>CM077154.1:124511864-125022979 GCA_039583875.1 Platanthera guangdongensis | reverse complement strand
ATGCCCCGTATTTACATCCACCATCTTCGGGAGTACCACTTATCATGCCTTCCGTTGCGTGCCCTCATCCATTCTACCAGTGATTGAAGTTCAATGCTGAGGGGATTCAGGCCAGGGTCATTGGGGACCCCAAGTGGCGCGAGAATGCTATGTCACTACTGTGAACTCCATATCTTGTCAGGAGGGAGCCGAGGAGATGGTGCAAAGAATGGAGTACGCTGAGCACGAAGCTGGCTAGGGAGGAGCTGGAGTGGAGAGCTGCGCTGAGAAGGAGGCGGTAGGAAAGATCAGGAGGAGAACGCTGAAGTGATGGCCATGGGAGAAGAGGTGGAGGTGGAGGTCCCCGTTCCGGAGAAAGGATGCTGAAGATGGGGGGCAATCCAGGTTGGAGGCTGTAGAGGAAGTGGGAGTTTGAGTCCTCACCCGTGGAGGCATGGGGAGAAGGTCCGCGTCAGTGTAGGGGCTGACCCTGGAAGACCAAGGCAGGATGTTGGAGTGCATCCAGAAGAATGTGGACATCTTCGCATGAAACGCCGCGGAGATGTCGGGGTTGACGCGGATGTGGCCTGCCACAGCCTCAACCTGGACCCGAGAACAGCCCCGTCCAACAAAGAAGAGGTCCACTCGACAAGCTGTCAGAGCCCATCAGAGAGGAGGTGGCAAAGCTCCTCAGGCCGACGTCGTGCCGTATCCATACCCCGACTGGGTCTCCAATAGTGGTCATGGTCAAAAAGGGAGACAGCCGTGGGCGAATGTGTATCGATTTCTCTTTACTTAATAAGTTTGTCCTAAAGGACTGTTATCCTTTGCCTGATCGACGCGCTGGTTGACTCAGCCGTTGGTTTTTCTGTAATGATTTTGTAGATACTTTTTCAGGTTATCACAAATCAGGATTGCACCCCCGGACATCAGGATGTCTTGTTCATCACGGGACGACATGCTACTGTTTACAAGAGATGCCCTTTCGTCTAAATGAATGCAGGGGCGAACTACCAGAAAATGATGGATAATGGGCTTCAAAAGCAAAGGGAGGAACCTGGAGGTGTACGTAGATGATCTCATGATAAAGAGCCAGGATGTGGACTCCCACCTCCAGGACCTAGGGGAGACCTTTGGCTAACCTTTCTCAAGTACAAGATGCTTGACCCCCTGAAGTGGTTTTCGGGCTAGTCGGGAAAGTTCTTGGGCATCTCCTCACCCCCGCATGGGTCGAGCCGATCCTAACAAGGTCCATGGCCATAATGGAGCTACGGTCGCCACAGAATACGAAGGAGGAGCAGTGATAATACGATTTGCAGTCAATTTTATTAGGATATTTTCGGGGTTTTAGAGCAAATCATGTCTTGTAAAGTACTTGTTTTGATTCCCCTTTGTATATATTTTTGTCGCTAATGCATTTTTTCTGCTTTTTGCAGGTTTTCACGGCTTTAAGCCGAAGTTTGCTGTGACACGCCCCAAGGTCACGCCCTACCAGGGCGTGTACCTAGGGCGTGTAACCCAGAGGAATGAAGCAATTGGTCCGAAACTGCATTCCGTGGAAACTTAGTGTACACGCCCTCGGTCACGCCCGTGTCACACCTGACACGGGCGTGTACTAGAGGCGTGTCCCCAGGTTCCGAGGAATCGCCGCAGCGCGCTCGTTTTTCCCGCTCCACCGTCGCACCGAAAGTGTCACGCCCCAGGGTCACGCCTGACCCGGGCGTGACATATGGGCGTGTACTTCAGCAATTCCGCCTGTCACCTCCAGCATTCAATTTCGCTCACAAAGTCACGCCGCAAACCACGCCCCAGGTACACGCCCTACCAGGGCGTGACCTGTGGGCGTGTACAGCAACAACTCCGTCAGAATTCAATTCCAGCCCGAAAAAGTCGCGCCGAATGTGTCACGCCCCAGGGTCACGCCCTACCCGGGCGTGACAGGGGGGCGTGACCCGACCCGAAAAATTCTATAAATAGAGCCCAACTCCAGGGTTTAGGGACACCTTTTGCTTTGAGAGGGGAGGTTCTGTCCTTTGTATTTCTGAACTTTTTAAGCATGTCTTTTCCATTTTTAGTTCTTAGCTCTAGCTTTATGCTTTCCCTGTATTAGTTCCTAGCTTCGTTCTGTAGTATAATGTTAATGATAGTGTAGTTTACCTTTCCATGCACTTGTAATCTCTGGTTTTCAAGTTGTAAGATCCCTGTTTCTATTAATAAAAAGTGTTGTTTTCTTTTTTTTCTGCTCCTTTTCATTATTCTTCTTCTACTCATCCCCCTCTTCCACCTCACCATGATTAACTAATCCTCCATGTACTCGATCTTAATGATCCGAGGTTCGAGTGATTAGGTTATGATGCTTTGAATCTTACCTTTTCTTTTTAGGGTTTAGCTTTGAATTACTCTTGATTTATCACGGGTTGGAGGTATATCATCGATATATACTCTCCACCTTTGCTTTCATTCTGGGCTAGCCGAGAGGCCGAAAGTTTGAAATGAGCACTCAAGAGTAAAGGGAGTTGTTCGCACCCCTCGAGAGAGGCAGACGTTCAAATCTCCCGGATTGGAGTAAATCCATTAGAGGGGTTCACCGCGTAAAGCGAGTTTTAGGCCTCCGATTTAGGCGAAAGTCGGTCGGACCTTCCTAAACTCAGTTAGGCACGGCCTTCGAGAGAAGCGTGTCAATATTCATGGAACCCACGGTCAAGGACCTTTACCCTAATTAGCTTAGGTTTATTTATCGTATTTTTCTAACCACTCTTGCCGAGGTGATTTCTGATCGAGTGCATTTTCCCCTTCATCGTTACTAAGCTTAAGTTAATCGCTCTTTTAGCTCTCTTTATCTTTTCATGCAAGTAGCTCTCTTTCATTGCAAGTAGTTCTCTTCCTTTAGTACGTTTAGCTTTCTTCTAAAAAAACTTAATTTTTCCGTCGATAAAATAATAGATTTCGTGTGAGTAAGCTTACTCAACTGTTCCCGGATTTCAATACGACACTTGTGTCCCCTAGCTGCATTTCGATAGGTATACTTGCCTTGATGAATTGTTAGTTTGGTTATTTTCTCCTTGCAGATATCTCAAGACAATCAAGTTTTTGGCGCCGTTGCCGGGGAAGCAACGCTCGTTGATAAATTGAAAACGCGAATATATTAATTTTATCACTTCTCTTTCTCAGCCTCCTTCTTAAATTTTTCCGCCTACTCACTTGAGTTAAATGGCTGGATTTTGTTAAGTGTGCGTATTTTAATTTTTCCGCCTACTCACTTGAGTTAATTGGCTGGATTTATTTCAAGCAAGTGTGCGTATTTTTATTTTTCCGCCTACTCACTTGAGTTAATTGGCAGGCTTTATTTCAGTAGAGTGTGTTTACTTTCTGTAGAGTGGGTGTGTTTTAATTTTCTGTCGAGTGCGTGAGTGTAGCTTTTATTTTCCGCCTACTCGCTCAGAGTTAAATGGCTGGATTTTAATTACCGCCGACTTAATAGAAACCCACATCACAAATTTTTCTACACCACCTAATTCTCTCGAAAAGGGCAAAGTGGCTCTAAATGCCACTATCTTGTCTAGTACCTTGCGAACCCTTCACCGGGTAGCCCTTGGGAAGTTCGGGAGTTAAAACATAAAAAAATCTATTTCAAAAAAAATTTTCGAACTTCATTAGCTCTTTTATTTTCTTTTTAGTCTTTCTTCTCCTCTCTTCTTCTAGTGTATGACCCGCGGAAGTCCGTCGGTTACTTTGGACCTGGACCACGAAATTGAGCGTACTCTTCGGAGAAGATCGCGATTTCAAGGCCCTACTACCCAAGTGCCGGTTGAGGATTCCGAGTCATTTTCTACCTTAAGAATGGCAGAACCCAACGTGGAGGAAGTCGTGCAAAGGCCTATGTCCTACTATGCATGACCGAATCTCGAGGGTACAGAAACTAGTATAGTTCGCCCTGCAATAAATAATAATAATTTCGAACTGAAGCCTAGCATAATTCAAATAGTGCAGCAGTATGTGCAATTTGACGGGCTTCAAGATGAAGACCCGAACGCACACATAGCCAGCTTTCTTGAGATTTGTGACACCTTCAAGATAAATGGTGTCACAAATGATGCTATTAGGCTAAGATTATTTCCTTTCTCTCTTAGAATTAAGGCTAAGCAGTGGCTGAACACCCTTCCTAAAAATAGCATAACTACTTGGACGCAATTAACTGAAAAATTTTTGGCCAAGTATTTTCCGCCTGCTAAAACTGCTAAACTTAGGATGACATTTCTGCCTTTGGACAAATAGACTCAGAGACCCTTTACGAAACCTGGGAAAGATTTAAAGAATTATTAAGACGATGCCCACATCACGCTCTGCCTGTATGGTTGCAGGTGCAGACGTTCTTATAATGGGCTAAATCAAAGCACGAAGCAAATGATAGACGCAGCTTCTGGCGGTACTTTAAACCATAAGACCCCGGAAGCAGCTCTTGAGCTGTTTGAAGACATGGCCATGAACACTTACCAGTGGAATGTGCCTAGGTCCCGCCCAAACAAACCTGCAGGTCTCTTTGAAGTGGACAACGTCTCACAACTCGCACTGCAAGTTGAAATATTAAGCAAAAAAATTACGGAGATGACTGCTGCCTCCGCCCTCAGGTATGGGAATCTGCAACTCCTCCCGCCGAACATTTGGATTATGTAAATAATATGCCTAGAACTGCTTTTAATAATTTTTCTGCTGCGAATTATCATCCTCCTGGTTTTAATTTTCCGAATAGTTATAATCCTGCGTTAAGAAATCATCCGAATTTTTCGTGGAGCAATCCATCGAATGCTGTGCGCCCGCCACCGCAAAGTGATTTTTCTGCTCCACCACCACCTCCTCAAAGTTTTCCAAAACCTCCAAATTTGGAGGAAGTGTTTTCAAAATACATGAATGCTAATGACGCTACGATTAGGACCTTAACGGAAGTGTTAAAAATTTAGAAAATCAGGTAGGACAGCTCGCTAAAATGATTTCTGAGCGACCCGTAGGGTCTCTTCCTTCCAATACCGAGCCCAACCCGAGAGAGCAAGCGAAAGCTATAACTCTTCGGAGTGGGAAGAAAGTTCCCGGTATGATAAGTGAAGAGCCCGAGGCAAGCTCCGCTCCCGTTTTAAAAAATCAAAGCTCCGTTCCCGTTTTAAAAAATTCCACCTCTGCCGAAGAAATTATCACCCTATCTAGAAAAAGAACTCACTCCACCACCCACCTTTAAAAATAATCCATCCCCGCCATACCCTTCCGAACTTAATAAACAACGACAGGATGATCAATACACCCGTTTTTTGGAAATGTTTAAACAAATCCACGTAAATCTGCCTTTCCACGAAGCCATATCCCAGATGCCGAAGTACGCAAAATACCTTAAGGACCTCCTAACTAACAAGAAGAAGTTAGAGAACCTTTCTCATGTCACGTTAAATGCGCGTGCTCGGCGGTTTTGACAAACGGATTACCGAAGAAAATCAGTGACCCGGGTAGTTTCTCTATCCCGTGTGTCTTTGGTGATCTCTTTGTCAAACACGCTTTAGCCGACCTAGGTGCGAGTATTAATCTTATGCCCCTCTCGTTGTTTAAAAAGTTAGGAATTGGTAGTCTCAACCCCACACGCATGAGTATCCAGCTCGCCGACAGATCAGTCAAATACCCGTTAGGAATAGTGGAGGACGTCCTAGTCAAAGTTGACAAGTTCATCTTCCCGGTGGACTTTGTCATTTTAGACATCGAAGAAGACGTCGAGGTTCCCTGATCCTTGGCCGACCCTTCCTTGCCACCTCCCGAGCTATCATTGATGTAAGCAATGGTAAGCTCTTCCTTCGAGTGGGCGACGATGAGGTAACTTTCTCTATCACCCCCTCGATGAAGAACACACTAGCTAATGATGACTCCTGTTTTTTCATGGATACCATAAGTGAAGAATCCTTCTCTCCCACCTCTGATTTTGAAAAAGAATTTTCCAATTTTTGTTCCTCTCCTACTCTTCCAACTGAATCTCTACACCTAAGTGAAGAATCCTCCACCCCCCTCTGATTTTGAAAAAGAATTTTTGATTTCTGTTCCTCTTCTACTTTTCCAACTGAATCGCTGCACGAAGCCGCCATGGCCGCTAGCAACACCCCTTTTAATTTTACATATAAAAAAGTGTACGAGGACATAGTTTTTGAAAAAGAACAAATTTCCAAAACCTCGTATGATGACCCCCCTACCTTGGAACTGAAAGAACTACCAGAGCACCTTCAATACGCTTTCTTAGAAAAGGACTCCAAGCTGCCTGTCATAAGTTTCGGCCTACCTCACGGATGCACAAAAGGATAAACTTCTTTCAATTTTACAAAAGCATCGCCAAGCTATTGCTTGGCAGATATCTGATATCAAGGCATAAGCCCATCTTTCTGCACTCATAAAATCTTAATGGAAGATAATTCACGTAACTCTATACAACCTCAGCGCCGTATAAACCCAAACATGAAAGACGTAGTTAAGGGCGAGGTTATGAAATTGTTAGACGCAGGAATTATCTATCCTATATCCGACAGTAAGTGGGTTAGCCCAGTACAGGTAGTACCAAAGAAGGGAGGGATAACGGTCGTAAGTAATGAAAATAATGAATTAATCCCGACTCGGACGGTGACCGATGGCGAATGTGTATAGATTACCGTAAGTTGAATGACGCCACCCGCAAGGATCACTTCCCCTTGCCGTTCATTGATCAAATTTTAGAACGACTTTCCGGACATAGCTTTTATTGTTTTCTCGATGGCCTCTCGGGGTATCTTCAAATCCCCATCTCCCCCGAGGACCAGGAGAAAACTACGTTTACTTGTCCCTTCGGCACCTTCGCCTACCGAAGAATGCTGTTTGGATTGTGCAATGCGCCAGCTACATTCCAACGATGTATGCTCGCCATCTTTGACAAGTACGTAGAAAGCATTATGGAAGTTTTCATGGATGATTTCTCCGTGTTCGGGAATTCCTTCGATAGTTGCTTAGAGAACCTTGAAAAAGTCTTAGAGCGATGCGAAGAAACTAACCTCGCCTAAATTGGGAAAAATGTCATTTTATGGTGAGGGAAGGGTTAGTTTTGGGACATAAAATTTCTGAAAGGGTATTGAAGTAGACGTTGCGAAAATAGAAGTTATCGAGAAGCTGCCGCCACCTACGAACATAAAAGCTATAAGAAGTTTCCTGGGTCATGCGGGTTTCTACCGCCGCTTCATAAAGGACTTTTCCAAAATCACCAAGCCCCTTACCCATCTCTTAGAAAAAGACGCCCCATTCATCTTTGATGACCTCTGCCTAGCTGCCTTCAAATTAATAAAAGAAAAATTAGTTAATGCCCCAATCATGATAGCTCCGGTGTGGGATCTTCCATTTGAGATAATGTGTGATGCGAGTAGTTATGCGGTGGGAGCCGTACTAGGTCAACGTATTTCCAAAAACTTCCACCCCATTTATTACGCTAGTAAAACACTCACATCTGCACAGGAAAATTACACCACAACCGAGAAGGAACTCTTAGCTGTAGTATTCGCATTTGACAAATTTCGCCCTTATATTACTCTTTCGAAAATTATTGTTTTTACGGACCACTCGGCCCTCAAATATCTTCTCTCTAAAACGGATGCCAAGCCTCGCTTGATTCGCTGGGTCTTACTCCTCCAGGAGTTTGACTTAGAGATCCGTGATAAGCGAGGTGCCGAGAACTTGGCCGCCGACCACCTTTCGCGCCTAGACAACCCGTTTATAGAACAATTAGACGAAAATTCTTTTCATTACTATTTCCCTGATGAGAAGTTGTTCATAATTAACACATCTACTTCTCCTTGGTTTGCCCGCATCGACAACTATCTAGTGGCTCGTGTGCTCCCAAAAGAGTTCTCATCTCAGCAAAAGAAGAAATTCTTTTCTGAGTTGAAGAACTACTTTTGGGAGGACCCGCATCTTTTTAAAGTCGGTGCAGACCAAGTGATCAGGAGGTGTGTTTCCTTTGATGAAGGATTAGATATTATTAAACATTTGCATGAAGGACCGACAGGTGGGCACTATCAAGCTGCTCGCACCGCTCACAAAGTGTTAAGCGCGGGTTTTTACTGGCCCACCCTGTTTAAAGACGCGCATGCCTTTGTGAGTAGGTGTGATAGTTGCCAACGGTCGGGGAATATTTCGAATAAAAATGAAATGCCACAAAATCATTTCCTAGAGTGCGAAGTTTTCGACCTCTGGGGGATTGATTTTGTCGGCCCTTTTCCTTCTAGCTTCGGGAATAAGTACATTTTAGTTGCCGTTGATTATGTTTCGCGTTGGGCCAAAGCCCAAGCTCTTCCTACGAATGACGCCCGAGTCGTAGTTAATTTCCTAAAAAAATATTTTCTCGATTCGGTACGCCGCGCGCTATCGTTAGTGATAGGGGTTCCCATTTCTGTAACGCGCAATTTTCAAAAATCCTAACTAAATATGGCGTTACTCATAAACTTTCCACTGCCCATCACCCCCAAACTAACGGACACGTCAAAGTAGTGAATAGAGAAATAAAAAGAATTTTAGAAAAGACTGTTTCAACATCTAGAAAAGACTGGTCAGCCAAATTAGACGATGCTCTATGGGCCTACCGAACAGCGTACAAAACCGCCCTCGGGTGTACGCCATATCGGTTGGTTTATGGAAAGTCGTGTCATTTACCCGTAGAGTTAGAGCACCGCGCCTTTTGGGCCTTACGTTTTTTAAACTTCGATCCCCACTCCGTCGGCGATTTTAGAAAATTTCAACTTAATGAACTCGACGAGTGGCGCTCTTACGCGTATGAAAATAACAGACTTTATAAAGAGCGGACGAAGCGTTTACACGATCGCCATCTTAGGCACCCAAAAATCTTTAAGCCGGGCGACCAAGTGCTTCTTTATAATTCTCATTTACGTTTATTCCCGGGTAAATTAAAATCACGTTGGTCTGGGCCTTTTACTGTTTTAGAAGTCTTTTCTTATGGTACTGTTTTAATTTCCCACCCTGATAAGGGTACTTTCAAAGTGAATGGTCAGCGTCTTAAACTGTATTTCTGTGATGATGTCAGTCTCAACCCTGTTAACTCTATCTTTCCGGTCCTGACATTTGATTAATTTGAACTTTATTTTTCTCCTCAACTTTGAACTTTATTCGAACTTTATTTTTAAACAATATTTGGGACACTCTTATTTTGATACGTCGAGCTCAAACGACGCTTTAAACAAAGGGCGCTCTTGGGAGGCAACCCAAGTTATCTTTTTCTGTTTTCTTTATTTTACACTTTTTGCCCCGAATGGCTCCGGCAAGCTGAAACTTCTGCGATCGCCTGCTCCACCGGTTCTGCTTCCATGACAAATACGACCAGTCGACGTTTCCTGAAGATCCACAGCACAGGCATGGAGGAATGGCATCACTCCGCTTGCCCTGTAAAATAAAACCGGGGAAGTACCTGTTTTTCAATTCTGTCTTTCCTTTCTGTACTTTAATTTTCTCTCGTTCTCCAACCTCCTTCTCCATTGAGCACAATGTAGATTTTAAGCTTGGGGGAAGACTTCCTCCTTCTTTTTGTTTTTTTTTTGTAAATATCCAAATAAATCAAAAAAAACACAATTCACAAAAAAAAAAAAATTCAAAAAAAAATTATATAGCTGCATTTTGGTATTTCAATAAGTACCTCATGTTTATGTTTTGTTTTTCTCAAACTTCTTTATAAACAACGTCGTTAATTATAATTTTTCTAATCATTCTTTTTAATCATATTTCACAAGTAAAATGTTGGCCATGCTGTGTTTCTAATTCACGGTAGTATGTTAAGGTAAAATATTTCTCTAAAACTTGCATTTCTATTATGGTTTTCCGTTCTTTATTTTCTTTACTTTCTCTAAAAATTTATCATCCACTATTTTCTTTTTCGTCTTTAGATAATTTTTGTAAGAACAAATTTTGAATAACGTAGTAGATATGAACGATCCAAGTCACATATTATTTTTATTTTCAAGATAATTTCATCAATCTTCTTTTATTATCTCAAACTTACTTTTTGAAATTTATCGACTCTATGTTTTAAATAAATTTAAAAAAAAAGCGTGAAAATGATTTAGGTCATTTTTGTTTACGTTTGAGCTTTCCTGCCAACCTAAACTCTTTTACCACTAGTTAGCCGCTTTTGAGCCTTTTTTTTTCCAAATTCATTTGATAACTCTACACAGCATTTCATTTTCACCAAAGCCCAAATTCCTACCTATCTAATCACGCTAATTTTTTTTGATATGAAAATGTTGTGTTATCTTTGGAGAAATTGTTGAAAAAAGTGTACTCAAAAGCAATAAATTGAAAAAAAAAGAGAAAAAAATGAATGAAAATAATAATAATAATAATAAAGAGATAAATAATCATAAAGAGAAAAAAAATAAATTTATTTATACATATTTTGTTTAAAATAAATTTATTTTTTTTGAAACTCGTTGTTTTGGTTTAGTGTGATTTTTAAGCCTCCGTGTTTATATTTGAATTCCACTCCTATTCATATTCCTAAACCAAACGTTTCGGTCCTATTAAGTACTTTTGATTCACGCCTTTTTTTAATTTTATTTAACAACTAAGAAAAGAAGAAAAGTAAATCAGTTTTAGTTTTGGATTTAAAATTAGATTTTTGTTATTTAATTGATATAATTATAATGCGTTGCTTGGATCTAGTAATAACTCAATACGTTCTTTTCATTGTCATTGTCTTGCTCAAATCTATTTAAAGAATTTCGTCAAAATTCTGGATGATTTATTTTTATTAAGTAAAGTTTATAAAAGTTAAACCATACCTAAATAATTGTTTTAGATTTACGTTTTACATTCTCCCTGCCAAGAATTTCGCATAGTACTTGTGAGAGTATGATTAAAACTTTTTGAATTAGTCACTTTTTATGATTAGCTAGTCTTTATATCTTTGCTTGAGGACAAACAAAACTTAAGCTTGGGGGAATTTGATAATACGATTTGCAGTCAATTTTATTAGGATATTTTCGGGGTTTTAGAGCAAATCATGTCTTGTAAAGTACTTGTTTTGATTCCCCTTTGTATATATTTTTGTTGCTAATGCATTTTTTCTGCTTTTTGCAGGTTTTCACGGCTTTCAGCCGAAGTTTGCTGTGACACGCCCCAAGGTCACGCCATACCAGGGCGTGTACCTAGGGCGTGTAACCCAGAGGAATGAAGCAATTGGTCCGAAACTGCATTCCGTGGAAACTTAGTGTACACGCCCTCGGTCACGCCCGTGTCACACCTGACACGGGCGTGTACTAGAGGCGTGTCCCCAGGTTCCGAGGAATCGCCGCAGCGCGCTCGTTTTTCCCGCTCCACCGTCGCACCGAAAGTGTCACGCCCCAGGGTCACGCCTGACCCGGGCGTGACATATGGGCGTGTACTTCAGCAATTCCGCCCATCACCTCCAGCATTCAATTTCCGCTCAACAAAGTCACGCCGCAAAACAACACGCCCCAGGTACATGCCCTACCAGGGCGTGACCTGTGGGCGTGTACAGCAACAACTCCGTCAGAATTCAATTCCAGCCCGAAAAAGTCGCACCGAATGTGTCACGCCCCAGGGTCACGCCCTACCCGGGCGTGACAGGGGGGCGTGACCCGACCCGAAAAATTCTATAAATAGAGCCCAACTCCAGGGGTTTAGGGACACCTTTTGCTTTGAGAGGGGAGGTTCTGTCCTTTGTATTTTTGAACTTTTTAAGCATGTCTTTCCATTTTTAGTTCTTAGCTGTAGCTTTATGCTTTCCCTGTAGTAGTTCCTAGCTTCGTTCTGTAGTATAATGTTAATGATAGTGTAGTTTACCTTTCCATGCACTTGTAATCGCTGGTTTTCATGTTGTAAGATCCCTGTTTCTATTAATAAAAAGTGTTGTTTTCTTTTATGTTTCTGCTCCGTTTTCATTATTCTTCTTCTACTCATCCCGCCTCTTCCTCCTCACCATGATTAACTAATCCTCCATGTACTCGATCTTAATGATTCGAGGTTCGAGTGATTAGGTTATGATGCTTTGAATCTTACCTTTTCTTTTTAGGGTTTAGCTTTGAATTACTCTTGATTTATCACGGGTTGGAGGTATATCATCGATATATACTCTCCACCTTGCTTTCATTCTGGGCTAGCCGAGAGGCCGAAAGTTTGAAATGAGCACTCAAGAGTAAAGGGAGTTGTTCGCACCCCTCGAGAGAGGCAGACGTTCAAATCTCCCGGATTGGAGTAAAATCCATTAGAGGGGTTCACCGCGTAAAGCGAGTTTTAGGCCTCCGATTTAGGCGAAAGTCGGTCGGACCTTCCTAAACTCAGTTAGGCACGACCTTCGAGAGAAGCGTGTCAATATTCATGGAACCTCCACGGTCAAGGACCTTTACCCTAATTAGCTTAGGTTTATTTATCATATTTTTCTAACCACTCTTGCCAAGGTGATTTCTGATCGAGTGCATTTTCCCCTTCATCGTTACTAAGCTCAAGTTAATCGCTCTTTTAGCTCTCTTTAACTTTTCATGCAAGTAGCTCTCTTTCATTGCAAGTAGTTCTCTTCCTTTAGCACGTTTAGCTTTCTTCTAAAAAACTTAATTTTTCCATCGATAAAATAATAGATTTCGTGTGAGTAAGCTTACTCAACTGTTCCCGGATTTCAATACGACACTTGTGTCCCCTAGCTGCATTTCGATAGGTATACTTGCCTTGATGAATTGTTAGTTTGGTTATTTTCTCTTTGCAGATATCTAAGAGACAATCAAGCAGCGCCTGACAAGGAAACTGACAGGGCTAAGTAGGTTCCTCTCCCGGGCTGAGGAAAAGTGCTCCCCCTTCTTCAAAACGCTAAGGGGCGGTCAAAGGTTCGAATGGACCAAGGAGTGAGAGGAGGCATTCCAAGCCCTCAAGATGCAGTTGACCCAGGCTCCACTGCTCTAAAGGCCCAAGGAGGGGGAAGACCTGTTTTTGTATCTCGGGGTCGGGGCAGAGCCCCTGAGCTCCGTCCTAGTTCGGGAAGAGGGGAATAAGCAGCTCCCTATTTACTACGTGAGCCGGGTCCTGAGGAAGGCCAAGCTCCGGTACCCAATTTTGGAGAAACTAGCCTTTGCCCTGATCGTCTCGGCCCGAAGGCTGCGAAGCTATTTCCAGGCACACTCAATCCGAGTGGTGACTAACCATCCCCTCCGCAACATCTTTGAGGGGGTGGAGCACTCTGGCAGGCTGGCCAAATGGTCGGTGGAGTTGAGTGAGTTCGACGTCTCCTTCATCCCCCACCTCTCGATCAAAGCTCAAGTGATGGCCGATTTCTTGGCTGATTATGTGATTGAGGTGGCGGAGGAAGAGCTCACTCGTCCGACTCCTTGGAAGATAAAGGTGGATGGCGCCTCGGGGAGGCATTACCTAGGAGTGGGGGTGATCTTCGAGAGCCCACAGGGGACTAGGGTTGAGCAGACGGTGGTGGTTCACTTTCCTATCACCAACAATCAAGCCGAGTACGAGGCTGTGATAGCAGGGCTGCGCCTGGCCAGGGAGCTAGGGGTGTTGGACGTGGAGGTATTTACCGACTCCATGGTGGTAGCATCCTAGATCAATGGGGAGTTTGAATCAAGAGAGCCTATCTTCCGCCATGGGCTGCCCCAGGCCATTATCATGGACAACGGGCCCCAGTTCGCCAGCGCTGAGTTCACCAGTTTTTGCGAGCAGCTTGAAATCGACCTCAGGTTCGCCTCAGTCCATCACCCTAGGAGCAACGGGCAGGTGGAGGCCGTGAACAAGATCATTGTCAGCCTCCTGAAAAAGAAAGTGGAAAATCTGAAGGGAAGCTGGGTGGTGCAGCTCCCCACGGTTCTCTGGGCCCTGAGGACCACCCCCAACACAGCTACCGGAGAGACCCCCTTCAAACTCTCTCATGGGTGCGAGGCAGTGCTCCCCGTGGAATTTGAAGTTCAGACACCTCGAGTTGTTGCGGCCAAGTAAGGCAGGGAAGAATGCCAGGCTGAGAATGAGGTGGAGCTGCGGCTCTCCCTTGATATGGTGGAAGAACTGCAGGATCTTTCCGCCCTCCGACAGGAAGAGGTGAAGAGACAGATGGCCAAGTACTTCGATAAGCATGTCAGAGTCAAACAATTTATGGAGGGGGACTTGGTGCTGAGGAAGGTGGATGCAGTAGGGAGATCGACAACCGTGGGGAAGCTCAACCCCAGCTGGGAAGGCCCATTTATTGTAAAAGAGGCGTTGAGATCAGGGGGGTATCAGCTCCAAAATGTGGAGGGCGAGACCCTAAGTCTCGCCTGGAGTGGTGACGACTTAAAATGCTTTTTCCCTTGAATCTTGTAAGTTGTGCCTTGATTTTTAATGAAAATTCTTTAATATGCCAATATTGTCGCTATGAGTTTGCATGAAGAAGTGAACTAAATTTGGACCCCGAGCAGATCCCGCTATCAGGCTCTCACCTAGCTAGAAGGGCTGGAAGTCACTCGGTGTCGTCCTTGGGCCTCGAGCAGATCCCACTGTCAGGCTCTCACTAACTGGCAGGGCTGGAAGTCACTCGATGGTATTAGTAGTGGACCCCGAGCAGATCCCGCTGTCAGGCTCTCACCTAGCTGGTAGGGCTGGAAGTTACTCGGTTTCATCCTTGGGCCTCGAGCAGATCCCGCTGTCAGGCTCTCACCTAGCTGGCAGGGCTGGAAGTCACTCGATGGTATTAGTAGTGGACCCCGAGCAGATCCCACTGTCTAGCTCTCACCTAGCTGGCAGGGCTGGAAGTCACTCGGTGTCATCCTTGGGCCTCGTGCAGATCCCGCTGTCAGGTTCTCACCTAGCTGACAGGGCTGGAAGTCACTCGATGGTATTAGTAGTGGACCCCGAGCAGATACCGCTGTTAGCCTCTCACCTAGATGGCAGGGCTGGAAGTCACTCGGTGTCATCCTTGGGTCTCGAGCAGATCCCGCTGTCAGGCTCTCACCTAGCTGGCAGGGCTGGAAGTCACTCTGTGTCATCCTTGTGCCTCGAGCAGATCCTGCTGTCAGGCTCTCACCTAGCTGGCAGGGCTGGAAGTCACTCGATGGTATTAGTAGTGGACCCCGAGCAAATCCCGTTGTCAGGCTCTAACCTAGCTGGCAGGGCTGGAAGTCACTCGATGTCATCCTTGGGCCTCGAGCAGATCCCGTTGTCAGGCTCTCACCTAGCTGGCAGGGCTGAAATTCACTCGATGGTATTAGTAGTGGACCCCGAGCAAATCCCGCTGTCAGGCTCTCACCTAGCTGGTAGGGCTGGAAGTCACTCAGTGTCATCCTTGGGCCTGAAGCAGATCCCGCTGTCAGGCTCTCACCTAGCTGGCAGGGCTGGAAGTCACTCGATGGTATTAGTAGTGGACCCCGAGCAGATCCAGCTGTCAGGCTCTCACACAGCTGGCAGGGCTGGAAGTCACTCGGTGTCATCCTTGGGCCTCGAGCAGATCCCGCTGTCAGCCTCTCACCTAGCTGGCAGGGCTAGAAGTCACTCGGTGTCATCCTTGGGCCACGAGCAGATACCGCTGTCAGGCTCTCACCAAGCTGACGGGCTGAAGGTCACCCAAAGAAGTCCTTCCCCCCAGGTAGTGCCTAACAAACCTGGCCTTTCCAAGAGAGGAGAGCTCGGCATGGGCGAGTTTGAGCTTGTTGTGCCTGCTCGGGCTCGACAGAAGATCGGCAAGCTAGAGCCTTGGGCCTCGCCAAGAGGAGGCGGGTCCCGTCGGGCCGCCTCGTCCCCTCTCTATGTTTTACTTGGGAAGATTTAGAAAGGTTGGTCTCACATCGATGAGATGACAGACAGCTCGCGAGCAAGCTGGGGCGAATCCTAAGAATTGGCAAGACAGTTCCTGGGACCTTGCTAGGGGGAGGCCGATCCTACCGAGATGCCCCGCCCCCGTCTTATTTTACTCGGAAAAATTCAGTAAGTTTGATATTTTGATTAAGAAGGCCAAGGGCAGCTCGCGAGCAAGCTGCGGTGAAGCCCCTTGGAATCATCGAGCACTCAAGGTACTTACTCGCGGGCGCGTACCGATGATTATCCTACACACAGTACCTTTCTATGCGGAGTCGTCTGGGTAAGTACTCGCGGATATGCAGAACACAGCAAAAAGGAAACAAAGAAAATGGCACGGGTATGATAAAAAATCTCTTTTCATTAAATAAAGGTGTTTACAGGGGCTCGCCTCGGCAAGTAAACAAAAAAAAGAAGAAAGAAGAAGAATATACAAATTCAGGCCTCGCCCCCCCCCCCCCCCCCCCCCCCCCCCCCCACGTTGGAGCGGTCCTCCCCCTCGCCTGATTGATTCGGGAAGCCCTTCCCGAATATCGCGTCCAGGCTATCCTCCTTCTCGCTGGGCAGCGTTGCCGGGAACAAGCTCGACATCAGGTCCTTGGCGGAGATCTCCTCGCACCCCTGCACCAGCACCCCCGCACCAGCACCCCCATGTCCTTCATCATTTGGAGGGCGCACTCGGCCGCTTGGATGGAGTTGATCCACAGCTTCTTGGCGAGGTCGGCCTTGCCAAAGACCCGCGGCCTCTTATAGGGGATGGTGGGGTCGACGTCACTGGCCGGGAAGAAGATCTCTGCCTGGCGGCGGGCCTCGCGACTGAGGTTCTGATGCTCCCCCTTCAGCCTCGCATTCGCCCCGTCCAGCTCAGCAAGCCGGGCGCGCAGCATGCCGATCTCCTCCACCTGCTCGGCATTGCGAGCCCGCAGCTCCCCGGCAGCCTTGACATTCTGATGCAAGAGAGAATTTCGTTAACAGTGCAAAATACTTCAAGTAAAAAGAAGGAAGGAGCCTGATACTCACCAACCCGCCGGCGGCCTGGGAGAGGAGACCCCTCAGCGATGCCGAGCTGCCTCGCCTGGTCGGATACCTTGTCCTTGGTGACATCTCGAGCCTGCTCGGCTTTTAGGAGTTGATTGCTGAGGGCAAAGCTGCGGTGAGTTAGCATGTGGTGGAGCTCCATGCTCCGCAGGTGGGCCTGCAGACCCTCATGGTTGAGCTGTCGTAGGGTCATGTTCTTGTAGGCCTCGACATCCTCGCGGCCATAGAGGCAGAAGCCGAGGGAGTAAGCATGGTCAGTGGCGGGCTCGCGGTCATACCATGACGGATGCAGAGTGGAGATGGAGACACGATGGGTCTGCTCATCCCACTACACCATGGGCTCCCCCGTTGAGTCCTTCCACCGCCCCCCAAAGTTGAAGAGGGGATGTTGTTTCGGCGCCCCGCGCTCGTGAGCCGCCATCTTCGCCGAAGGAGGTGGGGAGATCGCCACCGCAGAAGAAGGAGCCTCGCAGCCCTTCTGGCCTTTACTAGTGATCTCCTTCAGCGGGCTCTCCGGCGACGCGTCGGGGGGGGGGGGGGGGGGGTCTCAGTCTAGCTTATGAATTTGGGGCTGGATTGATGTTGTTGATGTTGTTTTCCCCGTGGAGCGAGCACGGCCTTCTTCAACTTTTTTTGCTAATGGTTGGCGGTGTGGCGGGTTCGACCCCACATCCTCAGGCCGCCTCTTGCTAGAAGAGGGTTGGGAGAAGGCCGCCTCATCTCGGCAGGCTATCGCCGCCGCCTTTTCGTGAGCAAGGGGCTCTGGGTGCGACCCCGGGTCCGCAAACGGCGGGTTCGCGGGAATCAATCGCTCCCCTGTAAGGAAAAACTTGGAAAAAAGTTAGAAGATTTTAAACAAGCAATACGGTGAGCTCGGCAGTCTGGCGAGTTCGGCAATGTGGAGAGAACAATACCTTCTCCGGGTAGAACGGGGAGGAGCGCGTCGAGGCCCCTTCACAGGAAGTCAACCTCGAAATCCTTGTGGAGGAAGTATTTATGGAGCTCGGCATCATTGCCGGATACGGCCGGCGAGCGGTAGACCTCCTCACCTTTTTGCTGCAGTGAGTACGGGATGTTGCCGAGATCGCCCTTGATAAAGGCAATCCTGGTCATCCAGTTGTGGTGCTTGTTTGCGATCTCGCGAACTTTGATCAGCGAGCCGCCTAAGTAAGCGACCCCATCCGGTGTCGCCTTGTAAGAGAAGAGCTTCCTGAACACTGTCAGGTTAAATTCTATCCTCTCTCGTCGGAGGTAGCTCGCGAACGCCACCATCATGGAGATGGCGTTGGAGTTCAGCTGCGCGTGTACCGCGTCATAGTACTTCAGAATTTGCCAGAACTCCGGCTAGAGGGGGAGGCGCAACCCCACCTCAAAGTGAGAAATGGGGAAGGCGAGCTCGTCGTCGTAGAAGGTGTTGATGGCCTCCCCCTGCCTCGGCCGGCGCACCTTGAAGTCCGGCGGCACGTATTCCGTCTCGAACTCCACGAACTCCTCCTCGCTAGTATGCCCCTTGAAGAAGCAGTAGTCGGTGAGATGCTGGGCGCACTTGCTGCGGCCATCAGTGTCGGGATTGGTCTTTGTCACAACCCGCATTTCCTCAACGAGTACCTCGTATCAGAGCAAGAGGAACTACGAGTTATGATGCCACGTCGTGCAGGGGATAACTGCACACGCTCAGGCAACCCTTGACGCTTACTTTATGAGTTGAAATTCAACAGTTAAATGCAAGAAAACCTTTGGATTTAATGGCCGTATCCCTCGGCCTTAGGTATCAAAAACTGTATTTGTACGCGGCGGAAATACTTTGTTTAGTTATGACGATCTCCTATATGCAGTCTATAGTGATACTACTATAAGAAATCATCTTTGTTTACGTCATTTGGAAAATACGTGTTTGGTAACCAAAACATGTTATGCATGGGGGTCGTAGCAATGTTTCACGTAAGTAAAAATAGTGAACAAAACAAGTGGAAAACGCACCAAAACACATGCCAAATGCACCGAGTGCGTACACGTTTCATCAAGTCCTGCTCAACCCGCAGGAGCAAAAGGCAAAACACATGCCCATTCCATCATCCTTAGTACAAGAAACAACTATACGAGTGAAACATAAGCAGCGGTTAAATGCGATTCAGCAAGGGTCTTTTGGTGGCAGCCCTAAAGTGGAACGCACCAATAAAAGCTAGCCCAAATCGGGGCCAAAATGGTGCTCTACACCACAAATCCAAACCCGGTGGCCATAAAGGCGTAAACCACACCACCCCTTACCGAATCCTCACACAAACGCTTCTGCCATGGTTCACCATTCGCCTCACAAAACTCACCATAAACGAACCTAACCTTAACACCACAAGCAAATCTCACCATAACCCAAGTACACACATTCCCTTCCTTCATCCTCACACATGACTACAAATGGCCAAAGTTATGTCAAACTTGATAGAGTTTGATTAACTTAATTACATACCAAGAAAGAATTACATGCTTTTGATATGAACAAGAAAGAAGCACATAAATTAGAACGGCTACATGAACATGAATCAACTTAGCTACATGAATCACATGAACAAGGTCAAAACCATGATTGTACATGTGTCATCATGTACATCTTTAGCTTGGCACGTTGTGCTCATGCAATGTTATGTTATGTGTGCTGTGCGATGCAATCTAGAAAGGCCTTAATACATGCCATGAGCGGTCGTACGCATCACAATGCTATGCATCCCATACTACATAGCATTGCATGCAACGAAGAAAAGAAAACGTGCTAGTCGCATCCATGTGGTAAGGTTATGCATCCCATACTATATAACCCGCACATGTTGCCCCTATGGTGGATCCATATACAACCACATATTATGTATCCCATACTACATAATATGCCCCGTATACTTCTTGTCATGCCATGAGTGTAGTGTGCGTGCGTCGGCCAAGACATACTGATGGCACCTCGGTGTGTGTATGATATGATGCTTACAACCAAAAAAGAAAGTTTGCCCGATCAATTGTCAAGCAAACCTCCCTCTGATACCAACTGTCACAACCCGCATTTCCTCAACGAGTACCTCGTATCAGAACAAGAGGAACTACGGGTTATGATGCCACGTCGTGCAGGGGATAACTGCACACGCTCAGGCAACCCTTGACTCTTACTTTATGAGTTGAAATTCAACAGTTAAATGCAAGAAAACCTTTGGATTTAATGGCCGTATCCATCGGCCTTAGGTATCAAAAATTGTATTTGTACGCGGCGGAAATACTTTGTTTAGTTATGACGATCTCCTATATGCAGTCTATAGTGATACTACTATAAGAAATCATCTTTGTTTACGTCATTTGGAAAATACGTGTTTGGTAACCAAAACATGTTATGCATGGATACAATAATAGGTTTGTTTAGCTTAAAAATACCTAATGCAACCTACCATAAATTCTTCCCAAGAGCAAGAAGACATCATCTCATCCAAATGAGTCACATTAACATTCTAGTATTCATATATCACAAGTAAAGTAAGCCACCAATGGGCGCCAACAAGCTGACACGAACCCATTGGGGCACATGTATGTCTGTACAACAAAGAAAAGAACTACCTCGCTCAGTAAGCTCGGCTAGCTCCCAAGAAACTCTATCCAAGCATTAGCCGCTCAACCGGCTACAACCTGCACCTGAGGCATTCAAGAAAGAACACCTCAGCAATCATCAAAGCTACAGAATATAGTAGGAAGTTCAGAAAATATGACGAAGGGGTTTACTGACCCCGTAGCAATGTTTCATGTAAGTAAAAAGAGTGAACAAAACAAGTGGAAAACGCACCAAAACACATGCCAAACGCACCAAGTGCGTACACGTTTCATCAAGTCCTGCTCAACCCGCAGGAGCAAAAGGCAAAACACATGCCCATTCCATCATCCTTAGTACAAGAAACAACTATATGAGTGAAACATAAGCAGCGGTTAAATGCGATTCAGCAAGGGTCTTTTGGTGGCAGCCCTAAAGTGGAACGCACCAATAAAAGCTAGCCCAAATCGGGGCCAAAATGGTGCTCTACATCACAAATCCAAACCCGGTGGCCATAAAGGCGTAAACCACACCACCCCTTACCGAATCCTCACACAAACGCTTCTGCCATGGTTCACCATTCGCCTCACAAAACTCACCATAAACGAACCTAACCTTAACACCACAAGCAAATCTCACCATAACCCAAGTACACACATTCCCTTCCTTCATCCTCACACATGACTACAAATGACCAAAGTTATGTCAAACTTGATAGAGTTTGATTAACTTAATTACATACCAAGAAAGAATTACATGCTTTTGATATGAACAAGAAAGAAGCACATAAATTAGAACGGCTACATGAACATGAATCAACTTAGCTACATGAATCACATGAACAAGATAAACGAATGAATCATCCTAAACAATCAGGGAGCATAGGGAAATTCAAAAGCATCATAAGGCTAGTGAGGGATAACACAAAACAAGAAGAACAAGCTAGGAAAATTGAAAGAGAAAAACTAGCTATTTTGCACAATCAAAAACAAGAAAGAAGATTGGCAAGGGTGAAGAACACCGCTTGCCTGAACCGAGACGATGCCGTGACGGCTGCTCCTCTCTTTTCTTGCTTTGCTTTGGCCCTTGCTCCCTTGAGTTCCTTTTGGAATGAGGAAGAAGATGAAGAGAAGGTGAAATGAGGAGGAGAAACTCTGTTTTGGCCTTATTTCCTCCAGAACAGAGCTGGACCGTTAGATGCAGAACCAAGGAAATGAACGGCACAAAAAAACTGGAAAAAGTCAATTTTCGGCCCTGTCACGCCCTGTGTCACGCCCGTGACGCAGGGTGTGTACCTTAAGCGGCGCAGAAAGTCGGCAAATCCAAGTTTATCCACACGGTACATGGCCGGGTACACGCCCGTGACGGGTCGGTCACGCCCGTGACCTAGGGCGTGTAACCCGTGTCTCGACACCTCGTCGACCAAAAGTGTCGACACTCGACACAACTTGACACGCCCTGTGACACGCCCGTGTCACAGGACGTGTCCCCTCTCTCGACACCCGACACTCGACACTCGACACTCGACACTCGACACTGCGGGACACGGCCCGTGACATGCCCGTGTCACGGGGAGTGTACCCCATTCGTCGAGCTCAACTCGACACAAGAAAAATTCGTCGAGTCAAGGAGGTCACGCCCAGGTCACGCCCGTGTCGGGGGGCGTGCCACGCACAAAAACGACTATTTTTCCCTGTTTTGAAAAATGTTTCTGTGTCGTCCTAGACCATTTTTGCCTTAAGAACTTTTTACCTTTTTTGTAGCAACCCGTTTTGAGCAACATTACCCGGGCGCGAAAAAGTGCAAACATTCCCTAAGAGGCCTCACCGAGTCCCCAATTTGGACTCCGGTTTGCTGGGGAATCGTGCAACTCGGCTACCAAAACAGCCACTCGCAAGCTCGCGGGAAAAACCATGCTCGAACAACGGTCAAAGCCAACGTAACGCCCATCAAGCGTACGCACTCAAACAAATCCGGGGTGTTACAGTCTTGCCCATGCTCGCTAAAGAATACGAGGCGCGAGTAAGAAGAAGAAAGAAGCGCAGAGAGAGAGAGAGAAAACAATAAAAGCACAGTACGGGGGTTGGTGGGGGGGGGGCTATTTATAGAAAAAGAAATCTGGGGTCAGGCCGTCCAATCGGCTCAGCTCGCCGCCCCAGCTCACCACCCCAACTCGCCACCCCAGCTCGCCGACTTCCATCGTGTCCCAACCAAGGCTAAGTCAAACATCGCAATATATTATTTGAATAACGCATGTCCAAGAATATTCTAAAATTACTTATTACAGAGACCAAGTTCAGGAATAAAAAAGCAGGGCGTGCGAGCAAAGGGAGCATCAGGAGGCGAGTACCGGTCGGCTCGTCAAAGGAGCCGCCCTCTTATCTACCCCGGTCTCGCGGCTCCCGCCCCCCAGACTGCCGCGCGCGGAGCAGCTCGCGGATCCTCCCTGAATTCCTCTGCGCCACTGAGAGGCCATCGTCTATCTCGTCCAGAAGCCAGGAAGGAGACATCAGCTCGCCAGCTTGGCCGCTTCACACCTCATCGGCAAGACGCGCGTAGTCACGTTGTAGCGTCTCGTTGACCCCCTGCAACTCGCGCAGCCCGCACACCAGCTTCTTGAGAAGCTTAACCTCCCTCCTCGTCAACTCGCCTTGATCCACTTAGGGGCCCAGGTAAGAGTCCAGCGCGCTCGGGGAGGGGAGTGGAGAGTAGTGGGCTGCCCACGAAGACTCCTCGACATCGGATTGGCTGGGTGGAACTGTGAAGTCAAACGTCAGCAAAAATAGGAATGCAGGAAAAGCTCATGGGGCAAGAATCCAAGCAAAATTGACCTGACGTTCTCGGCAACTCGAAGGAGATGCGGGGAGGGATGAACCTCAGATCTTTCCCGCGACCTGGGACGCGAGTCCCCGGTGAGAGAAGCTCAAATCCCGGGGCGGGGTCAGTTCGCCGAGGAGAGGGGGCGCGCACCGGCGAGCTCGGCCTCTGCGAGCTCAACCCCAAGGTCCCAAAGGGAGGGGACAGCTCCCGGTGGTGATTTTCTGGAGTCATGAATCGCGAGTCCCCAAGAGTGGTCTTGGCTCGCGGGGTGGCGTCTCGTGGCGCGGTGTCTTCTGCACCATCAGGGCGGCGGTCTGGGCCGTCGCAGGTCTCGACGACGTTCCTCCCTCTTTTAGAGGCAGACGGAGTGGAGGAGCCGGTCTCGTGCTCCAAGGTGGCCCTCAGGTCATTATAGATGGGCTCGACCGCGTGGGGGAACAGTTTCATCTTCTTGGAGCTGGGCTCGGCAGAGCCACCCTGCGGCACAGCAGCAGGGACCGCCATTAGGGCGGCTACGCGAGATGCAGAAGCCTAGCGAGCTCGGTCTAGACGCTCTTGAATCTCCTTCGGGAGCGGAATCATGTCAGGGTTAGAGCAAAGGGAATGGAAAGAGTCAGGCAGGTAAGCAGGTGCATATATATAGCCGTAGGTGGGCCCCACCCGAAGATTCCCTCCAGCCCACCGCGCACTCGCCAAACACTTGGGGTTGGATGTTTCTTTCCGAGCTTTGCCAAGCTCAAAAAGAGCGGGGATTATGTACAACCCCGTGTCTGGCGAGTGAGGTCGCCAAGAACCACATCGGGCGGTCCAGATCGTCCAAGCAACAGGCAAGCCCTGCAAAGGACTGGAGATATTGGGCGAGCTCGGCAAGGAGATGCAGAACCCGAGCTCGACATTCGTCGACCGCGAGCACGTTATTCGTCGAGCTAGACCATAATCGTCAAGCTCAGGTCAACTGATAGCGACCAATGGATGGACGAGCTCGCCGTCCCAGCTCGCGCCCTCGCAGAGGAGCTCGGCAACAGCAGGCGAGCAGGATCTGCCGAGGTGGCCAGGCTCCCTAGCTCGCCCAGATATACGAGGTACTTTTTAGTGTTTTGCCCCCGTTGGTCTGCCCAAAGCCCTTCAAAACAACGAAGTTTGGCTGTTGGCAGACCCGACCAAGGGTTTTTTGGTAATTTTAGGCCGGTTCAGTTTGGTTATTGGTAGTTCAAATTCTAAAAACTATAAATAGGTCCCATGGGGTACCCCAGAAGGCATGCTTCCTGTGCTCTCCTGCTCTAGTTTTCAAGTGCTTTCTAAGGGTACCTTAGCTTGGCCTCTGGTTAAGGAGGGAAAGTGCTCTCAGATCTTCTGGGTGTGTGGTGGGTCCTCCCCGCCGAGCCCTTGGGCCGGTTCCTCTGGTTTCTTTTGTTGTTTTGCTTGCAGGAGCGAAGTAGGTGCGCGACCACCCCTTCCCCGAGGGCGAACTCCACAGGAGACCGAGATTTCGGTTTCAACGATATCACTGAAAAACAATAATTCTTGCTAATATGTATGGCCTTGGTAAAAGGCAAACTAGCGAATGAAAATCTGAAGGAATTATAAAATAAATAACTTACTATTACGTAAATGTTAACGTGTTGACACGAGGTTATGTTAAGGGCTAATTGAAATTGCATGCATAAATCAAATGATATAGATGATTTACCAAACCAGTCGGCCTAAGGGCATAAACACGTGTTGTACGTACTGGTTTTGGATACTGATGACCCGGGAGGGTCGGGCCCAAAGATTGAGTTATGAAAAAGTATACTGATTTCAAAGTCAATTGCCCTTAATATTTCCTAGTTAATGTAAAAGGATCTCTCTCGTTATTGTTATCTATAACTATTCCTGATAGTTCATATTGTACCGTATACATGATCACTGATATGTTCTTACATTGTACTCTACTATTTCATAGAAATGATGTTATGTAATTACTGCTAAACTTCCTTTACTGGCTCAGATTTTAATTGTTATAATGTTATGCATATTATTATATGTAACATCTCTTGTTTTGCATGTACAACAGGTTAAAAAGGTTTGTTCCCGCTTAGTCTTTAATAAAGACTAATGGTTTCAAATTCTAACATTTTTAGGTACAAACAAATCACAAACTGGACAACGCTAATGATATGATTGGGGATATATATATATATATGCAGATGCTTAGCTACTTTTGTTGATGGAATAGCTTAGCCACTTTTGTTGTTATGCACTTACTTTTGTAAAGGATTTTGTTAAAGTTTAAACTTGTAATAAACTTGTGTATATGTGTAGTATAAGTATAAGATAAACACTATAACATGAACCTGATGTATGTACTTTTATTTGGACTTGTACGTATGTATGTGCTCATTGTGAAATGTTGAACGAATGAAATATTAAGTATGGTTTTATGGAGTATAGATGGGATATTTATGTTGATTGTGGAGGACTATGTGCCGTTACACCGCGGACATTATAAACTCAACCTCGATCGTCAGCCATGCCCGCACGCATTCCTATGAGCATGTCTTCCTCCCACGAGCACCGTTGCGTTGTCGTAAGGCCGCGCGTGCGACCCCAGCCTGCCCAAGGCCCCGACCACGGAAGCATACGCGCGCCCCGGCCTGTCCTATGTGCAATCTGTTTACACACTGGTCTGCACATGGTTGCGACTGCGTGCTCCTGCACGCAGTCTCGCCGTTCCAGCCATCCAGATCGAGCGGCCTTTTGGCCACCCAGATCATGCAGCCATTTTTCCGCCAAGGGCGTGCAGCCCCATAGTCGTCCCTCCCTCTAGCCGCACAGGTCTTGGCAGCCACTGGGCCGCACAGATAGGGCGGCCACTCGACCGTAAAGATTGGCCAGCCACTCTCTCGCTTTGGGCGGATGGCCATGTTGCCACCCTGCCCTCCGGCCACCCAGATCTGGGCGGCGTCTTGGCCGCCCATATGGGGCATTCGTTTTATACCTAGGGAGGGCGGCCCCATGGCCGTCCTGCCCTCCGACTACCCAAAACTTGGTGGCCTCTTGTCCGCCAAGTTAGGGAAGTTGCTTTCTTGCCTGGGGTGGACGACCCCTAGGCTACCCCGCCATCTGGCCGCCCACATATGGGCGGCCTATTGGAGCACCAGATGGGGCAGTCACCTTCCCGCCGCCGCCCCACCCTCCAGACTCCTGCATCTAAGTAGACTCTTGGCCACCCAGATCAGACTGCCATTTTATTGCCTAGAGAGGGCGACCTCATGGCCTCCCAGTTTGGATGGACCTTTGGTCGCCCAAGTCGGGCAACCCCATCGACCGACCGGCCTTTTACCGGCGGCCAGCCAAAATCCCTCCACCAACCGACAAAAATAACTCCACCATGCAGCCCTCATTGACCTAGTCTCTCATAACCACCTGCAACCTCTGTGAACGACCCCCCGTAACTACCCATAGTAATTATGGTGGTTATGGTCTATGAATAACTACGTAACCACCATAACCACCCCTATGGCCTATTAAAAGGACCTCAGTCCCTCCATTTTCCATTCTCGGCTCCCCAGATTTTCTCCCATGCTCTCCACTCTCTCCAGTTCTCCTCCCCTACTCTCTCTACTTCTCTTCCTTTTTCCTCTTTGCACGCCCCTGCGCGCTTCCCCCTTGCACACTTCCGTGCGCAGAGTTTTCTTGTGTGTCACCTCCTTGCACGTCGTCGCTCTCTTCATTCCAAGTGCGCCGCCGCGTGCACTTCTCCAAGTGTGTCGTCGCATGTTTCACTCTCAAGACCGCTCCAAGTGCGTCGTCATGTGCTCCTCTCCAAGTGCGTCGGTGTGTGCTCCGCTCTTGAGATCGCTCCAAGTGCGCCACCGTGCTCTCCACTCTCAAGATGGCTCCAAGCGCTCTATTAAGCACTCTATTCGCAAGACCGCTACAATTGCTTAGCATACTCGACTTAATAACAAGCGTCCCATCCCCCAATAAGATCAGCACTCCAGATTTCTCCACACACAACAGGAGGCGATCCGTAGAGATAACACCATGCAAAATGCACCGCTCAAGCCTCTAAGCAACAGCCGAAGATTTTAGAACATCCAAAGTGTAAAGCTCCCTACTACAACAAGTGAAAAACTTAGCTAGGTGAGTGGTGGCCTATCACCCTCCGCGCGCCACTCACTCTCTCCTAACAATTGTAACAAGGAGCGGTCAGTCGCCCACGCATTCCTTAAGAAAGCTCTGTAACAACACCCAAGACTATTGGAGGTTTGGTTGGCATCGATCCGACCACATGTTTTTTCACCCCTTTCTGGGGTTTTCCACGTTAATTTTTTTTACATTGTCAACTTTCTAGTTTCTGTGACTGTTTACGTGCTCGACTGCTCTGCGAGCTAAGACGGTTCAAGTAATCCAGCCTACCAAGAGCCTTGAGTGATCCGCAATAATTTGGCGTCGTCTGTGGGAAGTAAGTTCCCCAAAGCTTGAATAAAACCCTGAAGATAACATCCTTCGCACAACAATACTCGTAACTAAAATCGATGGTGAGGAGGAGCACTCACACACCCGGGGGTCTATCAAACATAGGCTTGTCAATATCGGTCCTTCCCATTCTTTTATCAGCGCCACATGATAGGAAGATACCATCACACTGGAAATCGTGCTTGACCGACGAGTCACCCACATGAAGGAGCAGCAAGCTTAAATACTCACACTCCTCAAAAATCTAGGTGGAGCTCAAGCACCCATTATGCCGCCCACACCAGTCAATCAGCCACCTCCACATCCAGTTCCCATCGTAGAGAACCAGTAAGAAGAAAACACCGAGGAATCCTCGGAAGCGGCAAGCACTTTACATCCTGTCCGCTTTACTAGTGCCGCCGAAGCCAGTCAATAGTAGCCGCGCTAATGGGTGGGCACCCCGGATAATTCCGCAGGAAAACCAATCCGAGAAGAGATCAGAGAATTGATGGATGAAGAGTACGACCAAGTTAGCCAACATGCTACGTATCTGCACCACCCCATCGGGACCAGGTCCCCGCTAGGGCCTGAAGTTCTGACGTACCTAATCCCGCATGGTTTCAAGATACCCAAAATCGAAATATTTGATGGAAAAAACAACCCATCAGAGCACGTCCACCATTTCTCCAACATCATGAGGCTCAATAATGCTCCCGATCAGTTGTTTGTCAAGTATTCCAAACAACATTAAAAGGACAAGCCCGAACTTAGTTCTGCTCTCTGAAAGAAGGAGGGATACACAACTTTACTAGTTTATCTCAACTCTTTGTCGTCCAATTCATCACAAATCAGAGGGTTGTATAAGACCCCTCTCACCTTTCTGGGATCCAACAAAGCAAAGGGGAAAAACTTAAAGATTTCTTTCAATGTTTTACCATTGAGCTACGAAAAATCCCAGGAGTAGGCCCAAAACTCTTACGAGGATTCTTCTTAGTTAGGACTCTGCCCTGGAAGCTTCTACTCAACATTAATGAGGAAAATAGTATCAAGTTACACTGAGCTGATATGACAGATCGAAGTACTGATCGCCGCTGATGAAGTAATCAAGACACATCGATGACAGTTCGATAGAGACCCAAAAAGGAGGGAGCAAGAGGCCTCGTTAATTTTTGGAAAAAGTAGTGAGTATCGTAGCAATTCATGACAAAGACATCATCAAAACTACACACCTCTCAATACCTCCAGAACTAACATACTCTGCACAATCTACGATAAGGAGGCACTCTGTAAGCCCAGACCGCTCACACAAAATGCGGGTGACCAGTCAAAGTACTGTGGTTCCACCATGTACAACCCCGTATTCACAGAGTGGGCCCCAAACAAGGCGCAAGACTTGATGCACGTTTTTAAGCTTTTTGGGAGTTTTGCACACCTGGAGGCCAATTTTGGGTGGACCTGCATAATATACTAGTAGGGGAGAAAATATGTGTCTCCCCCTGGCCCCTTTGAAGAGTCTCCCAGGCCCCAGTTCGCCAGGCCGCCCTAGCCCGCAAGCATGTCGCTAACTCGCCCGACCGCATCTCGCCAGACCGCCGTCTCGGCAAGCAACGCCAGACCGCCGTCTCGCCAAGTAGGCCGCCAGCTCGCTAGGCCGCGTCTCGCCAGGCCGCAGCTCTCCAAGAAGGTTGCCAGCTCGCCAAGCCACATCTCGCCAGACTGCCGTCTCGCCAAGCAATGTCAGACCACCGTCTCGCCAAGGAGGCCGCCAGCTCGCCAGGCTGCATCTCGCCAGACCTCCGTCTCGCCAAGCAACACCAGACCGCCGTCTCGCCAAGCAGGCCGCCAGCTCGCCACGCCACAACTCGCCAAGTAGGCCACCAGCTCGCTAGGCCGCGTCTCGCCAGACCGCCGTCTCGCCAAGCAACGCTAGACCGCCGTCTCGCTAAGGAGGCCACCAGCTCGCTAGGCCGTGTCTCGCCAAGCAACGCCAGACTGCCGTCTCGCCAAGTAGGCCGCCAGCTCGCTAGGCCGCCAGCTCGCCAGGCCGCGTCTCTCCATACCGCCGTCTCGCCAAGCAGGCCGCCAACTCTCCAGGCCGCGTCTCGCCAAGTAGGCCTCCAGCTCGCCAGGCCGCAGCTCGCCAAGCAGGCCGCCGCTCGCCAAGCCGGCCCCAGCTCGCCCGGCTTGAGTGACTACCCCTGGTGGACTGCAATTAGCCGCTTAGTACAGCGGGATTTGGCTATTGGCAGCCCATCCCGGGGGCATTTCAGTAATTTTCAGAGCAGTGGAGGTTGATTATTTGCAGGTCATTCCCAGAAAACTATAAATAGGCCCTTAGGGGTGCCTTAGAGGGCATCACTTCTTCACTCTCTCTTCATCCTCCAAGGCACCTAGCTCAGCATTAGATAGGGAGGGGGAGATCACCAAGGTCTCCCGGGTGTGAGGTGGGACCTCTATGCTAGAGCCGAGGCTCTGCTCCTAGTTTCATGAACCTTTGGCCCGTGACATCCCCCCGAGTGCAATAAGTGTGAGATCACCCCTTTCAAGGGACCCCGAACTCCACGAGAGACCGATTTCTCGGTTTCAACACACCACGAACGAGGACACAACATAAAAAATTGCTATAAGGAGCAGGAGATTGAGTGCCTCGTCGAACAAGATATATTGGAGAGATTCTTACAGGGCCGTGGATCGAATCGACTAGCAGGAGGTCAGCCATACTGTTGGGTATTGTATCCACAATTACCTTGATTTGAAGAAGTGTCCCTTGAACTAAGATGGATTGAGTTTGTATTTGATGCTGTTGTTTAGTCATGTGTCTGCAGGGTTTATTGCTAAGTAAAAATCAATGTCAGGTTACAATGGGTCATGAAACACAGTACTCTGCAATATAATCTCTCATTTTATAGGCCAATGTATTGACTCACGTGTAATCTCTCTATTAGATTGTATTTTTATTACAGGTGCATTAAAAGAATAAAGGAAGGACAAGTTACTGTATTCAGAAGAAACAAGAAATTTTCCTAAGTAAAATTCGTCGAGTATAGTAGTGGATACTCGTCGAATTCGTCAGGTTTAATTATGTATACTCGTTTAATTTGTCGTGCATACTTACTGACAATCGTCGAATAAATCGTGCTTACTTAGAGAATAATTTCACTGATCTTGAAAATCGGTTAAGTAAGATTCGTTGAGTATCCTCAAGTATACTCGTCGAATTCGTTGAGAATCGACACTCATCGAATTCGTCGAAATTTGTCGAATATACTAGTCGATACACGTCGAATTTGTCGAGGGTCTCTAGAAAAGAATCAGAATTCTCGAACTTACTTTTTTGGATTTTTCTAAGTTAAATTCGTCATATATCAAGCGATTCGTCGAGTATATTCATGGATATACAAAAATACTCGACGAATTGACTTAACTAAATTTTTCCAGATTTCTGTCTGACGGGTTTCTGTTTCGAGCCGATGGCCATGTACAATACACGTGGACCTTTTCATTTTGGAAAGATTTTTCTAGCCGTTAGAAGAAGGAATCCTACAAATACTTAGGGTTAAATCGTTCAAACCCTAATAGCTCTCTCATATTTGAAATCGTGAAAAGGCCGCCCGTTCTCTATCGTACGCACAACCACCGAAAATTGATTTCGTGACCTAACTCTGCACAATAGGTGATTCCTTAAATTATAGATTCAACAGATCTCTTCTCAAGTGTTCTTGAAGCCTTCAGATCTCATCAGATCACAGTTCTCAGATCAAGCTCTCAAGATTGATTTCAGGTCTTCTCTTTCTACAAGACCTTCAAGATCTTATTGCAAGGAAGAAGAAGATTGAACATTTTCAGATATGAAGAAATAGATTGATTCTCAATCTAAAAGCATTATATAAACTCTTTTGTATTTTTATAGGAAGATTTTTATTCCGATGCGTATATCCTTGTGATAGGATTGAGTTGTATGTGAGTTTTGTTCTTCGAGTGTAGGAGAGGTTGTTCTCCGAGAAGTAGGAGCGGTGACTCCGAGTTGTAAAATTTATTTAAATAGGAGAAAGGTGAAATAGCCGAATCTAGCCATTTGTAGTAGATAGGCGAGACAGGACAATGGACGTACCCAAATCGGGGAAGCACTATAAATTCTTTTATTGTGTTGTGTTTGTTCTATTTGCTCGCTCTTAATATTTTTCAATCTACTATAAGTCGCAGAACTCATCTATTCACCCCTCTAGGTGATTTAGGTATGCAACTAGACACTTTCACATACGCTCGTCAGGAAGGATAGATGGAAACTCCTAAGGCAATCAACCAAAGCAGGAGAAAGCTACCTACCCATCAGCAGAGCTCTACCCATGTGTAAAACCCCCATCCGTCATGGAGCATATAACAGAAGGTCTGGCTGGGGCCTGACGTCATATACTACAGACAGTTAGTGGAGTTACTTATTGAGACCATAATCAACAAACGTTAACCTAACTCAGAGAGCATTCAAGCGGCAGTTAATTAAATGTTTATCAGAACCCAACCATTCGAATGGCCACACAACTAGATAGGAATGGAAGTATAATACATAAATGTTACGGCCTTAAGGCCTTACAAGGTTTCTCCCAAATAATATTGACTTACATACATCGACACGCATGCCGGGCGCACATGAAAGAAAAAAAGAAAGAAACGGGTAATTCACGCCCTTCAAGGGCTGGTATAGCAATCCTAGGCTCTAGCCCGCTATTTCCCGCTTGGATCAGCTGCACCTGTACGCCACATTCCACCGCAACAGTGGCATATGTTGCAATATGGAGACCGGGCAGTCTGGCAGCTTCACTTGCGCAGCTTGGAGACCGGGAGGTCTGACGGTTTCACTCTGGCGGCTTGGACACCGGGTGGTCTGGCTGCTTCTCTCCAATGGCTTGGAGACCGAGCGTTCTGGCGACTTCTCTCCAGTAGCTTGGAGACTGTGTGGTCAGGCGGTCTGCTCTGGCGGCTTGTATTCTCTTATCAGTATGGTCGGGTGGTTAAACCTCCTTGTCTAACCGCGCGACCAATGCAGTCTGGGTTTGTCTAGCCGCTAGACCCATAAATATACTTAGTCCCACATTGCTTATTTGTACTCTCACCCTTCTACTTCATTCTATAAAAAGAAGGTCATACCTTTATAATATATACAATTTTTGGAAATAAAACTCTGTTATTGTCCAAATTTCGGTTTCTCGTTTTCCTTTCGGACATGGTATCAGAGGACTCGATCTTTTCCGCTTGATTCTGTGAGCGCTTCTAACCGCGCAGTTTGTCCCCTCATTCTTGTGCCCTGTCTGCGCGGTTTCCTTCTCTTCTTTATCATTGATCTCTTTGTTCACAACCTATCTTCCCGACCTCTCTTTTTCTTTCACGTGACCACGTCCTTATTTGCGCGACTTCTCGCTTTCTGCTCGTGACCTGTTTTTGAGGTCTCCCTTTCTTTCCGCGATCTATTTTCACGGGCTCCCTTTCGAGCGACCTATTTTTGCTATCTGCTTTCATGCAGCCTCTTGTCAATCCACACGAACTATTGTCCGCGAACTGTTTCTTTCGTGCGACCTCTTGTCTGTCCACGCGGCTACTTTTTCCCTATCCGCGTGGCTAATTTTTCCCTGTTCGTGCGACTTCCTTTCTGTCCGCTCTCTTCTTCTCTATGGCTCTCTCTGATACCTCTCTACGACTCCAGTGGCCCACCCTCCTCCTCTTACTCTGTCGAGCAATCTTGGAACCATTTCCAAACTTATCGATTCCAACTACCCAGACTGGAGTGTTTCCTTCACCCTTCTACTTCGCTCACAATGCAAACATCATCATCTCACCGATGACCCACCTCCTCCAGAGTCCGATCTCTTTGATGACTGGGATACTAGTGATGCTCTTGTTCGCACTTAGCTGGCTAACATCCTTTTTGATGAGTGCCTCCCCGTCATCCGTCATGATCAAATGGTAAAGGCTGCTTGGATTCATCTTGCCTCTCTTTACTCCAAGAGGGCTCAGACGTCTCGCATATAAACTCTCTATGCAGACCTCTTTGCCCATCCCTCCATGCCTCTTACTACGGCCTACTAACAAGTTCAGGCTCTTGGAGCCAAAATTCTTCAGAACCATCCATTCTCCGCAGATTTGGTTGAGCAACACAAGCACTTCCATTAGCTTCTAGCTCTGTGTTATCTTCTATGTCTTCCGAAGTCCTATGACATGATCCGTCAACATATCCTTGGCGAGGTGGATTCTCCCACCTTGGATGCCAATGCTGCCTGCATTACTGCTGTTACCTCTCTGCTTTAGCATCTGCTACTATCCTCCCCACTGCACCCCGACACATATGCTAATCATACTCAGCGAGGTGGCTCTGGTGGTCGCGGCCATCAATCCGGTAGACTCGGACCTTCCCGCTTTCTCTGCTCTTACTGTGGCCACACCAGCCATACTGTTGATCGTTTCTAGATGAAGCATCTGCATCTTTGCCCATCAGGTGATGCTTCCACCTCCTCTTTGAAGCAGTACGCCTCGGTGGTCACGTCTTCAGGTAGTGCCCATGTGATGACTCAAGGTAAATGGCTGATTGACTCCAGTGCTACTAATCATATGACTGACAATCCACAGTGTTTTTCTCTCCTAGAAAAACATGATCGGTTGCCCCCGGTCTTCATTGCGGACGTCTCTCCCTCATCGGTCAATGGGACAGGAGTAGTTTAAGTGACTCCATCTCTTTGCCTGATGGGCACCCTCTACGTGCCCCAGTTTCCATGCAATTTGTTGTCTGTTACTTCTCTTTGCAAGCAACTACAATGCTCCGTCACATTCACTCCTACTTCTTATTCTTTTTAGGAGCCAAGCTCCCAAAGGACGATTGTTATTGGGACTGAGAGCGGCGGTCTCTACTTCCTAGACAACGTATCTGCTTTGTCCATCTTTTCTTCTTCTACAGATCTTCTACAATGACATATTTGCCTTGATCATCCTTCTCCACGGCTTCTTTGTCAACTTCTGCCCCATCTACCTCCGGACAATCCTCTTCTCAACTATGACGCCTGTCAGCTTGGCCAGCATCACCGCTCCTCCTTCCCGCCGAATCAAGGTCGTGGATCTTCCCGTCTTTTTATCTCGTCCCAGCCCTTGGCGAGGATGCTCTCAGCAGGCAAGCTGGGAAGGAAGTTACAGAGGATGGGATATGATGCGAGCTCCCAGAGCAAGTTCTCTTCCCGGGCTCGGCAAGTGGGGGCCAGTTCAGCAAGATGGGGGTGCGAGACCCTCCGGCTCGCCCAGTAGGGGGAAGCAACACATTCAACGAGTTGGTTTCTTCTGCCCCAGTTCTAGAGGGGTTCAGGGAGCCAGAGATGTCTTACTACACTAGGAAAGGCGACCCGGTGCAGCACGTCCAGTGGTTTGAGGATGTGGTCTCGATCCGATAGATGTCAGATGGGTTCAAGTGCAGGCTCTTTGCCATCACTCTCAAGGAAAAGGTGAGAGATTGGTTCCACCAACTACCAGCCAACTCCATCTACTGCTTTGAGGACCTATGCCGAGGGTTCATGTTGAGATTCACCACCTCCAAGAGGAGGAAGTTAGAGTCGGAGTCCCTGTTCCACATCAAGCAGGGGTTGAACGAGACCTTGGGAAGTTACGTCGACTAGTTCCAGGAGGAGGACACCCAGGTCCAAGAGATGCCAGGGCATACCCTGATGATGACCTTCACCCTGGGGCTATAGCAGGGTTTCTTCGGGATGGAGCTGAAAATGGTGTCGCCCCTCTCCTATGAGGAGCTAATGGAGAGGACAACAAGAGAAGTCGACGAGTAGGCATCGAACCCGGAGTTTGCCCGGAAGCTGTCCAGGTGGGCCATGGAGGAGGTGCCAAGAGGTGGCATAGGTCGGGAGGATAGGAGAGCTGAACCCCGATAGAGAGAACAATAGCAGCAATAATAGCCCAGATGGGTGCACCAGGAGCCGAACCATCGACTAGGTTGGAGGCCGGAGTGGCAGGACGAAGTGCTGCAGAGAGGTTTCCATGGAGGATACAACCGCTAGGGGGGCCATGGTCAGTTTCATCCTCCTGGTTGGAGGAAGGGCCAGAGAACTCCCCTCCCCGATCAAAATTAGGCTATGGCTATAGCTCTATTGGAGAGGAGGAGAGCTACAAGGAGGAGGAGAAGGGAAGTCAGGGTGGAGTTGCCCTGCTGCGACGTCCACTAAGAGGAAGGGCACGATACAGCAACGTGCCAGGAGTTCCTTAAGATGAGAGGAAACAGGGAGCAGCAGCAACAACAAGGCTGCAGGAAGTGCAGATCAAGGAGGTCCTACCTCGGGCAGAGGAGGATAGGTGCGAAGACCGGACAGATGTTGGAACCCGGGGAGGTATCAGAGTGATCCATGGCGGGTGTGGGATTGAGGCTTCCCGGACGGCGAGCCTCCACACCATTTACCGAAGGAGCGTTGGCTCCATATGCCAAACCCCGCCCCCAGAAGATAAAATCACCTTCTCAAGGAAGGATATGTCGGATCATGAGGATCACTTTTGCGATGCATTGGTCATCCAGACGGCCATCGAGAATTTCACTGTCTCCCGGATCCTCATTTACAATGGGAGCTTCGTCCATGTCATTTTCAAGAAGGCGTTTGACGCAATGAAGGTAGAGGAGAAGAGGGTGCTGGCCTCGGATGGGCCCCTATTTGGATTTTCGGTGGAGAGGAAGGAGGTGGAAGGAGGAGTGGGACTCCATGTTACTCTGGGGGCAGTCCTGTACCTGCAGGTTCGTCATTGTAGATGCACCCAGCAGCTACAATGCTATCTTCGGACGACCCCACATCAGTGCCTTCCGCTGTGCCCCCTCGTCCTTCCATCAGTGCTTGAAGTTTAGCGCTGAGGGGATCCAGGTCCGGGTCTGGGGGGATCCAAAGGTGGCCAGGGAATACAACGTCACCGCCGTGAACTCCATCTCATGGCAAGAGGGAGTCGAGGAGATGGAGCGGAGGATGGAGGAGGCGGAGCAGGAGGCCGGTGGAGAGGAGATGGAGGTGGAGAGCTGCACCCAGGAGGAGGTGGCAGGAGGAGATATGGAGGAGCCGGCTGAGGCGATGGCCGTGGAAGAAGCGGTGGAATTTAAGGAGGTTCTTGCCCCAGAGGAGAGGGATGTTGGAGAATGGGGGGAGCAGTCCAGGCTGGAGGCTGCGGAAGAGGTCATGGAGATGGAAGTTATCACCCTTGGAGGCAGGGTGGAGAAGGTTCGCATCAGCGGGGGGCTAACCCCGTGGACTAGGAGAGGATGCTTGCATGCATCCAGAAGAATGTGGACAACTTCACCTGGAGAGAAGCGGAGATGCCAGGGATCGATGCAAACATTGCCTGCCACCGTCTCAACATGGACCCGGAGGCCCGCCCCATCCAATAAAAGAAGAGGTTAGTTACGGACAAGCTGGCCGAGCCCATCAGGGAGGAGGTGGCCAAACTCCTCAAGGCCGGCTTTGTATCCGAAATACAATACCCTGTCTGGGTCTCCAATGTAGTTATGGTTAAAAAAGAGACGGGCGGTGGCACCCTCCCGACATAATAAATTATGCCCTAAGGACTGTTATCCCTTACCTCGGATCGACGCGCTGGTTGAATCAGCCGTCGGTTTTACTATAATGAGCTTTTTAGATGCATTTTCAGGTTACCACCAAATCTGGATGCACCCTCCCGACATAAAAGATCTCTCCTTCATCACAGGGGATGAGTGCTACTGCTACAAAATGATGCCCTTTGGGCTGAAGAAGTGTCACAAATGCCAATTGTTTGCCCACTCCAACTACAACCATCCCAGCTCCTCAGAAGCATCACATCAACCTGACCCTTTGCCATTTGGGAGATGGATTTAGTTAGACCCTTCCCCCAGGCCAGCGAGTAGAGGAGGTGTTGGATCCCTAGTTGGATTTGGGGTAGATTCACTAAACTAGGATGTTTGACCCAACATGTATAGCTAGGGTCATATGTGTGTCCTAGAGTCTAGGCCATGTCCTTAGAGTCAACACTACATGGACCAGCCATCAACAGACTACAAAAGACTCAAGATTTAGAGAAATTTCAAAGACTCAGGAAATGAGTTCGATGTTCGTCGAACTCAGGTTGACGAAAGGCGTGCTCAACTCGACGGACTCAGAGACAATTCTTTGAGCTGAGCTTGACGAACTTGGTTCTTAGTTCGACGATCTATGGACACTATACTTCAACATTCCAAGTCCAGAATTCTTCTCACTAAACTCCAGTCGACGAAGTTAGAATATCAGCTCGATGAAATTGGACCTTAGGTCGATGATTTCTGGATCATCTACTTCAACATCTATTCCAAAAACATATAAGTATTCTAAGTCTAGGATCACACTCCAGTCGACGAACTCACCTTCTCAGCTCGACGAACTCACCTTCTCAGCTCGACGAACTCACCATCTCAGCTCGACGAACTTAGACCACAGTCTTGCAAGATTTATCAAGTAGCAGTTAGAAGCTCTCAGCTTGACGAAAGTAGTTCTTAGTTCGACGAACCCAGTTCTGAGGTCGACCATTTCTGGACACGTTACTTCAACATTATTAAGTCCAAGAAACATGGAATTCTGAACTCAAGTCGATGAAGTTATACGCTCAGCTCGACGATCTTGATGCACAGAATTGGCAAGGGTCTAGAGAAAGCAGTTATCAGTTCTTAGGTCGACGATCTAGGATCTCAGCTCGACGAACAACTATTGTCTAGTTGACGAACTTGACTTCTCAGCTCGACGAACTCTGGATTCAGGCCGACGAATTCTATTCTCTGCTCAACGATTTCTGTGAAGTTCAGACTTAGATATTTTCCTCCCTCTGTCCTTAATTTATTGCAACAATTCCTGAGTAATCAATGCTAAATATTCTCTGAATATTACCGTTAGACGCAGCATTGATTTTGGATTTCATCAGGATTATTGCTTGACATTTTTCCATGGGACAGTTGGGGAAATCAATCAATGCAAATATTCTCCAGGCCGACAGCATTGAATGAAGGAAGAAATTCAAATTCATAAGGAAGATTTCATGGAAAATATAAAAAGGATTTTTCCTCTTTTCTTCTACAGATACAACAAGCACACACAAGACAGAAACAAGGGTTTTCTTCCTTCTTCTCAGGAGAACACACAGATCATAATAGAGTAGCAAAAATCATACAGTAACAGAGAATAAGAAGCCCTAGCCCTTGACCAGAGAAAGAACAGCAAGCCGAAGAAGAAGAAGAACAACCATTTAAATCAAAAGTCTTCTTCTGTCTTCATCCCAGGATTTTTCAAAGGACAACAATTACTATATCAGCCAAGAAGCACCTGGATACCTGCTGGTCAAGGTTGAAACACAGAAGGCCTACTCACCCTGAAGCAAAGCTCCATCCTTCCTGAACAAATCTATATCTCAGGGGGAGCTTTGTTAAAATCTAGATCCACTAAAGTCTTCTCAGTTGTATTTGAGAAAGAGAAGACATAATCACTCTCTCATCCCCCACTATATAAAGGGTTCTTAACTCCCGTCAAAAGTTATTCCTGCTTACAAGTCACCTGATCAAAAGACTTGAGGATTAGTTTTTGAGCACCTGATCAAAAGCTCATTGGTGGCAGTCACCTGATCAAAAAACTGAGTGGATTCCTACCATGGTGGTAGAAGAGTGGATGTACCCAGGTCGGGGAACCACTATAAAATTCTTGTGTTGTATGGTTGCACTTTTTCTTTTGTTCTTGCTGTGTCTATGTGGCTTAGTTTTATTGTGCTTGTGATAGTTAGTATCTGTGATAGATTATTTTATTTTAGGACTAAGTTTTTTTTACAGCAAAAGTTTTCTGAGTGTTTCAGGATACTCTATTCACCCCCCTAGAGTATTTCAGATCTAACCCTTACTTTCAATTTGTATCAGAGCAAGTTTCCTTTGGTTGTACAAGTTAACCCCTTGAACCAAAAGATCATGTGTTAGATCTGACCTTTACTTCTATTAAGTTTATATTCACAGCACGGCACAGAACAAATACTATGCAAGCACCAGACCTCCAGTGTGCAACCTAAATAGGTTTGCCATCTGGAATGCAAGAATAAAATTATATATGAATTCTATTGATGAGGATATCTACAATTCCATCTTGACAGGCCCCCCTCAAGCTACTGCCTCTACATCTACAGCAGCTTCAAGTACTAATGCAGTTCCACCACCTGAGTAGACTGAAGCACAAAAGAAAGCCAAGGTTGTTGATGTCAAGGCCATGAACATTCTGGCTCAAACAATGTCTGATGACATTTTCCAAAAAGTGGCAGAATGCACATCAGCCAAGGATATTTGAGATTCCCTTAATCAAATGGTGGTTGGATCTTCTGATGAAATAAAAGACAGAAGATCCAATCTCATATCACAATATGTGAACTTCAAGGAGGAAGCAGAATCTGTTGCAGATATATACAACTGGCTGAGCTCAATTATCAATGAGCTGAAGACCTTGGACAAGGACATCACTCTCACTGAGGTGAATGATAAAATCCTTATGTGCTTTCCAAACTCATGGGATTCAAGGATGTGGCCAATCAAGTAGTCCAGAAGCTTAAATGAGATTTCCACTGAATCTCTTTTAGAAAAGCTCAAGTCCTATGAGCAGCTCATTAAATCCAGAGAAGCAGCAGAGCAAAGGACACCTCCACCAGCCAGGAAGGAACACAACCTGACATTCAAGTCTGCTGAAGAGACAAAAACTTCAACAGTGAATGAAGAGTTAATGAGTCTGCTTGTCAATCGATTCTATAAAATGACAAGAAAAGACTTTAGTAAGAGGTCATCCAGGCAGGATGACAAGCTAAGGTATGACAAAACCCCTACTAAAGAGGTAGTGTGTTTTGGCTGCAGGAAACCTGGACACTTCATCTCAGAGTGTCCAGAGAATCAGAAGAAAGAGAAAAGAAGAGAGAAGGATACAAGAAGACAACAAAGTTCAAGACCTTCCTCCAGCAAATACAAGAAGAAGGAGAAAGGCTTTGTAGGTGAATCCTGGAGTGAAACTGAAGATGAATCCACATCCTCCAGCTCCAGTGAAGAAGAAGAAGAGGCAAGGGCCAAGGAAGTATGCCTCATGACCATTGATGCCTCAAGAATTCAATCAGATGAAGAAGAAGAATCTGACAATGAAGAAGCTTCAGAAACAGAAGCTGATCAGGTTCTTTTATCTTTTGACTATAATTCTGTTGCATTCAAATTTGAATTTAAAATCATGTGTATTGATTTAATAAACTCTGAAAAGGAAATTAAAACACTTAGGGAAAGACTAGCTAATCAAGAAAATATAACTTCTGAAAATACTAAGCTGAAAGATGAACTCGCTCTTGCTAATGAAGAAATCATTGCTTTTAAAATAGAGCTATGTGAGGCCAAACAACTTGAGGAATCTCTCAATGGGAGAAGCCTTAAGCTGATGGACATCACAAGCACAGTCAATGCCAGACTGAATGACAAACTAGGTCTGGGTGCATCATCAAGTTTGCCCCCCATTCTCAGGAAGAACATATTATCAACCCCCATCAAATTTGTGTCAGCTAAGAATAAAGAAGTAATGAACAACAATCAAACTAAAATCACATATAAAAATAAGAAAAATCAAAATCAAAAAACCTTAGACAAAAACAAAGTTCAGCAGATTTTGTCGAACACCGATTGACGAAATGTGGTAAGTTCGTTGAACTCAAGTCGACGAGCGCTGAACGCAAATCTATATAATAATCATTCGTCTTACTGTGATTGACGAACTCTGTATGGTTCGTCAAGTAGAGATCGACGAACTTGGGGCACAAAAAATGACTATGTTCATTCTCTGAGCAGAGATCGATGATCTCATCCCATTTCATCGAACTCTGATCGACGAACTCACAACATTTCGTCGAACCCAGTTAGACTTAATAATAATTATAACTATAACAGCAACCCAAATCAAACAAGGAAAGCCTTTAATCCACTTGTTCGTTGGATAATTCCACCTAGAAGATATCACCAATTAGGATATAAATCACAACCAGAATTCTCTATGATATCCAGCTTTTTTATCAGCAAAACAAAGGACTCAAGGTAACTTGGGTCAAGAATAATTAATTATTGTCTCTGCAGGTGAAGAGCTGTCCAGTTGTTAATCAACTATGGTATCTGGACAGTGGTTGCTCCAAGCACATGACTGATAGCAAGGACAACTTATACAATTACAAGTCCAAGCTGGGTCCAAAGGTTATCTTTGGTGATTCAAAGTGTGGCCAGTCTGAAGGCTATGGAGAAGTAAGGATTGGAGCAGTCACATTCAAGAAGGTGACTTATGTAAAAGGACTCAAGCATAACCTCATCTCTATCAGCCAATTATGTGATGAAGGTTATCAGGTACACTTTAACTCCACATCCTGTATTATTTCTAATAAAGAAAAACAAAAAGTTTTAATTGGAAATAGACAAGGAAATATATACTTAGTTGATTTTATTTCTGCCAATTCAGATATTTGTCTGCTTAATATTGTTTGCAATCAAAATAAAATTATGGCATAAAATACTAGGACATGTAAACATGAAAATATTGATAGGTTATCTAAAGATAGTCTTGTAAGAGGCTTACCTTCTGGTCCCTACAAGAAGGAAGGCCTTTGTAGGGCTTGTCAACTAGACAAGCAAACAAAATCTAGTTTTAAATCAACTAATAAAAGTGATTCACCTAGGATTTTGTACTTGCTACACATGGACCTATTTGGACTTATTGTTGTACAAAGTCTAGGAAGGAAATCCTATAGACTAGTCATTGTAGATGACTTCTCAAGATTCACTTGGGTGTTCTTTCTGAGATCTAAGTCAGATACCTTTAAAGTTCTTACAGATTTTCTCAGGACCATACAGATTGAATACTCTACTCATGTTGCATTGATCAGAAGTGATCATGGTACAGAGTTTGAGTCTCTTCTTATGCATGAGTTCTGTAAGAAGGAAGGTATCAGGCACTACTTCTCAGCTCCTAGAACTCCCCAACAAAATGACGTAGTTGAAAGGAAGAATAGAACCCTGATTGAAGATGCAGGCACATTACTTGCAGATGCTTATATGTCACTATCCTTTTGGGCAGAGGCTGTAAGCACATCAAATTATGTACTGAACAGAAGCCTGATACATAAACTAAAGAATAAGACTCCCTATGAATTACTTAAAGGGAAGAAACCTAAAATCACTTATTTTAAAGTATTTGGATGTGTATGTTATATACATAATAATAACAAGAAATATATTAGAAAGTTTGAAGCTAAGGCTGAAGAGGGAATTTTTCTAGGATATTCCTAAGGAAGCAAAGCTTATAAGGTGTTTAATAAATTATCTTTAAAAATTGAGGAATCTATACATGTTACTTTTGATGAAACTAACATGTCTTATAAGGAGAAAGAGATTTCTACTAATTACACTTTGCAGGTACCTCACTTGTTTGAGAATTTGGATGGACTAAGCCTCACCCAAGAGGTTCCAACACGCCCTTCTCCACAAGTTGATGAAGATAGTGAAGAAGAACCTTTGGAAGAAGTTGAACCTCATTCAACAACAAACATAATTCCACAAGAGGAATTAATTCCAAATGCTGCTACTGAACCAACTCCACCCACTGATCTTGTCATACTAAGGGATCACCCTAGATCCCAAGTGATTGGAGACATAACAGTAGGTGTACAGACAAGGCATCAACTCAACCAAGATGTGATGCATGCCTGTTTTCTCTCTCAAGTTGAGCCTCAATTCATAAAAGATGCTGAGCAAGATCCCCACTGGATCATTGCAATGCAAGAGGAACTCAACTAGTTTGAGAGATGTAGAATTTGGGATTTTGTTCCAAAACACAAAGACTACCCAGTCATTGGAACCAAATGGGTATATAGAAACAAACTAGATGCCCAAGGTGTAATTGTGAGGAACAAGGCTAGGCTTGTTGCTCAAGGATATAGACAAGAAGAAGGCATAAACTATAATCAAACCTTTGCATCAGTTGCAAGGTTATAAGCAATCAGAATCTTCCTTACCTATGTTGCCTACAAGAAGTTTAAAGTCTACCAGATGGATATAAAAAGTGCCTTTCTAAATAGAGTACTAAAAGAAGAGGTTTATGTTGAACAACGTCCAGGTTTTGTCTCTCCAACCTACCCTTCTTATGTATTTAAATTGCATAAAACCCTCTATGGTCTAAAGTAAGCTCCAAGAGCTTGGTATGAGACCTTAGCTAGCTTTCTGATAGAGCATGAATTCACTAGAGGCATAGTAGATAAAACATTATTCACTAGGCACCATAAGGATAGAATATTGTTAGTACAATTTTATGTGGATGACATCATATTTGGGTCTACTGACTCTAAACTATGCAAGAGGTTTTCTGACCTCATACATTCTAAGTTTGAGATGAGTAACATGGGTGAGCTCTCCTACTTCCTTGGTCTCCAAGTGAAGCAGCTACCTGATGGCATCTTCATCTCCCAGGCTAAGTATGCTAAACAGCTTCTTAAAAAGTTTGGGATGGCTGATGCCTCAGTAAAGAAAACACCTATGGCTACTAATGTTGTAATAGATTTTGATCCACATGGGAAACCTGTTTACCAGAAGTTATATAGGGGCATTGTTGGATCCCTATTATATCTTACAGCTAGTAGACCTGATATCATAGTTGCCACATGCCTTTGTGTTAGGTTCCAAGTGAACTTTAAAGAATCTCACATAGTTTTTCTCAAAAGAATTTTGAGATATATAAAGAGTTGTCCTAGTCTAGGCCTTTGGTATCCTACTGAGTCAGAATTTGATTTAACTAGATATTCAGATGCTGACTTTGCTGGATTCAAGGTTTACAGGAAAAGTACCTCAGGAACTTGCCAGTTCCTAAGTATGAGACTAGTGTCTTGGTTCTGTAAGAAACAATCATCTATGTCTACATCAACTGCTGAAGCAGAATACATAGCAGCTGACAGTTATTGTTCCCAGATGTTGTGGATTCAAAACCAACTCCTTGACTATGGGTTCAACTTAAATAATTCAACTCTACTATGTGATAACACAAGTGCTATATCCATAGCACAGAATCCAGTCCATGATAGTAGGAGTAAGCATATAGACATTAGACATCATTTCATTAGAGAGTGTGTAGACAAAAACAAAATCAAACTTGTCTATATATACACTGATTTACAAAGAGCTAATATTTTCACCAAACCCTTGGATGAAAGGAATCACTTGTTCTTTATAAATCAGCTGGGCATGATCAATAAAGAAGCTTGATTTAATTTTTGTCTGCACTCAACGAATTCTTCAAAGTTCGTCGAACAGAGTTTGACGAACTGGGAAAAGTTTTAGAGATATTCGTCGAACGGAGGTCGACGAACTCTCTGTGAGTGAAGATGTTTTCATCGAATGGAGATCGACGAATCTACTTCAGAAAACTTTCGTCGAACGGAGCTCGACGAAATGTCTTCAAATCTTCAGATTGAGCTTGACGAAATGTCTTCAAATCTTCAGATTGAGCTTGACGAATTATTTAACTACAAATCATTTCATCGATCTTAGATCGAAGAATTATTTATTTTTCGTGGAACAGAGTTTGTCGATTCATATTCCGGAAAACCTTATATCTAGGTTTTCTTCGACCTCCATCCCGCGCTTTTAGTTCCCTTGCACTTGTTCTTTGTTTTTCTCTTGCAGGTGAACTAATGGAGATTCCAGCAGGCAGCCTCGCAACAATGAAATTCGACACAGGCTTTGATGTGGATTTTGATTCCTACCAACACTCAGACCCTATCTTTCTGGACATACTGCAACTCCTTTAAGAACAGCAGTTGAAGAATCTGCTGTCCACCAGGATCAAGATATCTGGCGCTGAGATCAGAGAGTGGGTCTATACTTCTTCCACCACAGATGAGAACTCTATGATTGACACAATCTCTGGTAATGTTGTTCCACTTACTCCCGCCATTCTAACAGAAAGTTTTGGATTAATTAACGGCGAAGAAGATTTAGAAATTAATACTGAGGAATTTGATGTGATGCTGAGTATGATGGGTTATACTGGAGAAACCCCAAATAAAATGTTGAAGAAACACCTGTCTGTTGAGTTCAAATTTCTAGCAGATATTGTGGGGAAAGTGTTGCTGGGAAAACACACTACACATGATTACATAACCAGGCACCAATTTTTGGTAATGTGTGTTGTGGTAAACTAGAAGAAGGTGAACTGGGCTCAGATTCTGTTTGAGCTGATTAAGAAGAAAAACAATAAAAAGGAGGTCTGTTTTGGAAGAATTCTGGGAATCTTCCTGAAGGAGAAGGCTGTTGAATTAATGGTCTTCCCGACCATATTCATCAATGCCTCCACGAGGCTCACCTGTGCCTTATTTGGCAGGTGGGAGAGGAGCATCACCATTCCCTCCAAGGCTTCCTCCTCCTCCACCAGGCCTTCTGAGAGTACTAGGGCTACTCCAGCCACTTCCCACCCTGCTGAAGATCTCCCTCCTCCACCTCCCTCACCTCCAGCCATCCCACCTCAACCTTAGATGGTACAATAACTCCCCTCCACAGTTCAAACCACCATTCACACTCCTACACCTCCCTCATCCCCAGTACATCTATCCCCCACTGACTTTCCTAACTCACCTCCCTCCCAACATGATACACCAGTTCCATCACCACCCTCCTCTCCATTAACACCCCATTTGGCTGTCATTCCCCCCTCCAATATCTCCTCCATCCCTTCCTTTAATCTGCTCCCTTCCCCTCCTCATACTTCTTCTATTCCATATGTCCACATGATAAATGCTTTACCTTCTCCTCCACCATCATCTTCCATTCCTCCCTCTGTTTCCATTGAAACACCTTCTACCACACCCTCTGCCTCTCTTCCATTGGACCCCTCCATTATTTCATCTCCTATTGCACTTCTTACTCCCCTCCTCAAAATAATTATAACAGAGGCTATTTCACCTCTTGCTACCTCCATATCTTCTCTTGGTGATAAGATATCTGCTCTTTCTGCTCCTCCCTCTTCAGTTAGGGATCTGGCTCTAGTGTACACTAAAACTAGGCCGGGGGAGATACTCAATGAAGAAGCAGCAACAGAAATAACAGCAGAAGTAACAGCAGTAGTTGTATATGCAGTAGCAGACATAGCAGAAAAAGCAGCAGTAGAAGTAGATGCAGATGCTGATCAAGATTTATTTAATTTAATTCATTTCATTGAATCTAATATGGAAATAGATGAGCAGGTCCCAGAGGAAATAACAACTGCTGGTGATTTTATTATAAATCCCACAGTTGATCTTTTAAATTTATTGAGCAGTTTTGATACAACTTATTTTAATAACCTTCCAGAGTACAGCATCAAGCCATCTTTGGCTATAGTCTCATACACCTCTCCCATAAGCCTCAAGGTTGTCAAGCAACTAAAGGCTAGTTTTGTTACAACAAAGGTTCCAGCTATAGAGGTTCCAACTATTCCATCTCCTCCCAGAGCTGTGTCCCCCATTATTTCATCCCCTCCAAAACATATTTCTGCTCCAGTTTTTGTTATGGATGATTCACCCATGCCAGATCTTGATGCATTGATCATGACTGATATAGAAGAAGAAAATAAAATAGTGGCTGAATGCACTATTCTGTATAGCCCTTCTGTTCTAGTTTCAGCTCTTCCTCCAGCTCCTCCTCCAGTTTCCTCCCATCCAGAGAAACCCTTGATATCCATTGAGGCCCTAAAAGAAATTAGTGCACTATATGATAATCCTCAAGATCCTGATGATGATGATGAAGAGGACTCAGATGATGAGCCTAAGAAAAAGAAAGTATCTAAGAAGAGTAAAGCTCCTCCACCTCCTGCCCCAAAACCAAATCCAGCAAATGACACTCCATACTATATACTCCAGAAGATCACACCCTATAAGGGCATGCTAGCATGTATGTGGCTGTCCAAAAATCAATAGAAAGAAAGGAAGAAAAGTAGAAGATATTCCCCACCTCCTCAAAGATATAGAAAGGATCCTCCTCCTCCTCCTCCACCAGCTGCTGGTGCTTCCAGTTCTTCAACTCAGAGGACTACCCAGTTTCAAACCTATCAAAGACATCGGGGTATGTCCTCATCTTCAGGAAGCGGCCAGCAAAGGCATTATTCATCTGGCAAGCAGCAGCATCAGCAACATCAAAAGCAATAATTCACTGAACATCAAAAGGCTGAATGCCCCAAGAGACCTGCTTCCCCTCCTGTACCATTTGAAGATCCTGAGACAGCTACAACTGCTAGGATGGCCAGGTTCCAGGAATTGGTTGGCCTATCCTTGATTAACAGAGCAAAAGCTGAAGGGAAGGATCCATCTGAATATACTACAATGTCCAAGTACAGAAAGGAAGAACTTAACAGGTTTGCTTAAGGCTAACAAATTTTTCAATGTTGATGATTATATGAAGTTACATCCTGAAGCTGTAGTGCCAAGAGCTACCTCCCTAAATGTCATTGGAGCTGCTGACATGATAATGACAAAAGCTCATGCAGCTGATCCTAATAGGGAAATCAAATTTACTCAGCCAGGTGACAAAGCTAAGGAGGATAAACCAAAGGAGCCCGGGAAGAAGAAATGAACATGTTGAACTATTTCTATCTCTCTATTGTTTGTAAAACTTTCTGTTTATGATACAAAGCTTACTATATAAATATATCTGCTGCACATTTAAATTTTTCATGTTAGATATATGTTTTATTGCTTTGTATATTTTATATGTCTGTAATTAGTGACCTTACCCAAATAGGGGGAGATTGTTGGATCCCTAGTTGGATTTGGGCTAGGTTCACTAAACTAGGATGTTTGACCCAACATGTATAACTAGGGTCATGTGTGTGTCCTAGAGTCTAAGCCATGTCCTTAGAGTCAACACTGCATGGACCAGCCATCAACAGACTACAAAAGACTCAAGACTTAGAGAAATTTCAAAGACTCAGGAAATGAGTTCGACATTTATCGAACTCAGGTCGACGAAAGGCGTGCTCAGCTCAACGAACTTAGAGACAATTCTCTGAGCAGAGCTCGACGAACTTGGTTCTCAGTTCGACGATCTATGGACACTATACTTCAACATTCGAAGTCCAAAATTCTTCTCACTAAACTCCAGTCGAAGAAGTTAGAATATCAGCTCGACGAACTTGTATCTTAGGTCGACGATTTCTGGATCATCTACTTCAACATCTTATTCCAGAAACATCTAAGTATTCTAAGTCCAGGATCACACTCCAGTCGACGAACTCACCTTCTCAGCTCGACGAACTTAGACCACAGTCTTGGCAAGATTTATCAAGTAGCAGTTAGAAGCTCTCAGCTCGACAAAACTAGTTCTCAGTTCGACAAATCCAGTTCTGAGGTCGTCGATTTCTGGACACGTTACTTCATCATTCTTAAGTCCAAGAAACATGGAATTCTGAACTCCAGTCAACGAAGTTATACTCTCAGCTCAATGATTTCTGTGAAGTTCCAGACTTAGATATTTTCCTCCCTCTGTCCTTAATTTATTGCAACAATTCCTGAGTAATCAATGCTAAAAATTCTCTGAATATTACTGTTAGACGCAACATTGATTATGGATTTCATTAGGATTATTGCTTGTCGTTTTTCCATGGGATAGTTGGGGAAATCAATCAATGCAAATATTCTCCAGGCCGACAACATTGAATGAAGGAAGAAATTCAAATTCAGAAGGAAGATTTCATGGAAAATATAAAAAGGATTTTTCCTCTTTTCTTCTACAGATACAACAAGCACACACAAGACAGAAATAAGGGTTTTCTTCCTTCTTCTCAGGAGAACACACAGAGAATAATAGAGTAGCACCAATCATACAGTAACAGAGAACAAGAAGCCCTAGCCCTTGACTAGAGAAAGAATAGCAAGCTGAAGAAGAAGAACAACCATTTAAATCAAGAGTCTTCTTCTGTTTTCATCCCAGGATTCTTCAAAGGACAACCATTACTATATCAGTCAAGAAGCACCTGGATACCTGCTGGTCAAGGCTGAAATAATGAATGCCTACTCACCCTGAAGCAAAGTTCCATCCTTCCTGAACAAATCTATATCTCAGGGGGAGCTTTGTTAAAATCTAGATCCACTAAAGTCTTCTCAGTTATATTTGAGAAAGAGAAGACATAATCACTCTCTCATCCCCCACTGTATAAAGGGTTCTTAACTCCCTTCAAAAGTTATTTCTGGTTATAAGTCACCTGATCAAAAGACTTGAGGATTGGTTTTTGAGCACTTGATCAAAAGCTCATTGGTGGCAGTCACTTGATCAAAAACCTGAGTGGATTCCTACCAGGGTGACAGAAGAGTGGATGTACCCAGGTTGGGGAACCACTATAAAATTCTTGTGTTGTCTAGTTGCACTTTTTCTTTTATTCTTATTGTGGCTGTGTAGCTTAGGTTTGTTGTGCTTGTGATATTTAGTACTTGTGATAGATTATTTTATTTTAGGACTAATTTTTTTTTACAGCAAAAGTTTTCAAAGTATTTCAGGATACTCTATTCACCCCCACCCCCGTCTAGAGTATTTCAGATCTAACCGTTACTTTCAGGAGGTTTCTGCTGGTAATGATAAATTTTTTCTCTAAATGGTTGAAGGTGAAAGCGCTGGCCAAGGTGACCTCCCAGATTATCAGGAATTTTGTTTGGGGGAGATCATCTGCTGGCATGGGTTGCCGCAGGCCATCGTCACAGACAATGGGCCTCAGTTTAGCAGCGTCGAGTTCATCAGCTTCTGCAGGCAGCTCGGGATTGATCTCAGATTTTCCTCAGTCCACCACCCCAGGAACAACAGGCAGGTGGATGTGGCAAACAAGATTATAGTAAACCTCCTAAATAAGAAAGTTGAAAACTTGAAGGGGAGCTAGGTGGAGCAGCTTCCCTCGGTTCTCTGGGCCCTGAAAACTACTCCCAACACAGCTATGGGGGAGACCCCCTTCAAGCTCTCCCATAGATGCGAGGCGGTGCTCCCTATAGAGTTCGAGGTCCGAACGCCTCGGGTGGTCGAGGCAGAGGCAAGCAGAGAGGAATGGAGAGCTAAAAATAAGGAGGAGCTACGACTCTCCCTCGACATGGTGGAGGAGCTGCGTGATGTCTTTGCCATCTGACAGGAAGAGGTGAAAAGAAGAATGGCTAAGTACTTTGACAAGCACGTCAAGGTCAAATAATTCGTGGAAGGGGACTTGGTCCTAAAAAAGGTGCATGCAGCAGGAAGATCAGCAGCCGTGGGGAAGCTTAACCCTAACTGGGAGGGTCCGTACATTGTAAAAGAAACATTGAAATCAGGAGGGTATCACCTCCAGAATTTGGAGGGCGAGACCGTAAGTCTCACCTGGAGTGGTGATGACTTGAAGCATTTTTACCCTTGAGACATGTAAGTGATGCCTTTTTTTCTAATAAAGCGTCTTGATGTACCAATTCTCCTGCAATGATCTATGTGAGTAGGTGAAGAACTCACTTAGTATACCCCGAGCAGATCTTGCTGTCGGGCTTTCGCCTAGCTGGCAGGGCTGGATATCACTCGAGAGAGTCTACCCAGACACCGAGCAGATCCTGCTGCCAGGCTCTCACCTAGCTGGTAGGGCTGGATGTCACTCGAGAGAGTCTACCCAAACCCCGAGCATATCCCACAACCAGGCTCTCACCTAGCTGGCAGGGTTGGATGTCACTCGAGAGAGTCTACCCAGACCCCGAGCAGATCCCGCTGTCAGGCTCTCACCTAGCTGGCAGGGCTGGATGTCACACGAGAGATTCTACCCAGACCTTGAGCAGATCCCACTGTCAGGATCTCACCAAGCTAGCAGGGCTGGATGTAACTCGAGAGAGTCTACCCAGACCCCGAGCAGATCCCGCTGTCAGGCTCTCACCTAGCTGACAGGGTTGGATGTCACTCGAGAGAGTCTACCCATACCCCGAGCAGATCCCGCTGTCAGGCTCTCACCTAGATGGCAGGGATGGATGTCCCTCAAGAGAGTCTACCCAAACCTCGAATAGATCCCGCTACCAGGCTCTTACCTAGTTGGCAGGGCTGGATATCACTCGAGAGAGTCTACCCAAACCCCGAGCAGATCCCGCTGCCAGGCTCTCACTTAGCTAGCAGGGCTGGATGTCACTCGAGATAGTCTACCCAAACCCCGAGCAGATACCACTGTCAGGATCTCACCTAGCTGGCAGGGCTGGATGTCACTCGAGAGAGTTTACCCAGACTCTGAGCAGATCTTGCTGTCAGGCTCTCACCTAGCTGGCAGAGCTGGATGTCACTCGAGAGAGTCTACCCAGACCACTAGCAGATCCCGTTGTCAAGCTCTCACCTAGCTGGCAGGGTTGGATGTCACTCGAGAGAGTCTACCTAGTCCCTGAGCAGATTCTGTTGTTAGGCTCTCACCTAGCTGGCAGGGCTAGATGTCACTCGAGGGAGTCTACCAAAACCCCGAGCAGATCCCACTGCCAGGTTTACCTAGCTGGCAGGGTTGGACGTCACTCGGGAGAATCCAACCCTCCCCAGATGATACTTGAAGAGTTTGGCTCAGCTCATCAAAAGGATGGCGAGTCGAGTCCTTAGTATCCGCCGAAGAAGGCAATCTACAACAGTGCACTCCACCTACCTTCAGTTTTACTTGAGATATTTTTGGCAATTTTAGCTTGACATTGGCAAGAAAGGAGGCAGCTCACAAGCAAGCTGGGGGGTGGCGAGCTCAGTGCGGCGAGTGGTCCACCCCTGGACTGTCTAAGGTTGGTAAGCTCTCAAAGTCTACTCATGCGTACGAATCCTGACATTCATTCTAACGACGAGCTCTATCTTAGAGAGATCACCCAAGGAGGAGAGCTTGCAGACGAGTACATCACAACAAGGAAGCCCAGAAAAAAGAGAAAAAATGAAGATAAAATACATATCGAAATTATTTTCAATTATATAATGTTGATTACAGAAAGGGGAGCTCGCCTAGGCGAGGTTACAAAAAGGATGGGGAAAGAGTTACACAAAAAAAGAAAATGGGTGCGGGTAAGCTCTCGCCTCCACCCCAGACAGGAGGTCTTCGCCCACCCCTCCGATAGATCATCTTTGTAGCCCTTCCTGAAAAGCAGGGCGAAGCTGTCCTCCTTCTCGCTAGGCGGCGTGGATGGGAACAGGCTCGGCATAAGGTCCCGGGACATGATCTCCTCGCAGCCCTCCACTAGCACCCTCGTATCCTTCATAATCTGCAGGGTGCATTCGACGGACTTGATCAAGTTGATCCACAGCCGTTCACCGACATCAGCCTCGCCTAAGTTCCTCGGCCTCTTGAACGGGAAGGGGGGCTCGCTGCCACCCGGGGGAAAGAAGGCTTTCGCCTGACGGATGATCTCGCCATGGAGTCCTTTGATGTTCTCCTTCAGCACCCCATTCTCCTCCTCCAGCCCGGCAACATGAGCCTCCAGCTTAGCAGTGCTAGCACACAGCTGGATGTTCTCTTCTTCCAGCCCAATGGCGCAAGCCCGCAGCTCACCAGCTGCCTTGGTATCCTGTAAAACAAAAGGGGTAAGCAAACCAATTGTAGAAAATACAGGAAATTCTAAGTAAAAAGGAGAGAGGCCACCAGTACTCACTAGTCCGTCGGCAGCCTTGGCGAGTAGATCCTAGGCGATGCCGAGTTATCTCGCCAGGTAAGCTGTCTTGTCCTGGGCGACGTCGCGCTTCTGCTCGGCCTTCTATAGGAGGTAGCTGTGATTGAAGCTGCTGCGGACCATCATATGGTGCAGCTCCAGGGCCCGCATGTGGGCTTGCATGCCCTCATGGCCGAGCTGGCGCAGGGTCATGCCCTTGTAGGCCTTGGTATCCTCGCTCCCATAGAGGCTGAAGCCGAGTGCGTAGGCATGAATAGTGGAGATTTGCTGGTCTGTCCAGGAAGGTTGGATGGTGGAGATGGAGACCCAGTGGGCCAGCTCATCCCATTGGACCATGGGCTCGCCGCCGAGTCATTCCACCTCCCCCCGAAGCTGAAGAGAGGGTGGCTCTTCGGCATGCTCGGCACGCGGGCCACAGTCTTCTTAGCAGCTGGGGGAGTAGAGGACTCGCCACCCCTTGTCCTTTTCCTGATGTTTCTTTTAGCGAGATCTCCGATGACCCATCGGGGGTGGTCTCGGGCGAGCTCATGTATTTCCATTTCTATTGTTGTTGTTGTTGCCCCACCCTTGAGACCACCATCGTCTTCAACGTCTTTTGGGGTGGGGGCGACGAAGCAAGCTGGACCCCGTGAGATCAGGTCGCTTCTTGCGAGATGAGGGCTTGGATGATGTCGGTTTATCTCGACAAGTAGCTGTGACCGTCCTCTCGCGCGCAAGTGGGTCGGTGTAGAATCCCGAGTCCGCAAAGGGCGGGTTCTGGGGAATCAATCACCCCCCTGCATGAAAAACTTAGTCAGAAAAATTCTATTGATTCGGCGAGCTGGGAAAGAGGAAAAAGTGAGAGGAATACCTTCGCTTTTTCCCTTCGGTGGACGAGGAGGAGCGAGTGGAGGCCCCTTCGGAGGAAGGCGACCTCGAAGTTTTTGTGGAGGAAGAATTTGTGGAACTCGGTGTCGTTGCCGGATATGGCGGGGGGATGATACAACTCCTCGCCCTTCTGTAGGGGCGAGTAGGGGACGTTGCTGAGATCGCCCTTGATGAAGACGATCTTGGTCATCCAATTGTGGTTCTTGTTCGCGATCTCGCAAACTTTGATGAAGGAGCCCCAAAGTAGGCGACATCATTTGGAGTCACCTTATAGGTGAAGAGTTTCCTGAAGACAGTCAATTTGAACTCTTTTCGCACCCTGCGGAGGAAGCACGCGAACACCACCATCATGGAGATGGCGTTCGAGTTGAGCTGCGCGGGCACCGCGCCATAGTACTTCAAGATCTGGCGGACCTCCGTCCAGAGAGGTAGACGAAACCCCACCTCAAAATGCGAGATGTGGAAGGCGAGCTCATTAGGATAGATTATGTTGATGGCCTGATGCTCCCTGGGTCGGCGCTCCTCAAAGCTGGGGGCACGTACTCTGTAAGGAACTCCGCAAACTCACCCTCGGTTGTGTTGGATCCCTAGTTGATTTGGGATAGGTTCACTATCCTTAGAATCAACATCAGATGGACCAGCTATCAACAAGACTGCCAGAGACTCAAGATTTAGAAGATTTCAAGACTAAGTAAAAATGAGTTCGACGTTCGTCGAACTCAGGTTGATGAAAGACATTCTCAGCTCGACGATCTTGAGATATTTCTCTGAGCTGAGCTCGACGATCTTCATTCTCTGGTCGACGAAAATTGGGATACTTCAACAAACTAAAGTCAGGATAACTTCAGATTATTCTATGTCCAACTTCAGACTTTGGTCAATGAATAAGATTCTGAGCTCGACGTACTTGGATCTCATGTTTACAACTTCTCAGGTCGATGAAGTCAACTTCTCAGGTCGACGAACTCAGTACTCTACTCGACGAATTCTGGAATCAGAAGATTTGTGTTGACACTTAGGGCATGTGTCGACACCAACTTATGTCGACACCAGAAAACTTATGTCGACACCAGAAGACTTGTGTCGACATCAAGACTAATCAGTCGACATCCACCTGTGTCGACACCAGAAGATTCATGTCGACACACAGAATATCAGTCAACACAAAATACTTGACTAAGTCCAGAATTGTTGCTGAACTCCAGTCGACGAAGTTACAAACTCAGCTCCATGAACTTCAGACAGAAAATGCAAAGGATCTGAAGCATGCAGCTCTATTATCAGCTCGACGATCTTGGAACTCAGCTCGACGAACAAGAAGTTGTCTAGTCGACGAATTCAATATCTCAGCTCGACGAATTGGTAATTCAGTTCGACGAATTTTGCCAGTTGTTTGACGATTCTAGACTTAGCCATTTCCGGCATTCTGTCCTTATTCAAATGCGAATAATTCCTGACAAATTAATGCTCTAACATTTTCTGAATGTATCCGTTAGAGGGAGCATTAATTATAGTCTTCCTCAGGAATATTACTTGCTGATTTTCCACGGGACAGTTGAGGAAATACATCAATGTTGATTATTCTTAGGCCGTCAGCATTAATTACAGAGGATTAAAGTTTTTGAAAAGATATAGAAGAAAAGAAGATTGAGAATCAAGAACAAGAACAAGAACATACTCAGTCAGAAAAATACAGTGACATACATAGACTGACTGGAAGAATACACACAGAAGCAGAAAAGCTTTATACAGAAATCATACTGAAGCTTCTAGTGACTGGCAGTGATCATCATTCAGAAGAAGAAGAACAATCATACAATATCAAGAGTCTTCTTTTTTCACATTCTCTCCAGGACTTTCAAGGACAACAGATATCAAATCAGTCAAGAATTCCCTACATCACTGCTTGTCAAGAACTCTGATTGAAGACCTATCACCCTACAGCAAAGCTTCCAAATCTTCCTGAACCATTCAGTAATTCAGGGGGAGCTTTTGCTAAACATCAATCCACATAAGTCTTCTCAGTTTATTGAGAAAGAGAAGACAAAATCACTCTCTCACCCCCTCCTGTATAAAGGGTTGTCATCTCCCTTCAAAAGTGATTCCTGGTTGCAAGTCTCCTAACCAAAAGACTTGAGTTGGTTTTTGGGGACCTGATCAAAACCCATTGGTGTCAAGCACCTGATCAAAAACCTGAGTGGATTCCTACCAAGGGTGGTATAAGAGTGGACTACCCAGATTTGGGGAACCACTATAAATTTCTTGTGCCGTCTAGTTGCCTATCTTTTTCTTTTTGTTCTTACTGTGTTGCTGTGATTCGGTTTATTATTTTCTGTTTTCTAGTTTCTTAATTACTACACTCTTTCAATTTACAGCAAAAGCTGTAACAGTACTATTATAGGGACCTAACAAATTTTAAATATACTCTATTCACCCCCTCTAGAGTATTGTGGACCTAACCCTCACTTTCAATTGGTATCAAAGCAAGGTTCCTTTGGTTGGACAAGTTAACCCTTGAACCAAAGATCCTTTGTTAGATCTACACATCACCTTCATTCACATTTAACTTTTAAAGTAGAAACACAGCCATGATAGAGAATAAAGATTATGCAAGCACCAGACCTCCAGTTTTCAACTTGCAAAAGTTTGGAATCTGGAAGGCAAGAATCAAGCTATATATGAATTCAATTGATGAAGATATTTTTGCTTCCATCTTAACAGGAGTACCTCCACCACCTGCAGCTCCTCCAAGTAGCTCTACAAATATGATTGCAGTACCTCCTCTAGACTACAATGATGCTTACAGGAAAGCCAAGATGGCTGATGCAAAAGCCATGAACATATTGGCACAAACAATGTCTGATGACATTTTCCAGAAGGTTGCTGAGTGCACATCAGCAAAAGCCATTTGAGATTCCTTAAACCAAATGGTTGATGGATCAGCTAATGAAAAGAAGGATAGGAGATCAAGTCTCATATCCCAATATGAGAATTTCAAAAAACAGGAAGCTGAGATAGTTTTAGAGATGTATAATAGATTAAGCTCAATCATTAATGAGCTAAAAACTCCGGACAAGGTCATCACTCTCACTGAAGTGAATGACAAAATTCTGATGTGCTTCCCAAGCTCATGGGACACAAGAATTTGGCCCATCAAGGAGGTCAGTTGCCTAAATGAGATTTCAACTGAATCTCTATTGGGTAAACTAAAGTCTTATGAGCAGTTAATAGAAACAAGGGAGGCTACTGAACAAAGAACACCTCCAGCAGCTAGAAGAGAACAGAACATAGCCTTCAAAGCCTCAGAAGAATCAGAATCTTCAACATCAAATAAAGAACTTATAAGTCCCTTGGCTAAGAGATTTTTCAAGATGGCTAGAAAAGACTTCAGAAGCAAGTCATGAAGGAAAGATGACAGACCAAAGTATGTTAAGACACAAACAAAGGAAGTGGTGTGCTATAGATGCAAGAATCTTGGGCACTTTCTCTCTGAGTGTCCAGAGAACCAGAAGAAAGAGAAGAGAAGAGAAAAGGAAAAGGATTCCAGGAGATAGTACACCAGCAAACCCTCTTCCAGCAAACACAAGAGGAAGGAAAAGGGGTTTGTGGCTGAGTCCTGGAGTGAGACTGAAGAAGAGTCAACATCCTCAAGATCCAGTGAAGATGAGGAAGAAGAGAGAGCAAAGGAGGATTGCCTCAAGGCAATTGATGCCTCAAGAAGCAACTCAGAAGAAGGAGATTCAGAAAATGAGGAAGCTTCTGAATCAGAAGCTGATCAGGTATTATCATGGTTTGATTATAGTTCAGAATCTTTTAAATCAGATTTTAAAATCATGTGCCTGGATTTAATTAACTTTGAGAAGGAAATCAAACTTCTCAGAGATAAACAAGTTAACTATGATAACTTAGTTTTAGAAAACACTAAATTAAAAAATGAAATAGACATGTTTAGTGAACAGATCACTCTTCTGAGAGATGAATTAAGTAAAGCAAAACAGCTAGAAGAATCACTAAATGGAAGAAGCAAACAACTAGCAGTAATCACTAACATATCTAATGCTAGATTTAATGGAAGTAAGTTAAGATTAGGTGCATCATCTAGTGAACCACCTATTATTCAGAAAAACCACCTGTCACAACCCATAAATTTTATTTCTGAGAAAGGAAAGAAGAATATTGATCAAGTATATAAGGTAAATAAAATTCTTGAACAAATTAAAACTAAGGACAAAGTTGAAAAACAGAAAACACCCAATAAAAGCAAAGTTCAGTAATTTTCGTCGACCTCAGATCGACGAAAAGGTGACAGTTCGTTGAACCCCGATCGACGAACTCTGAACGCCAACTATAGTTATCATTATTCGTCTAACTGCGATCGACGAACTTTGTATGGTTCGTCGAGCAGAGCTCGACGAACGTGGGCACAGAGAATGAACATGTTCATTCTCTGGGCAGAGATCAATGATCTCAACCCAATTCGTCGAACTCTGATCGACGAACTTACATAAATTCGTCGAACCCTGGAAGACTTGGTCAAAACTATAATTTCAACAGAAACTTAAATACTTCTAGGAAACAATTTAATCCTTTGGCTGACTGGACCATTCCACCTAGGAGATATCACCCCCTAGGATATAAATCCCAACCAGAATTTTTTGTTATTTCTAGTTTATCTTATCAGCCATACAAAGGGCCCAAGGTAACCTGGGTCAAAAATCATTAATTGTTTGTATTGCAGGTGAGAAATTATCCAAGGGAAAATCAAACTTGGTACCTGGACAGTGGCTGCTCTAAGCATATGACTGGCAGCGAGGACATCCTACTCAACTATAAGTCCAAGCTGGGGCCAAAAGTTATTTTTGGTGACTCAAAATGTGGACAGTCAGAAGGAGTGGGAGAAGTAAGAGTAGGAGCTGTCACATTCAGAAAGGTGACATATGTAAGTGGACTGAAGCATAACCTCGTCTCCATAAGTCAATTATATGATGATGGTTATCAGGTATACTTTAACCCATCTACTTGCTCTATCATTGATAAAAATAACCAAACTGTTTTAATTGGAAGTTGACAAGGGAACATTTATTTAGTAAATTTTCTTTCTGCCACAACTGATATTTGTTTACTGAATCTAACTAGTAATCAGAATGACTTATGACATAAAAGACTAGGACATGTAAACTTGAAAAACATTGCTAGGTTATCTAAGCACAACCTTGTTAGAGGTCTACCTTCTGCCCCCTACAAGAGGGAAGGTCTCTGCAGGGCTTGTCAATTAGGCAAGCAAACTAAAACTAGTTTCAAATCAATTAAGAGTGATTCACCTAGGATCTTGTACTTGCTACACTTGGATCTTTTTGGACCCATTGTTGTACAAAGCCTAGGAGGGAAATCCTACACTTTAGTTATACTGGATGACTTCAGTTGGGTATTCTGAGAACAAAGTCAGATACATTCAAGGTTCTTACAGATTTTCTCAAGACCATATAGATTGAGTTCTCTACTCATGTTGTATTGATCAGAAGTGATCAAGGCACAAAGTTTGAGTCTCTTCTTATGCATGCGTTCTGTGAGAAGGAAAGTATCAGGCATTGTTTCTCAGCTCCTAGAACTTCCCAACAAAATAGGGTAGCTGAGAGGAAAAGTAGGACACTCATCGAAGCCGCAGGCACATTGCTTGCTGATGCATACATGCCACTAACCTTATGGGCAGAGGCTGTAAGCACTACAAACTATGTCCTGAATAGGAGTTTAATTCACAAACTAAAGAACAAGACTCCCTATGAATTGCTCAAGGGGAAGAAACCTAAAATAAACTATTTTAAAGTTTTTGGTTGTACATGTTATATACATAATAACAACAAGAAATATATTAGAAAGTTTGAAGCTAAGGCTGAAGTGAGAGTTTTTCTAGGATACTCCCAAGTATGCAAGACTTATAGGGTATTTAATAAATCAACATTAAAAGTAGAAGAGTCAATTTATGTTTCTTTTGATGAAACTAACATGTACTGCAAGGGGAAAGAAGTTTCTACCAGTAGCAATTTGCAGGTACCCCACTTGTGTGAGACATTGGATGGCCTAAACCTCACCCAAGAGGTTCCCACTCATCCCTCTCCACAAGTCATTGAAGATAGTGAAGAAGATGAAGCTAAAGAACATGAGCCTCAACCAACAACAAATATAATTCCACAAGAGGAGTTTATTCAAAATGTTATTGCACAACCAACTCCACCCACTGATTTTGTCACACTTAGGGATCACCCTAGATCTCAAATAATTAGAGACATATCAGCAGGTGTACAGACAAGGCATCAACTCAACCAAGACTTGATGCATGTCTGTTTTCTCTCTTAGGTTAAACCTCTAACTATTCATGATGCTGAGCAAGATCCCCACTGGATCCTTGCAATGAAAGAGGAACTCAACTAATTTGAGAGATGTAGAGTTTGGGATTTGGTTCCAAGACCTCAAAACTACCCAGTTATTGGAACCAAATGGGTTTTCAGGAATACGCTTGATGCCCAAGGAGTCATTGTGAGGAACAAGGCTAGGCTTGTTGCTCAAAGATATAGGCAAGAGTAAGGAATTGACTATGATCAGACCTTTGCACCTGTTGCAAGGTTAGAAGCTATAAGGATCTTCCTTGCCTATGCAGCATTCAAAAGGTTCAAAGTTTTTCAAAAGGATGTGAAAAGTGCCTTCTTAAATGGAGTGTTACAAGAAGAGGTTTATGTAGAACAACCTCCAGGTTTTGTCTCTTCAACTTATCCCTCTTATGTTTTTAAATTAAATAAGGCTCTTTATGGTCTAAAGCAAGCTCCAAGAGCTTGGTATGAGACCTTAGCAAGTTTCCTATTAGAGCATAAATTTACAAGAGGAACTGTAGATAAAACCCTTTTCACTAGACATCATAAGGATCAAATCTTGTTAGTGCAAATCTATTTAGATGACATTATATTTGGCTCTGCAGATTCAAAATTGTGCAAGAGGTTTTCTGACCTCATGCATTCTAAATTTGAAATGAGTAGCATAAGAGAGCTTTCATATTTCCTTGGTCTCCAAGTGAAATAGCTTCCTGATGGCATCTTCATCTCTCAAGCAAAATATGCTAAAGAAATTCTAAAGAAGTTTGGGATGGCTGATGCCTCAGCTAAGAAAACTTCCATGGCCACCAATGCTGTTGTGGACTCTGATATACCAGGAAAGCCTGTAGATTAGAAACTTTATAGGGGCATTGTTGGGTCCCTATTATACCTCACAGCAAGTAGGCTAGATATTATGTTTGCTACATGCCTTTGTGCTAGGTTCCAGGTGAGCCCTAAAGAATCTCATCTAATTTTATTAAAAAGTATTTTAATATATATAAAGAGTTGTCCTAATCTAGGCCTATGGTATCCTGCTGAATTAGAATTTGAGTTAACTGGATACTCTAATGCTGATTTTGCTGGATGCAGGGTAGATAGAAAAAGTACTTCAGGAACTTGTCAGTTCCTGGGTATGATAATAGTATCATGGTTTTGTACGAAGCAAACATCAGTGTCAATATCAACTGCTGAATCAGAATATATTGTAGCAGACAACTGTTGTTCACAGATGCTGTGGATACAAAATCAACTCCTAGATTATGGGTTCAACTTAAATAATTCAACCCTATTCTGTGATAATACTAGTGCTATAGCCATAGCACAAAATCCAGTTCACCATAGTAGGACAAAACATATTGACATAAGACATTATTTCATTAGGGAGTGTGTAGACAAAAATAAAATTAAGCTTGTCTATATCTACACTGATTTACAAAACGCTGATATATTCACCAAACCTCTGGATGAGAAAAATCATGCTTTCTTTCAAAATCAGCTGGGAATGATCAATGGAGAAGGCTTAGTTTAAGTTCTGTCTGCATTCGACGAATTTTCCAGAGTTCGTCGAACGGAGTTCGACGAACCAGGGAAAGTTTGAGAGATATTCGTAGAACGGAGATCGACGAATTCTCTGTGAGTGAAACAATTTTCGTGAACCAGCGTTCGATGAACTTTGCTTCAGAAGATATTCGTCGTCCTAAGTTCGACGAACCGTCTTCCATTCTTTTGACGAGCTCGACGAATTATTTAACTTTAAACTATTTCGTCGACCTCAGCTCGAAGAATCAATTTTATTTTCGTGGAACGGAGTTTGTCGATTCATATTCTAGAAAACCTTATATCTAAGTTTTCTTTGACCTCCATCCCGCGCTTTCTGTTCCCTTGCCCTTGATTGCCGTTTTCTGTGTTTTTCTTGCAGGTGATTTTAATGGCGACTCTGGTAAGCAATCTCACAGGAATGAAGTTTGACACAGGATTTGACGTGGATTTCGATTAGTTTCAGCATTCCGACCCAATCTTTCTATATATCCTAGAACTTCTTGAAGAACAGGAACTAAAAACCCTGATGACGAAAAGGATCAAACCGCACAGCATGGAAATTAGAGAATGGGTATACACACTGTCATCCCCGGAAGAGAACATCATGATGGGTACTATCGCGGGTAACTCAGTCTCTTTAACCCCCGCAATCTTAACTGAGATTTTTGGATTGAAAAATGGAGTAGAGGACCTCGAAATTGAAACAGAGGAGTCTGATATGATGTTGAACCTCATGGAGTATGATGGAGAAAATCCCAACAAACTGTTGAAGAAACACTTGTCCACTCCCTATAAATTTTTAGCAGACTTGGTTGGCAAAGTGCTACTTGGAAAACATACTGCACACGATTATATCACCAGACACCAGTTTTTGGTTATGTGTGCAATCATCAACAAGAAGCCAATAAACTGGGCACATCTTCTATTTGATTTGATAAAGAAGAAGAACTGTAAGAAGGAAGTCTGTTTTGGAAGAATTCTAGGAATCTTCCTACAGACAAAGGCTGCAGAATCATTGGTCTCCCAGACCATTTTTATAAATGCCAGTAAAAGGCTGACATGTGCCGAAAGCCCTCTATGGCTTTCACCTCTTCCACCAAAGCTTCTGAAGGCACAAGGGCTATTAAATCCACTCCCCACCCTGCTGAAGAGACAATTCCTTCCACATATTCTCTTCCAGCCCCCCTTCCAACAACCACAAAATCCCCAGTCACTCCATCTTTACCAATCACCATCACTGACATTCCATCTTCCCCCTTCAGGAAAATCAATCACCCACACCTCTTGAATCCCCTCATGATACATACATTTCTACACCACCACAGTCTTCACTTCCCCCACATCTATCTTCCATACCATATTACATCCTACCATCAGACAACATGATACAAGATGCCACCCTTCCATCCCCATCAACATCTAACCTTCACATACCTGATGTTCCACCCTCTATTCCCTCAATAGTTGTCACCTCTTCCACACCAACTGCAACACCATCTACCACTTTCTCATTGGACCCCTCTACCATCTCATATATCATCACCATCATCACTCCTCTTCTTAAATCGCTTATAGCATAGACCATTACACCTCTTGATACTACCATTACCTCTTTATCTGCCCAAATATCTGCTCTCACTGCTGCCCCCTCCTCAGTCAGGGGCCTGGCCTCAGTTTCCACTGACACCAGCCAGGGGGAGATGCCTGATGATGAAGCAGCAGCTACAACTTTAGAGTCTTCAGCTCCAGCACCAGCAGCACCAGCAGATACTCCAGTCTTCACAACAGAATATACAGACTGTATAAATAAAGATTTGAGTGAGTTTATTGATACTGATATGGACATTGATGATATTTTTTGTGATTTTATCCTAAATCCCACAGTTAACCTAGAAGAATTGCTGCAAACTTTTGATACTGTATATATGCATCCTCTTCCAGCAACATTCACTAAGCCACATTTGGCTTTTGTGCCTTCTACTTCTCCTGTCAGTCCAGCAGTTGCTAAGCAACTATGTGACAGCTTTGTAATTCCAGTATCTGCACCAACCTCTACAGTCATTCTATCCCCTCCAGAAGCTATCTCAACACCAATCTTTGTGATGGATGACTCCCCTATGACAGATCTAGATGAGTTGATCTTGGCTGACATTGAAGAAGAAACAAGGATAAGGCTGCAGTTGAAACCTCTGTCCAAGTTACTTCTGATTCTTGTATAGTCTCTTCTTCAACTCCTGCTGAAATTCCAGCCTTTGAAACCTTTTCTCCTGCTATTAAGCCAAACCCAAAGAATGACACTCCATTCTATATCCTCCAAAATATTACTCCTTACAAAGGAATGCCAGCATGGATGTGGTTGTCTAAAAATCAGCAAAAGGAGAAGAAAAGAAGTAGAAAATACTCTCCTCCTCCAGTTCAGAGATATAGAAAAGATCCACCACCTCCACCTCCTCCATCAGCTGGTGCCACTGGCTCTAGCTCTCAGAGATCTGCCCCTATGCAAACTTATCAGAGACATCAAGGGAGATCTTCTAGAAGGAGTCAGCAAAGGAATCACTCTTCAGAAACTCAACAACAGCAACATCAACAACTTCAGCAGCAACATCAAAGTATCCTTGCAGATCAAAAGGCTAATAGTCCTGAAAGACCATATTCACCTCCTGTTACTTTTGAGGATCCTGAAATAGCAAACATTGCTAAAATGGCCAGGTTCAGGAACTTGTTGATCTTTCTTTGATTAATAAAGCAAAAGCTGAAGGCAAAGATATATCAGGATATTCCACTATGTCCAAATACAGGAAGGAAGAACTCAAAAGATTTGATAAAGCAAATAAACTATTCAATGTTGATGATTACATTAAGATACATCCTGAAGCAGTTGTCCCCAGAACTACATCCCTGAAGATTATTGGGGCAGCTGACATGATAATGACACATGCACAAGCTTTGGATCCAAAAAGAGAAATTATCTTTACAAAGCCAGGTGGAAAGACCAAAGATGACAAGTCCACAGATAAGCAGAAGAAATAATCTTTACATTACTTCAATTTCTTTTCTCTGTATTAGTTTTAAAACTGATCTGTCTGTTTAAAACAATGCTCATGTATATATATATATATATCTGTTGCATGTGTTAGTAAATCTCTGCCAGATATACCTCTTTCTTTCTTTGTTTATTTTTATGTTTTTGTTTTGAGTCTATTAGTGACCTCACCCAAATAGGGGGTGATTGTTGGATCCCTAGTTGATTTGGGTTAGGTTCACTACCTTAGTATGTGACCCAACATGTATAGCCAAGGTCAAAGCTGTGTCCTAGAGTCTAGGCCAAGTCCTTAGAGTCAACATCAGATGGACCAGCTATCAACAAGACTGCCAGAGACTCAAGATTTAGAAGATTTTAAGACTAAGTAAAAATGAGTTCGACGTTCGTCGAACTCAGGTCGACGAAAGACGTTCTCAGCTCGACAATCTTGAGATATTTCTCTGAGCTGAGCTCGGTGATCTTCATTCTCTGGTCGACGAAAATTGGGATACTTCAACAAACTAAAGTCAGGATAACTTCAGATTATTCTAAGTCCAACTTCAGACTTTGGTCGACGAATAAGATTCTGAGCTCGAAGAACTTGGATCTCAAGTTTACAACTTCTCAGGTCGACGAAGTTAACTTCTCAGGTCGACGAACTCAGTACTCTACTCGACGAATTCTGGAATCAGAAGATTTGTGTCGACACTTAGGGCATGTGTCGACACCAACTTATGTCGACACCAGAAAACTTATGTCGACACCAGAAGACTTGTGTCGACACCAAGACTAATCAGTCGACATCCAACTGTATTGACACCAGAAGATTCATGTCGACACACAGAATATCTGTCAACACAAAATACTTGACTAAGTCCAGAATTGTTGTTGAACTCCAGTCGACGAAGTTACAAACTCAGCTCGACGAACTTCAGACAGAAAAGGCAAAGGCTCTGAAGCATGCAGCTCTGTTATCAGCTCGACGATCTTGGTACTCAGCTCGACGAACAGGAAGTTGCCTGGTCGACGAATTCAATATCTCATCTCAACGAATTGGTAATTCAGTTCGACGAATTCTGACAACTGTTTGACGATTCCAGACTTAGCCATTTCTAGCATTCTGTACTTATTCAAATGCGAATAATTCCTGACAAATTAATACTCTAACATTCTCTAAATGTATCCGTTATAGGGAGCATTAATTACAGTCTTCCTCAGGAATATTACTTGCTGATTTTCCACGGGACAGTTGAGGAAATACATCAATGCCGATTATTCTCAGGCCGTCAGCATTAATTACAGAGGATTCAAATTTTTGAAAAGATATGGAAGAAAAGAAGATCGAGAATCAAGAATAAGAACAATAACATACTCAGTCAGAAAAATACAGTGACATACACAGACTGACTGGAAGAATACACACAGAAGTAGAAAAGCTTTACACAGAAATCATACTGAAGCTTCCAGTGACTGGCAGTGATCATCATTCAGAAGAAGAAGAACAATCATACAATATCAAGAGTCTTCTTCTTTCACATTCTCTCCAGGACTTTCAAGGACAACAGATATCAAATCAGTCAAGAAGTCCATGCATCACTGCTTGTCAAGAACTCTGATTGAAGACCTATCACCCTACAGCAAAGCTTCCAAATCTTCTTGAACCATTCAATAATACAGGGGGAGCTTTTGCTAAACATCAATCCACATAAGTCTTCTCAATTTATTGAGAAAGTGAAGACAAAATCACTCTCTCACCCCCTCCTGTATAAAGGGTTGTCATCTCCCTTCAAAAGTGATTCCTGGTTGCAAGACTCCTAACCAAAAGACTTGAGTTGGTTTTTGGGGACCTGATCAAAACCCATTGGTGTCAGGCACCTGATCAAAAACCTGAGTGGATTCCTACCAAGGGTGGTAGAAGAGTGGACTACCCAGATTTGGGGAACCACTATAAATTTCTTGTGTCATCTGGTTGTCTATCTTCTTCTTTTTGTTCTTGCTGTGTTGCTGTGATTAGGTTTATTATTTTCTTTTTTCCAGTTTATTAATTACTGCACTCTTTCAGTTTACAGCAAAAGCTGTAATAACACTATTATAGGGACCTAATAAATTTTAAATATACTCTATTCACCCCCCCCCCCCTCTAGAGTATTGTAGACCTAACCCTCACTTTCAGGTTGTATTCCCCTCGAAGAAGCTGTACTTGGCGAAGTGCTGAGCACATTTGCAGACACCATCAGCGTCGGGGTTTGTCTTACCCATGCTCGCAGGAAGGTCAAGGCGCGGGTATGGGTAGGAGAGAATGCGAGAAGACGGGGTACGAAAGCAATACAGGCGGTGAACCAGGGTTGGTGAGGGGGGCCTATTTATAGAAAAAGAAATTCAGGGCCGAGCTGACTGATCAGACCAGCTTGCTTGACCCAGCTTGACAACCCAAGCTCGCCGACTTCTGAAACTTGTCTCATCGCATGCCGAGCTGAACCTAAAAGGCACTATATTTAAATAGCAAACATTGAAATCTAAAAAATATTCTAAGCTATTATAGGGCAGGGAAAATATAGTTTAAATAAATCAAATGCAGAGGAATAAAAAAGGAACAAGTTCAATATGCGCGAGCTGAGGGGGCAGGAGGCGAGTGCCGGTAGGCTCAGTAATGGAGCCGTTTCTATCTGCCCCGGTCTCGCATCTCCTTCCCCGCAGGTCGCCGTGAGATGTGGAGCTCGCGAATCCACTCCAAGTTCCTGTGGACGATCTGGAGGTTCTCGTCAATCTCGTCCAAGAATGGGGAAAGATACATCACCTCGCCCGTTGGGTTGCCCCTCACCTCGTCAGCGAGCCACACGTAGTCGCGCTACAACGCCTCTTTGTCCTCCTGCACCTTGTGCAGCCCGTGCACCAGCTTCTTGAAGAGCCCGATCCCCCTCCTCGTCAGCTCGTCGTTCTCCACCTCAAAGCCCAGAAAGGAGTCTAGAGAGCTTGGAGAAGGGAGAGGAGAGTATCGGGTTGGTTCTGAAGATTCGTCGGCCTTAGATTGACTGAGAAGAGCTGCAGGGGCATTCAGTTAAGTATCAGCATGAAGGGCGAGTACCACGGGAAAATCACGGGGCAAATTCAGTGGAAGTAAAAACTTGCCTGGCGAGCTCGGCGCCCCAGAAAAGTGCGGGTGGGGGCATGCTCAGATTATTACCACCGCCCGGGCGATGTGTTTTTGGTGGGAGGAGGTTGAAGCCCGGCACAGGGATGGCTTCAGCGCCTCCCCCCGCAGTCCCGGCAATAAGTTGATGTGGGGTCGTTTTCAGAAATCTATAAATAGCACCCAAGGGGTATCTCAGAAGGCATACTTACTTGCTCCCCAGTCTTCTAGCGCTTTCTGAGATTGCCTTAGCTCGGCACTTGGCTAAGGAGGGGAATCGCTCTAAGATCTTCCGTGTGTGTGGTGGGATCTCCACGCCAAGCTCTTGGGTCAGTTCTTTTTTCTCTTCCTTTGTTATTTGGCTTGCATGGGAGATGTAAGTGTGCGATCACCCCTTCCCAAGGGTGAACTCCACAAGATACCAAATTCTCGGTTTTAACATGGACGATATTCTTCTCAGTAGTGATGACCAGGACGGGGTAGCGTTGACCACCAGTCATACCTACATAGGTAGATCTAGGCCTCACGGTCAGGGCCACTGCCGATGGTGGCCCGACCGGAGCGCCCACTGAACACCGCTGGCAGGTTTACCTGCTCTCGGTGAACCCGCCGGGGGTTTCCGGTCAGGCCGCCGGCGGTGGAGACGTTTGCGTTTTTTCGGTTTTTGCGGACAACGGTGATCGGGATTTAGGAGAGAGAAAGGGTGAGCATTTTGGGTTTTTTTATTTGCAAACCTATGTCGCTATTTGAAGCTCAAGATACAACGGTTCTTGATCAAAACACTCAAATCCGACAGCCACCTATTTTCGCCTATTTTTGAAATCACGTTATTGGCAGACCACCACATATCTTTTTAAGATAATATATATATAGGTGGTCGTCGGATTTGAGTGTTTTGATCCAGAACCGTTGGATCTTGGGCAGTAAATATCAGATTTGGTTTGCATATAAAGAAACACCCAAAAAACTCCAGCACTCTCTCTCCTAAACCCGATCAGCAAAATCGCCTCCCCCCCCCCAAATTTGCGGCCTTCTCCACCACCGGCGGTCTGACTAGAGACCCCCAGCAGGTTCACCGGGAGCAAGCGAACATGCCAGCAGTGATCCGGTGGCACTCCGGCGGTGGCCCTGACCGTGAGGCCCAGATCTAGGCCTCACGGCCAGGGCCACCGCCGGAGCGGCACCGGATCACCGCTGGCAGGTTCGCTTGCTCCCGACAGATCTGGGCCTCATGGTCAGGGCCACTGTCGGCGGTGGCCCCGTCGAGCACCACCGGATCACCGTCGGCAGGTTCGCCTGCTCCCGGTGAACCTGTTGGGGGTCTTCGGCCAGGACGACGGAGGCTCCTCCACCGGTGGTGGAGAAGGCCGGAAATTGGGTGTGCTTTTTTAAAATTATAAAAATTAAAATATAAAATATATTAAAAACATAAATTAAAATATTAATATATAAAATATATTAAAATTGTAAATTAAAATTAATATAAAAATATATAAAATAGATATATATATAAAACATTAAAATAATTAAAAAGAAAAATTAAAATTAAAAAAAAGTGCCACATCGACCCGGGTGGCGTAGGGAGCCCGCAGGTGGGGGTGGGGGGGGGGGGGGGGGGGGGGGCGGACATGGGGCTCCGCCCCTATGGCCATGTGCCATAGTAAATTAAAAAAAAAAAAAATTAAAAAAAAGTGCCCGACACGAAGCTCCGCCCCTATGGCCATGCGCGATAGTACCCGACGGGCTTTGCCCGCCCTATGAAGGCGGGTTTCGCCCGCAACATATACATATGAGTATTCAAAATGACCGTAAAAAAATATACATAAATATTACAATTTTTTTTGTAAAATAATATACGTTTTGATCTAAAAATATTAATTTTGAGTTTAATAAAGTTGATTGATTTAATGTCATCACCTCGAAAATACATTGATATACCTAATGACAACCTTCCTTGAATATACCGCTAACATGCCTAATGACAACCTTCCAAGGAATATACCCCTAACATGTCTAATGACAATCTTCCTTGTATATACCGCTGACATGTCTAATGACAACTAGTAGGTGTAGGAGCTCTACTAAAAAAACTTTTTGAATTTAAATGAATTTTCATCATTACTTCTAATTTTTTGATAGTGTAATTACTTGAATGAACACTGTATTTAAATTTCTTTGAAATAGATTGTAGTATATGTCATGTCATTAAAATATAAAAATGATGACATAATTGATATTTTTGAATGTTTCATCAAAGACAACTTTTCCCTTATAATAGTGAAAGATATATATATATATACGAGCATATTCGCACCGGCTACGCCCGTGCTCGCATATACAGTACCCCAGCAGCGACGATACCCCCGCCTCAACAGTGTCCCGACATGGCGGCGATTCTACAACTCGCAAACACCCGTGCACACCATAAAAATAGGTACCGAGGAGAGCACCAAGCACATGGGTCATGAGCACGGGTGTTTGCGAGCTGCAGAAGCGCCGCTGTGTTGGGACACTGTCAAGGCGGGGGTACCGTCACTGCTGGAGTACTATCGATGCGAAAAGCATTGAGCACGGGCGTAGCCCGTGTGGAGATGCTCGTGTGTGTGTATGTGTGTGTGTCTATATATATATACACACGCGAGTGCCCGACACGGGGCTCCGGCCCTATGGCCTCGCGTGACAGTACCCGGCCGATGACGACGGACTTTGCCCGCTCCCGGCAGGCTTCGCCCGTCCGCAGCTGACTCTGCCCGACCCGCAATATATACATATGAGTACTCAAAATGACCGTAAAAAAATATAAATCAAGAAAACAATTTTTATTTTGAAAAACAAATTATATTTTAATGTTAAAATATTAATCCTACTCTTATCATTCCTAGCTAGAGACAATAGGTTTAGGGTATCTAGTGTTTTTATTTTTTTTATTTTAATATTATAAAGTTGTGTAATTACCTAAAAGGATATTGTCTTTATAATATACGAATATAAAGTTCAGTATAATTGTGTAATTATGAATACAACTATAAGGGCAATATAGTGATATTTGTAATGTTTCACCAAAGTTTAGTTTTCGTATAATAGTATATATATATATATATATATATATATATATATATATATATATATATATATATATATATATATATATATATATATATATATATATATATATATATATATATATATATAAAGATATGTATCTCTTCTACAGTGCTGCCATGTCCGTCACGTGCGTGATGTTTTTTTTTTAAAATTCACTGCCGCTGGTGGAGATCCGCCGGCTACCTGTACGGACCCCGGCGAACCCGCCGGGAGTCTTCCGGTGGCCAGCGGGCGAAGCCCGTGCTCGATGCTCTCGGGTGGTTTTTGACCGCATCCAGGCGCGCATCGCCTGCCCTTGCACGGGCTTTGCCCGTGCTTGATTCTCCGGGCGGCCTTCAACCGCATATAAGCGGGCACTGCCCGCTTCCACATAATCCACTAGCTATGCATTGCACCAACAACTCACCCCTCGGAGCACTTTGGTTGTTTAATTTTGCATTCGTGCTACGGAGGTCGCGAGTGGCAGTTGCGACGCCGACCTGATAGATTGCGTGGAAGTGGGTGAAGCCCGCTTCTATGCGGGGAAGGCCGCCCAGAGCACCAAGCACGAGCTAAGCTCGTGCGTAGGCGGGCGAAGCCTGCCTGGATGCTCGTATTTATTATAAATTTAATATAATAATAATAATAATCAATTATTACTATTGTTAATTTTACATGTGTGCTCCGGAGGTCGCGAGTGGAGGGTGCGACGCCGACCTGATAGATTACGTGGAATTGGGCGAAGCCCGCTACTATGCGGGCGAAAGCTCACCCGCAGCAGACTGAGTACTGTCGCGCAGAGCACGGGAGGCGTCTCGTGCACTCACTTATATATATATATATATATATATATATATATATATATATATTATATATATATATATATATATATATATATATATTGTTGGATCCCTAGTTGGATTTGGGCTAGGTTCACTAAAATAGAATGTTTGACCCCACATGTATAGCTAGGGTCATGTGTGTGTCTTAGAATATAGGCCATGTCCTTAGAGTCAACACTACATGCACCAGTCGTCAACAAACTGCAGAAGACTCAAGACTTAGAGAAATTTTAAAGACTCGGAAAATGAGATCGACGTTCGTCGAACTCAGGTTGACGAAAGTCGTGCTCAGCTCGACGAACTCAGAGAAAATTTTCTGAGCTGAGCTCGACGAACTTGGATTTCAGGTCGACGATCTTTGGACACTATACTTCAACATTCCAAGTCCAGAATTCTTCTCACTGAACTCCAGTCGACGAAGCTAGAATATCAGCTCGACGAACTTGGATCTTAGGTCGACGATTTCTGGATCATCTACTTCAACATTTAAAGACCAGAAACACTTAAATATTCTAAGTCCAGAATCATTCTTCAGTCGACGAATTCATGTTCTCAGTTCGACGAACTTAGACCACAATCCTGACAAGCTTTTATCAAGTAGCAGTTAGAAGTTCTTAGTTCAACGAAATTAATTCTCAGGTCGACGATTTCTGGATACTTCACTTCAACATTTGAAAGTCCAAGAATCATTTCTCTGAACACTAGTCGACGAAGTCAGAATCTCAGCTCGACGATCTTGATGCATAGAGTTGGAAAGGTTCCAGAGAAAGCAGTTATCTGTTCTCAGGTCGACGATCTTGGATCTCAGTTCCACGAACAACTATTATCAGGTCGACGAACGTGATTTCTCTGCTCGACGAACTCTGGACCCAGATCAACGAATTCTGTTCTCAGCTCGATGATTTCTGTGCAGTTCCAGACTTGGAAATTTCCCTCCCTCTGTCCTTATTCTATTGCAATAATTCCTGAGTAATCAATGCTTAACATTCTCTGAATATTACCGTTAGACGCAGCATTGATTATGGTCTTCATCAGGATTATTACTTGCCACTTTTCAATGGGACAGTTGGGAAAATCAATCAATACAAATATTCTCCAGGCCGTCAACAGTGAATGAAGGAAGAAATTCAAAATTCAGAAGGAAGATTTCATGGAAAATATAAAAAGGATTTTTCCTCTTTCTTCGACAAGACAGTACATAGGGCTTTTCTTGTTCCTTCTCTACTGAACACAGAGAACAACATACACAGGGCAATAACACAGTAAAGAAACAAGAAGCCCTACCCCTTGACCAGAGAAATTATAGTAAGCTGAAGAAGAAGGAGAACATACATTCAAATCAAGAGTATCCTTCCCTCTTCATCTCAGGATTCTTCAAAGGACAACAAACACTCTATCTGTAAAGAAGCTCCTGGATACCTGCTGGTAAAGGCTGAAATATTGAAGGCCTACTCACCCTGTAGCAAGGCTCAAATCTTCCCGAGTTCAATATCTCAGGGGGAGCTTTTGCTAACATCATATATCCACTAAGTCTTCTCAGTTGTATTTGAGAAAGAGAAGACACCATCACTCTCTCACCCCCACTATAAAAAGGGTTCTTTAACTCCATTCAAAAGTTATTCTTGGTTGCAAGTCTCCTGGTCAAAAGGCATGGGTTGGTTTTTGAGCACCTGAACAAAATCTCATTGGTGGCAGTCACCTGATCAAAAAGCTGCTAGTGGATTCCTACCATGGTGGTAGAAGAGTGGATGTACCAAGGTTGGGGAACCACTATAAAATTCTTGTGTTCTCTGGTTGCACTTTTTCTTTTGCTCTTGCTGTGGCTGTGATAGTTAGGTTTTGTTGTGCATGTGATAATGCTAGATTAATTTATCTTAGGTCTGTTTTTATTTACAGCAAAAAGTTTTTCAGTTTTCACGATACTCTATTCACCCCCCCTAGAGTATTTCAGATCTAACTTTTACTTTCAATTGGTATCAAAACAAGGTTCCTTTGGTTGTACAAGCTAACCCTTGAACCAAAAGATCCTGAGTTAGATCTGATTTTTATTTCCATTAGGATTATATTCATAGCATGACACAGAACAAAGACTATGCAAGCACCAAATCTCTAGTATGAAACCTAAATAGGTTTGCCATCTGGAAGGCAAGAATAAACTCTATATGAACTGTATTGATGAGGATATCTACAATTCCATCATGACAGGTCCTCCTTAACCAGCTGCATACATATCAACTTCCAGCACTCATGCAGTTCCATCACCTGAGTGGACTGATGCCCAAAAGAAAGCCAAGGTTGCTGATGTCAAGGCCATGGACATTCTGTCCCAAATAATGTCAGATGACATCTTCCAAAGAGTGACTGAATGCACATCAGCTAAGGCCATTTGGGACTCTCTCAACCAAATGGTGGCTGGCTCTGCTGATGAGAGGAAAGATAGAAGATCCAATCTCATATCCCAATATAAGAACTTCAATAAGGAGGAAGCAGAATCTGTTGCAGATATGTACAACAGGCTGAGCTCAATCATCAATGAGCTGAAAACCTTGAATAAGCACATCACCCTCACTGAGGTGAATGACAAAATCCTTATGTGCTTCCCATGCTCATGGGATTCAAGGATCTGGCCAATCAAGGAGGGCAGAAGCTTAAATGAGATTTCCACTGAATCTCTTTTAGGAAAGCTCAAGTCCTATGAGCAGCTCATTAAATCCAGAGAAGCAGTAGAGCAAAGGACACCTCCACCAGCCAGGAAAGAGCACAAACTGGCATTCAAGGCTGCTGAAGAGACAGAAACTTCAACAGTGAATGAAGAGTTAATGAGTCTGCTTGCCAAAAGATTTTATAAAATGACAAGGAAAGACTTCAGGAAGAAATCATCCAGGCAGGATGATAAGCCATGGTATGATAAGACCCCTAATAAAGAAGTAGTATGCTTTGGCTGCAGGAAACCTGAGCATTTCATCTCAGAGTGCCCAGAAAATCAAATGAAAGAAAGGAGAAGAGAAAAGGATTCTAGAAGATAGCAAAGCAGCAGACCTTCTTCCAGCAAATACAAGAAGAAGGAGAAGGGCTTTGTAGCTGAATCCTGGAGTGAAACTGAAGATGAATCCACATCCTCCAGCTCCAATGAAGAAGAAGAAGAGGCAAGGGCCAATAAAGTCTGCCTCATGGCCATTGATGCCTCCAGAAGTCAATCAGATGAAGAAGATGCATCTGACAATGAAGAAACTTCTGAATCATAAGCTGATCAGGAAAAGAACTGTCCAACTGTTAATCAACAATGGTATCTGGACAGTGGTTGCTCCAAGCACATAACTGGATGCAAGGACAACTTAAACAACTACAAGCCCAACCTGGGACCAAAGGTTATCTTTGGTGATTCAAATTGGGGCCAGTCAGAAGGGTTTGGAGAAGTAAAGATTGGAGCAGTCACTTTTAAGAAAGTAACATATGTAAGTGGACTCAAGCAAAACCTCATCTCCACAAGCCAACTATGTGATGAAGGTTATCAGGTACACTTCAACTCAAAATCTTGTATTATTTCAAATAAAGAAAAACAAAAAGTTTTAATTGGAAATAGACAAGGAAACATATACTTAGTTGATTTTCATTCTGTACCTTCAGACATTTGTCTACTTAATTTTAGTTAGCAATCAAATGAATTATAGCATAAAGGCCTAGGACATGTAAATATGAAAACATTGTTAGGCTTCTAAAGACAGCTTGTCGAGGTTTACCTTCTGGTCCTTACAAGAAGGAAGGCATTTGTATGACTTGTCAACTAGGCAAGTGAAAGATATTGTACCTAATCACCTAGAGGGGGGGGTGAATAGGTGACTAAATCTTTTTGACTTTTTAGGCAGAATTCAACTTATAACACAGAATTAAATCTACTTTATCACAGCACACAATCAGCAATCAGAGAATTCCACAAGCACACAGTAGACACACAGTTTTATAGTGGTTCCTCAAGGTTTGGGTACATCCACTTTCCCCCTTCGCCTATCTAGCAGTGTACTAGATTCAGCCAACTCCTCCACTAGCTCAGAACCCAAAAAGGTTCCTACACCTCAGGCCCAAGGCCCTACAACTCAGCTTCTTCTCAAAGCCTACACTCAGCCACCAAGCCTACACTCAGCCACCAAGGCCTACACTCAGCCACATAGGCCTACACTCAGAGATTCAAATCTCCTACACTCAGGCACTCAAGTCCTACACTCAGCTTTTATAATTACAGGCTTACAAAGACTCAGATCCTAAGGATCCTACAAGATAATATGACTACAAAAATTGTTAACTCAATAACTCAGAGAAAAGAGAGAAGAGTTGTGAGTTTCTTAATGAGTTCTTGGAAGAACTCAGCTGAAATCAATCTGACTTGGCTTTCTTCAAAGCTTCTTGAATGTAGAACACAATATGATTGACCTCTTCTGCAGTTGATCATTGATCTCTGCTACTTAAGATTCAGAATAAATCTGAACCCTTCTTCTCAGCCTAGTTCCAACGGCTGACTTCTTGGATGGAGCTCTCTCTCCAACTACTTGGATCTTCACTTGATAGCTAGATCTTCTTTGTATTACTTGATGTGTTGATCTTCTAATCAATCTTTTCAATCATCAGTTTCTATAGACAGTGTAAGACTATTTTTAGGCTTCTTCATGGTAACCGGCTGGTCCGGTCCATATACTGATTTCTGACAACTCTGACAGGTGCAGTAGACCGGCTGGAATGGCAGCTGTCAAGTCATCCAGTCAGTTCTTGAAAATTCTATAACTGTCTGCAAGTGTCGAGACTGTCTGTCTTTAAGTGTCGACACAGGTTGACTAAGTGTCGACACTAGCCTACAAGGTGTCGATATAACTCCTTGTGTTGTAGATTTTATATCTCGACACTGTTTCTTCTTCATGTGTCGACACTGATAATGTGTGTCGACACAAGTACTTGTACTTCAGTATATTGCTGAATTCTTGTAAGTGTCGACACATCTCCTTTGTGTCGACACATCTTCATGTGTTGAACTTGTCCAGTGTCGACACAACTTCTTGGTGTCGACACAAGCCTTCTGTGTTGATACTTGCTGAGTGTCGACACAGCTCCTAGTGTCGACACATTCTTCTTCTGTTGAGACTTTTGATGAGTGTCGACACATCTCCTTTGTGTCGACACTTGTACTTAGAATATTTTTTGAACTTTGCTAAGTGTCGACACAGCTCCTTGTGTCGACACTTTCTTCAAGTGTTGAGTCTTCAGCTGAGTGTCGACACATTCTTTCTTGTGTCAACACTTTCTTCAAGTGTTGACTCTTCTGCAGTGTGTCGACACATTATTCTGGGTGTCGACACTTATACTTAGTCTCTGCTGACTTTTGCTGAGTGTCGACACAGCCTCCAAGTGTCGACACTTTCTGATGTAGACACAGTTTCACTGGGTGTCAACACAACTGCTAAGTGTCGACACTGCTTCACTGGCTTTTCTTCATTGAGTGTCGACACAGCTCCTTGTGTCGACACTTTCAGTCTGGTGTTGACTCTGCATCCCTGGTGTCGACACAAATACTCCAAGTGTCGACACTGCTTGCCTGGGTGTCGACACAAGTTTTCTTAAGTGTCGACACTTTCCCTCTGGGTTTCGACACATGGACTTAAAAATTTTTTCTTCTTTCCTGCAAATACTTAACCTGCACAAGGTAACTCAAAACACATCAAATACATTTTGATGTATATCATTGAGTTGGGTGAGGCTTCTTCAAATCAGGTACATTAGAACCAATGTACCCAACAATCTCCCCCTATTTGGAGAAGTCATAACCCTTAGTCAATGATATACACCATTCATAATAAAATTACAAAATGATGTAAAGCAGGATTATAAATCAGGGCTAACATAAACATGTATCAATCACACATGTATACATAGACATTATCTCAGAACAATTATGAAATAAATTCATCACACAGCAAATTTATCACACAACACATTGTTCTAGTAACTTGTCATATTCATTTTCCAAAAGTTTACAGAATGTTTATCATCAAAAGATTTCATAGTAAACTTAAGAAAATTTCAATTTTACTTCTGTTCAGTCTCCTTAATTACTATGCCCTTCCCAGATTATACTTTGGCTTGTACTGAGGCTTTAGTGTCTTCAGCAGCAGCAGGCTTTTTCCCTTTAAGCTCCTTCTTCTTTAGCTCTTTAGCTTTGATCTTTTGCCTCTCAAAATAATGATAAGGCTTGGGAAAGTACTTGCTAGGCTCCTAGGCAGTAGGAGGTAGCTTTCCCATCTTAGCCTTTCTCCTGTATTGGACTATGGCTTCTTGCCTTGTCTCATGCTTTCTCCATTCCAATTCAGAAAACCATTTATTTCTGTCTTGAATGTTATCTTTTGCAGCTTTCCATGCAGTTAAGATTATGTTTCTTTAAGTGGGGCTCCACTTCTCAAAGTCTGGTCTTTGTTCAGCTTGTTGCCTGAACCTCTTCTTAGACAATCTTGTTTCTTCTTCTTTCTGCAGAGCTTCTTGCATAGCCTCTGATACTGGCTGAACCACTTTTTCTAGAATAACCTTCTGAGTACCATCAGGTGGACTATACATGGTCTGGATATCAGCATGTACCATTTCAAAACCTGGAGGAGGATAGATGACTTGAGCCACTTCAGGTTGCTCCCCTCCTAGATATGCAGGATTAATCCCAAATTCTGCAACATTATCATCATCACAAAGAGGAGGATATCCAAGAGTAGCTCTGATAGAATTAGAAATCCATTTAGCATGATCAGAGCTGGCTTTGACTAACACTCTCTCCCCCTTTATGACTTCTCTAACCATATGATCCCTCAGATCATCCTTTTGAAATCGGATTTGGGCATCCAAATAGTTGACTCCATCTTTAAAGTAAGGTTTCAACCTTTGGAGTTTGTCAGTTATGAGCTTCTGAGAGTCTTGAATGTCAGTCTTAACAGCAGTTATTTCCTCTTGAAATGCTTTGTCAAAATCTGCCATAGCAGTAGCAGTAGAAGTTGTCAGGCCAGCAGCAATGTTCTTCATCTCTGTGATAATAGCATTGTGAGATTCTGTCAAATTGTCATTCATTCTGATTTGGTTCTCTAGAACATACCCCTGCTTCAGTGCTATGTCATCTACTTGAGCCTTGATTTTCTCTTGATGCGAAGCTAAGTAGACTACTGCATTCCCTCCCTTATGGAATGTAACATCCCATTTCCAACTAGACCCCTAAGAGTGGTTTTGGCCATGACTAGGTCATGACAAACTCTAGAAAGCCAGAAATGGGCCAAGAGATAGGAGGCCAAGGTGAGGATCACCATGGTCTGCTAATAGTAGAATTTTGAACAATGGTTTAGAATGACAATGGGGCTTCACCATGGCCCCAAGACCCTACCACAACACTCCCAAACATTTTGGGAGCCCCATTAGAGCCAAAAGGACCCATTAGGGTCAACCCAAGAGGCCTAGTTGACCAAGGTCAACCCTAGCCCTAAATGGGTCAAACTAGCCTACTTAGGGCCAACTGACCTACTCCTAGCATAAAGGACCCCTCCTATGCCCTCCTAACCCTAAAGTGAGGTCAAATGGTCACTAAGGACACATTGGGGTCAGCCCTAGAGGCCAGGTTGACCCAAGTCAACTCAAGTCCTAACCTGGTCAAAGTACCCTTACTAAGGGTATGTGACCTCCAAGTATAGGGTAACCCTACATAACCCTACCTGGACCCTAAGGGAAGCCAATGGGTCACCCAGGACCCATAGTGGTCAACCCAATTGGTCATGTTGACCCAAGTCAACTCTAGCCCTAAAATGGTCAAAGTGCCCTTACCAAGGGACATGTGACCCCCAAGATGCCCAATCAACCCTACACAAGTCTTCCTAGACCTCAATGGAGTCCAATGGGTCACCAGGACCCATTTGGGTTAACTCAATGGTCATGTTGACCAAGGTCAACTCTATTCTAGTGTTAGGTCAAATTAGCCTAAATGGGCTAACCCAAGCTCAAACCCATTTCCCCCACTTGGGCTAACCTCATTTTATTATTAATATGAGTTAGTGGGCTGCCAATAGGCTGGAGGAGAGATTAAAATTGGCCATGGTGAGTAGGAGAGAGAAAGCTCCATTTTTCTCTTTAATGGAGGAGAGAGAAAGTGAGAAAAGAGGTCATTCATGGCCAAGGAGATCAAGGGCCTCTCCAATTGATTCCAAGGCTGAATACATTCCCCCTCATCAGTTTTAGGAGTTTAATAGCCATGGCCAGCCATTCAAGGTGGCTGAAATCAATTCCTTCAATAGGGAAGAGAGAGAAAGAAGAAAGAGAAGGCCATTCATGGTGGGGAAGGTGAATCACCCCTCCATTCTTCACCAATTAATTAGTATTCATCTCCCCTATCAGTTTTGAGGAGTTTCCAAATGAATTGGGACAAAGGGGAGGTGAATTTCCATGGGTTTTCTCCAAAACCGAAATTCCAATTCATGACCATTAATGGATTTGAAGTCATGACCCTCCCTCTCCTCCAACCCATTTGATGCTTTTAAAAGCTTCCCTGGGCCAAGAGGTATCGTTTCCACCCTTCACCTAAAGAACCGGGCGTTTGGTAGTGAAGTTGCAAGCTTCGGAAAGCTCCACCACCGGCCATGGCGCACCGCCACCACACTCGACGACAAGCTCGGTTAAAGGTCCTCCTCTACTGCTTCTTCCGTGGGTAGATCTTAGGAATCGTTTAGGACAAGAATCGGACTCAATTGAGCAGATCCAAGTTTTCATTTTCATGGTTTTTCCAAAAAAAAATGGTGGTCGGGTTCGCCGGAAACCACCCCCTCCGGCGGCCGTGCCGCCGCCCGGCGATAGCCCCCACCTCAACGAAGGTGGTGGCGGTGGTGGCCGGCCAGGGAGGTGGCCGTGTGGCCGGAAATGCACTTGGAATAAGCTCCAGGTTCGGCCAATCATGGCCCTTGGCTGGAGGAAGAAGATGACCAGGAGCCCACGATTTGCTTTAAGATTCGTGCAGCATCAATTCTTTTATTTAATTTTGATTTCTGAATTTTCTGTCCTGTTTTCTGTGCTGTTTTGCATTAATTATTAAAACTACTTAGGCCCACCTGGTGGGAAAACGGTCAATATGAAAGTTGTAGCCCTATGGGTCTACTGTAATACAAAATTTATTTGGACCAATTTGGCCCTGTGGTTGGACCAAGGCACCCATTTGGTGGGACCTGTACCTAGGGCTGAACTGAGATTCAAATGGATGCCCAACCTTCATCCCTTGTCCAAATTGGCTGAAATTTGCACAGAGGATCATTCTTATCTATACCTAGGGCCTGTCCAAAAATGGGAATTTGTGGAGAAACTATTTCAATATTATTTACAAAAATTTAATAATCCATAAATAAATTAAATAGGTGTCCTAAACATCTCCAAACCCTCCCAAATTTTGGTGAGTGGTCCCTGGGTTCATTTTAGGTACCTGTATAAACTTTCATTTGATTTGGATGTGTTTTGAATAGGTTTTGACTCAACCCTAACTATACCTTAAAAAGGGCATTTTGGTCAAAAGGTGCACTTTTGATTTTGAGTGACCAAATCACCTCAACAGAGGCTGAAATTTGGGCCACTGACTTGCTATGGCACTTATCACCTCCCCATGGAATATGGGATAGAGAGGTATAGATTTTCCCTAAGTTCCTAGGTCAAACCCTAAGGAGGGACCCTTTGGCCTTTTGAAGGGCATGAGTGAGTCCTAAACACCTTGGATGAACACCAAATTTTGCAAGGAGGTTTCTAGGATATATAAAACCCTATGGTAAAAATATTAGCAAATTGTGAAAATGGTAGGGCCCCCAAAACCCTAACCCTAGCTTAGGTCCTAAAACTTGTAGTGTAGGGTTAGGTTAGCTAAACATCTTCTGAAACTTCACCAAATTTGGGGGTAGTGAGGGGATTAGGGTGTTTTGAACCTCTGATAATTTACTTGAGGAATTTTGATCAATATTTGTAGTACTTCATTTGTTAATTACCAAAAGGCCCAAAACGATGTTTGATTTTATTATGGATGTTATGTGCTTTAAAATATGATGAAACTTGGTGAGAGGTTATTATAGTTCTAGTTGATCACCTCTGAATTTTATCACAATTTTCAATTAACTTTATTGGTACTTCCTTCATTAATTTCAGAAAGGGGCTTTGGTAAGGAAAATTCATTATGGTTGATATATCTGTTTAAAAATCATGAGGCTTAGGTTTTGAGGTATTTAGGCCAAAAAGTACTTGTATGAATTTATTTTTAATTTTTAGAGGTCTGTTTTCAGAACTTTCTTTACAAGGCCATATTTTTGAGAATATGATAATTAATTAATTTGGGCAATAATTCTTTCAAACAAATTATGAAAGTTTACATAGAGGTTTTATATGCCCTTACCATCATCCTGGAATTTTCTCTGAATTGTTGGAAGTATTTTCATTGTACATCCCTTTTTTATGAATTATTTTGGAATAAATTGGAAATACTATTTAAGGGCTAAAATCTTGCTGGAAAATTTGGAACTTCTGGATTTTTAGATGATTACCCATCTTGCATTTATCATAATTTTAGTGGAGCTTTATATTGCTTAAATCTTGTACTTCATGTTCAACCTTGGAACTTTTGGCTTTTAAAATAAATAAATAAATTAGTATTTAAATCATAAAAATTAGGAAATTGTGGATTCAGTCTGCATATGCCCATATGGACTTCTAATAATTTTTACATGAGCATTGGATGATCATATAACATACTTCCCTTTTTACGGGTCATATAGCTTAAGTGGGCTGCATTTAGTAAAACTGCAGAAAATCAGTTGGGACATGAATTAGGGCACATGTGATGAGTATTGATTGGTTTGCTGGAAGGATAAATAGATTTAGGTGCATCTTGGAAGATAAGTGAGTAGGGTGTTATTTTGTCTGGGGTTTAGAGGCGCTCGGGTCCGACGAAAGATCGTCCTCCCTGAGGTGAGTGGAGTCAAATCACCCTAGGATTAGCTTATCGGGACATGAGAAAATAATGGGTAAGGGAATCAACCAATAATAAATAAGTACCTTGCGAAAGGGAACGCTGGGCGTAATCCCAACACAGTTCCTAGTGCCCCTTGAGAGCCCTTCACAGGGAATACCGGGGGCAGTCCTGGGTTAACGTAAACTGTTTTAACAAGCTGAAAAGAGTAACTTAGTAATTAGGGTTGCACATTTCACAAACACTGAGGGCACCGGATGTTAGCTGGAGCTTCGGCTCGGATGGTTAAAAGGCGGACTTTGGGTCCGGGGAGCTTCGGCTCGGTTCTTGATTACGCTGATTTGCATGTGCATAACAGGAAGGAAATTAAGGTGGTGGGTCTTCGGTATCGGAGGGTCGATGCACCGACGCCAATACGTTGACTCGGCAAGTATGGTTAGCACTTCGCCAACAGAAGTTCGGTGCGCCAGCCGGCAAGAGTACGCAGGAGTCCGCTTAGTGCACCAAGCGTTGAGGCGTACGATAGGTCTGACCGGTAGTGCTTTACCGGTTTAGAGGTGGGCGAGGCCCAACCCACCGCTTTCGTCTGCCACTACGGAGGTATCCTGGGAGGTTACGGCTCCAGAAAGGGGGAACTAAAGGTCTGTGTGCACAGAGTCGGGTGTGTGTGTTGCACTTGCATGTCCATCATACCCACTTGCATGTCATAGCATAATCGTTTCCTTTAACCTTGACACCTAAAGTATAAGTGGAATGGGACGCTTATACTCTAGGACCTGCAAAACGATCCCTTGGTCTATAAGCTTGTGTGGGCAAGTTTATAAATTAAGGTTAAATTTGGATATATATATTTACTGTTGTTTGATAACTGACACCCCATCGTATAAATTGGTATGAGACTTTTTATACGATGGGAGCATTGCAGAAGACCCCTTGGCTTATGTGTTTTTCACATAAGTGAAGGTTACATTTCCTATTTCAGCTTATGTCTATAGAATTGCTAGTATAGGTCCGCTGTCATCTGCTTTTTGATTATTCTCCACCATTAAGTCCTCCCCTTTCATCCTCTCCGCTCGGTGGTTAGGAGTCGTGGGGGAAGGGGCGGGGGATGATAGGACTTAGTCTTTTAGACTAACGGTTTTCGAACCGCATCATTTAGGGGATCGTGGAGACCAGCATGGAGGAGCAGCCCCAGAGACCGGTGCGCTTGGAGGTGGGGCAGTCTAGCTCCGGAGTTCACACAGCCGGGACCGTGAGTCTCGACCTTGAGTAGTTTTCTACTTTTGTTTCTGCATGAGAGATCTTGTAGTGAGGTTATGATGTACCGGGCATAAGCCCGTTTTTGCTACTCTGATGTTATTTTCTGTGGACACTCCCTTCGTGGAGTTATATTTATTATGTCATGTGATTCTCTGTGGACAGATAGTTTCCATTTTACTTCATTATGCTACTTTTCTGTGATCGAATTGGCCGGCAGAATCGGCGCTTTGTGGTGATGACCCTTTAGGGCGTGAAGGAGTCACCGCAAAACGGTGGTTCTGGGCCTAAGACCCCGGTGTCGAAAAAGAAAAAAAAACGGGGGGTCTTACAAGTGGTATCAGAGCAGACCTCGATCGAAAAGTAGCAGTCCACAACCCTGGGTCACCCCCGCGCGGGTTTAGTTTGGGGACAAACTAAGCAGCGGAAGCAGTGGTGTGCCTATATGGGGGGAATCACATGTAAATTGTCCACTTTCATTAGGCATTGAGTCGATTACCTACTAATGTAGTTCGTTTTGCAGCCCCCAGCTCAGCCCACCCCACAAGGTGGAGCTCAGCAGACTCCAGACATTGCACCACCTCCCATGGTCCCCACACCTTTCCTCCAGTCAGACATGGGGCAGACCCTTACAGCTATCCTTGAGGCCTTCCGGGCTCAGCAAGCTCCAGCCCAGCAGCCAAACCCAGGGGCCAACTGGATGAGCACCTTCCGAGGACTCTCTCCCCCATCATACTTAGGGACAGAGTCGGTAGTACGGACAGAGGAGTGGCTGGATGTTATGTACGAGATATTGACCGGGATACGATGCCCTTGGGAGGAGAGGGTGGCCCTAGTGGTATCTTACTTGGAGTCACATGCTAAGCAGTGGTGGAAGACGCTGTTGGACACGACATTTACTGATAGGGAGATTGCAGAAATCACTTGGGAAGAATTCAGGGCCACGCTGCTGGAGCACTTTGTTCCTCAGTCGGCCAGGGATGAGTTGGAGGAGCGGTTCTTGTAGCTGAGGCAGGGCACCAGGACAGTGGTGGAGTATCACCGAGAGTTCGATCATTTGGCCCGATATGCGGGCTCCTATCAGCTGGATGAAGCAGGTTACGTCAAGAGGTTTTATAAGGGCCTAAAAGAGGAGTTGAGGGAGGCCTTGCTTTTTGTCTCTGACGGGCCCATCTCCCGGATTTTGGAGATGGCGAAGAGGATTGAGACCGACTGGCACACCACTCGGGGCCGGAAACGGCAAGCGGAGGACCAGGGCCGGAGGGCCCGAAATGATCAGCGGCGAGGCACCATACCAGATGGAAGGAGGGCAGAGGAGCAGCCTCGTCAGGAGTTGAGGCAGGAGCCGAGAGAGCAGGTAGTTTTGGCCCCTCAACCTCTCCGGATCCAGGAGATGCAGAGACCCCGGGGTATGGCGTATCCCCCGCCGGAGTGCTTCCATTGTCACCAGGTGGGACACCTCCGGAGAGACTGCCCTATGAGGGGGGCACCACCTCTAGCACCACGGGGTGGCCCACCAGCCCAGCATTTCGGAGGCCGAGGACGTGGTTACCAGGGAGGCGACCGCAGGCAGAATGGGGAGCAGATTTACGCTTTGGACTTAGCACAGCCCCGGAACCCGGATAGGGTTATTGCAGGTATGAGAGTAATCTTAATTTTGGATTCATTCATTACTCATATTAAGTGTTAATAGAACAACTAAACGACCTAGGTTAGAAAACCTTACACCAGAGTTTCTTTCAAACAGATTTAGGAATGGTGATGGTGTGCGGCAAGCCTGCCCATACCCTGTTCGACACGGGGGCATCGCACAACTTTGTGTCGGAGGATTTCGTCAAGGACCTGGATCAGATTCGTTGTTATACGGGACTACCCAGGAGGGTGCGCCTCCCCAATGGGATGGAGATCCAGTCCACAGAAAAGTGCCTCCTGGAGGTTACCATAGACGGGTTGACACTCGAGGCCCCGGCGACGATCCTGAGGATGCCGGACTTCGACCTCGTCTTGGGCATGACATGGCTTGTCTGGAACCATGCCCAGATTGATTGCCCAGCAAGGAGGGTCGTGCTGAGCCACGGCGATACTTATGCGACATTCGAAGGTACTACACCGGTCTCTCGTCGCCTGCTTTCATCTATTCAGGCCGTTAAGGCTCATATGTAAGGGGACGAGGTATATCAAGTATTATTCGAGATGACTGAGGAGAAGGACCTGATTGCTAACATTCCGGTGGTTCGTGACTACGCCGATATTTTTCCGGATAAGCTGCCAGGACTACCTCCGCATAGGGAGAAGGACTTCCAGATTCAGTTGGTACCAGGGGCTAAGCCGGTATCCAAGGCCCCTTATCGGATGGCCCCAAAGGAATTGGCGGAGTGTCGGACATAATTGCAGGAGCTGGTGGAAGCAGGATTTGTTAGGCCGAGCTCCTCATCATGGGGAGCCCCTGTCCTATTCATGAAGAAGAAGGACGGCACTTTACGCCTGTGTATCGACTATCGAGCACTAAACAGGCTGACCGTCCGAAATACCTATTCGCTCCCCAGGATAGACGAGTTGTTCGATCAGCTGGAGGGAGCCCATTATTTTTCGAAGCTGGACTTGAGGTCAGGCTATCACCAGCTGCGGATCCAGGAGGAGGATATTCCGAAGACGGCCTTTAGTAGCCGATATGGATTGTATGAGTTCATCGTGATGCCCTTCGGGCTCACGAATGCTCCGTCGGCGTTTATGAGCCTCATGAACCGGGTCTTCGAGGCTTATTTGGATGTGTTCGTCATAGTGTTCATAGACGACATCCTTATCTATTCTAAGACGGAGGAGGAGCACACACGACATCTGGCACTGACCTTGGAGAGACTGCGGGAGCATCGCCTTTATGCGAAGTTCAGTAAGTGTCAGTTCTGTCTGAAGGAGGTGGCTTTCTTAGGCCACATTATCAGCGGAGCCGGGCTGGCAGTGGACCCGGCAAAGATTCAAGCTATTTCGGAGTGGCCGCAGCTGAAAACAGCCACTGACGTACGGAGTTTTCTAGGATGAAAGATATGGTACCTAAACACCTAGAGGGGGGGGTGAATAGGTGACCAAAACCTTTTTAAAACTTTGTTCGCAGCACAACAGTTTATAACACAGATTTCTGAATAAGTTCTCACAGCAAACACAGCAATTCACAACACAGCACAATCACAGCACAGAATACACAAGATTTTATAGTGGTTCCCCAATCTTTGGGTACATCCACTTTCCCCCTTCGCCTATCTAGCAGTGTACTAGATTCGGCCAAACTTCTCCACTAACTCAGAACCCAACTAGGTTCCTACACCTCAGGCCCAAAGCCTTACACTCAGCCACCAAGGCCTACACTCAGCCACCCAGGCCTACACTCAGCCAATTAAGGCCTACACTCAGAGTTCTTCAACTCCTACACTCAGGCAATCAAGCCCTACCCTCAGCCTTTATAATATAGGCTTACAATTCTCTCAGATCCAATGGATCCTACAAGTTAAAATAGAAATACAATTGCTAACTCTACAACTCAGAAAATAAGAGAGGAGTTGAGAGTTTCTTGAAGAGTTCTTGGAAGAACTCAGTTAGATCCAAACTGACTTAGCTTCCTTCAAAGCTTCTTGAGTTAGAACTGAATTAGTCTGAATCTTCTGCAGTTGTTCCTTGACCTCTGCTTCTTGAGATCCAGATGTTTCTGAATCCTTCTTCTCAGCCTTAGTTCCAAAGACTGAATTCTTGATTGGAGCTCTCTCTCTCCAACTTCTTAGATCTGCAGTTGGACTGACAGATCTTCTTGTGTTGATCCTCTGTGTATCACTTCTTGATTTAATCTGATCAACTACTTTAAATTTTCTCTCAAGCTGTAACTCTTGTTTCTCAATCACAACCTCTATTTCTGTAAACTATGGATGCCTATTTATAGGCTTCCTTCATGGTAACCGGCTGGTCCGGTTCATAACAAACTTCTGATTTCTCTGACAGTTGCTGTAGACCGGCTGGATCGGCAGCTGTCATGTCAACCAGTCACTTCTTGAAATTCTCTAACTGTCAGATAGTGTCGAGACTTTCTGTTCTTAAGTGTCGACACTTATAGACCAAGTGTCGACACATGTTGTGTAAGTGTCGACACAAGTCTACAAGGTGTCGACACAATTCCTTATATGTCTCGACACAGATTCTTCTGTATGTGTCGACACTGAAATTGAGTGTCGACACAAATACTTGTACTTCATTCTTTAACTGTATTCTTCTAAGTGTCGACACATGTTCTTTGTGTCGACACATCTTCATGTGTTGAAACTGTCAAGTGTCGACACTGCTTCTTGGTGTCGACACAAGTCTTCACTTTTGTTTCTTCAGCTGAGTGTCGACACATTCCTTTAGTGTCGACACTTGTACTTAGAATATTTTGTAACTTTTCTGTTCTTTGCTAAGTGTCGACACAGCTCCTTGTGTCGACACTTTCTTCAAGTGTAGAGTCTTCAATTAAGTGTCGACACATTGTGCTGAGTGTCGACACTTTCTTCAAGTGTTGACTCTCCTGGTTGTGTGTCGACACATTGTGCTGAGTGTCGACACTTTCTTCAATTACTGACTCTTTAGCATAGTGTCGACACATTGTGTTGAGTGTCGACACTTGTACTTAGATTCTGCAGACTTTTGCTGAGTGTCGACACAGCTCCAAGTGTCGACACTTTCTGGTGTAGACACAGCTCTTCTAGGTGTCGACACTTCTGCTAAGTGTCGACACAGCTTTTCTGCATACTTCTTCACTGAGTGTCGACACAGCTCCAAGTGTCGACACTTTCTGTCTGGTGTCGACTCTTCATCCCAGGTGTCGACACAATGACTCCAAGTGTCGACACTGCTTGTCTGGGTGTCGACACAAGCTTTCTCAAGTGTCGACACTTTCCCTCTGGGTGTCGACACATGGACTTAGAAACTTTTAGCTTCAGTCCAGTGAATACCTAACCTGCACAAGTAACTCAAACAAACATCAAATACATTATGATGTATATCATTGAGTTAGGTGAGGCTTCTTCAAATCAGGTACATTTGACCAATGTACCCAACAATCTCCCCCTATTTGGAGAAGTCATAACCCTTAGTCAATGATATACATCACTCATAATTAAAAATTAGAGAATGATGTAAAGCAGATATATATCAACAGGGTATACTTAAACATGTAATAAAGCACACATGTATACTCATTCAGCATTACAGAACAAACAAGAATTAGACACATTCTACTGAACAATCATGAAATATATTTATCAAAAACTGTTCAAACATTGTGTTCAATACATTGTCAATGATTTACAAAATATTTAGATGTAACAAATTACAACATTCTTCAGTCTAATCTTAATCTAATTCTGCTCTGGTTCTTTTATAACTATGCCTTTCCCAGCTTGTATTTTGGCTTTTACAGCAGCAGCAGCAGCAGGCTCAGTATCAGCAACCTTCTTCCCTTTGGAGTCCTTCTTCTTAAGTTCTTCAGCCTTGATTTTCTGCCTTTCAAAATAATGATAGGGCTTAGGAAAGTACTTGCTAGGCTCCACAGCTGTAGGAGGTAGCTTTCCTAACTTAGCCTTCCTTCTATGCTGGACAATGGCTTCCTGCCTACTCTCATGCTTCCTCCATTCTGCCTCTGAGAACCACTTGTTCCTCTCATGTGCATTGTCCTTGGCTGCTTTCCAGGCTGTGAGAATGATGTTCCTAGAAGTAGGGCTCCACTGTTCAAAATCTGGTTTTTGCTCAGCAAGTTCCCTGAACTTCTTCTTTGACAGCCTTGTCTCTTCTTCTTTGTCCATAGCCTCTTGCATAGCTGCTGTAATAGGTTGAACAACCTTTTCCAGAATAACATTTGGCTTGCCAGCAGTTGGGCTATACATTGTGCTTATCTCAGCATGAACCATGTCAAAATCTGGAGGTGGATAGATCACCTGAGCTACTTCCTGTTGCTCACCTCCAAGATATGCACTTTGAATACCAGATTCAGCTACATTGTCATCATCACACAGGGGAGGATAGCCCAGTGTAGCTCTGATGGAATTAGAAATCCATTTGGCATGGTCAGAGCTAGCTTTGACTAACACCCTCTCCCCCTTTATGACTTCTTGTGCTACATGATCTCTCACATCATCTTTCTGGAACCTGATTTGGCTGTCCAAATACCTTATGCCATCCTTAAAGAAAGGTCTAAGCTTGGTAAGCTGTTCAGAAATGACCTTCTGGAATCCTTGATTGCAGTCTTGACAGCAGCAATTTCTTCTTGAAAAGCTTTATCAAATTCAGCCTTGGCAGCAGCAGTAGAAGTAGATGGTTCAGCAGACTTATTCTTTAATTCAGTGACTATAGCATTGTGGGAGGCAGTCAAATTATCATTCATTCTTAATTGATTTTCCAGCACATATCCCTTGCTTCAATGCTATATCATCTACTTTGTCTTTGATCTGTTCTTGATGTTTAGCCAGGAATACCACTGCATTTCCACCCTTGTGGAAGCAATCATTCATTTCCTTCTTATTCAGGTTCATCTCAAACCTGATTGACTTGATATCTTGAGCTAAATCAAACTGTAAAGACTTGTGGCCTTCATCAATATATGTCTCTATAGCCCTCCTTTGCTCATCCAGCTTAACTTGCATTGCTACCATTAAGCCACTGTAATCAGTGGATGGAGCTTGTTGGACTAGAGAGTGTTGAGCAACAGTTTGTAGAGCCTTCTTATAGCTCTGACTCCTTCTTTTGAATACAAAGAACTGCTTCTTCTTAGCTTGCTCAGCTTCATCATCCTCAGACTCTGAAGTACTTGCTATATCACCCTATCCTTAGGGCTTGATGGGTTTTCAGCTTGCACATCTAGTGCCTTCTCAGTGTCTAGCCTTATAGGCTCTTCCTGAACTTCCAAGTTCTCCCCCTCAGCAGCAGCACCCTTCTCTTCATCAGCAGCATTCTTGTCCATATCAAATCCTCTTGATCTAAATTCAGAAATAGATCTTCCATTGTGTATTCAGGAGGAGACTGTGCAGGAGATGTACTGGGTTCATCAACCACTTTATCAGGAATCATTACAGATGTGTCTGGAAGAACAACATCTGGTTCTTGGTTTGCTTGCTGAGTTTGCTGATGGACATCAGACAAATCAGAATCTATTACAGAAAAATCTAAAGTATTGAGGTCAGAAAGTACCTCTTGGATGATTATTGTAGCTTGCTCACTCTCCAGTGTAGATGGTTCTTCTACACTGGAAGCTCCCCCTGGATTAGATCCCTAGGGATGGGACTAGTGTGAGGCAGCTCCCCCTGAGTCTCAGCCACATCTTTAGCAGCAGGGGTCTTTTCTACTATCTCCTCCTCTTGATCATCAGGAGTGAAACCACCTGTTCTTCACTTCCTGAACTGCTGGAGGACACTTGGGCCACAACAGCAGTTTTTCTCTTCTTCCTTGGAGGGGAATCCTTCTTAGAAGCTTGCTTCTCTGGGGTAGGAACTTCCTTAGACAGCACTCTTTCCCATCTTGAAAGTATCCTCATATCCATCCTCCTCATGTGGTTGATTTTGCTACCTGCAGCAGAGCTCATTACCTCTGGTATTGTACCAGCCAGGTAGAGACTTAGTATCCTGCCCAGATTGGGCTTCTTCAGACTTTCCTTTACTTTCTCAAACACAACCATAGACCAGTCTGTTTTGAGATTGAAGATGATTCTGGTCATAACACTGAACATGGAGGCTGACACCCTGTCATGCCCTCCAGTCTTGCTGAGTATTACTTTTCCCACAATTTCTGACAGAAACTTTCCTTGGGTATTCATCCCTCTTCTGTTGAATACTGATCCTATCTTTAGCTTAGGATCTAGTCCACACCAGGTAAGTGCTTCCCTGGTCTTAGATGTTGTCACTTCCTCTTCTTCCTGAACTTTAGGTAGCTGAAGTACCTTTCTCAGTGACTTGGGTGAAATCTTGACCTTGGTGCCATGCACCCTGGATTTGATTCTGTAGCCTGAGTCATCTACAGACGCTCCAGTAAGGAATTCAATAACTTCCTTCTTCCAAATTTTGGTTGGTTCTGAAACCAAGAACTCCAATCCTGAATCGGTGACTAGGGTTATCACCGATTTGATTTCTTGATCACCATCGTCGAATGCGCCACGCACAAGTTCATAGCCTTCGTTAACGTTCTCTTCCAGCTTGGGAGCCATTAGGGTTTGGAGAATTAGTCTTTAGAGAAGAGAAATGTCGACACAAGAGTTTTGGTCTCGAAACTTTTGAAAGCGTGTCGACAAACAAAGACAGAACCCTATTTATACCTTTCTGGTTTGAAGACGAACAGGCGGGATGAATTTCTAAAGATGTGTCGACACTGTCAATAAGTGTCGACACTGACTTATAATGTCTCGACACTCATGTGTCGACACAAGTTTAGTCAACAGATTTTATGTGTCGACACTTGGTTAAGTGTCGACACCACACTACTCGACATGTAGTCGAGACTTTACTTAGAAAATTCTGAGTAAAACTTAAGTGTCGACACCTTATTGGATGTGTCGACACCTACTCGACATGTGTCGACACTAACATTCTGAAGTGTCGACACCAACTTCCTAGATGTGTCGACACCATTTTCCTGAAGTGTCGACACTTACTATTCTGTGTCGACATAGACTTGTCTATGTGTCGACACCTTTTTACTTAGCCAATTTTTAGTTCTGTAAACTTAGTCTAAGTTTATCATACCTAGTTCAATTTTGAACCTATTGAACTTAGCTTCTTCTAAGGGCTTAGTAAACATATCAGCTATCTGATTATCAGTTTTAACATATTCAAGTGCAATATCATTTCTTTCTACATGCTCCCTAAGAAAGTGATATTTAATCTCAATATGTTTAGTTCTACTATGTGATACAGGATTGTTAGCTATTGAAATAGCACTTGTAGAATCACAGTAAAGTGGAGTTCTACTTACCTGAAATCCATAGTCTTCTAACTGATGTTGAATCCACAGAAGTTGAGCACAGCAACTTCCTGCAGCTACATATTCTGACTCAGCTGTGGAAATAGCCACACTAGTCTGCTTTTTGCTGCTCCATGAAATGATCTTCCACCTAGGAATTGACAGGATCCAGTAGTGCTCTTTCTATCTTCTTTGCATCCTGCAAAGTCTGCATCTGAATAGCCTGTTAGATCAAAATCTCCATTCCTAGGGTACCAGAGGCCTAGATAGGGAGTGCCCTTTAGATATCTCAAGATTCTCTTGACTGCAGTCAAGTGAGACTCTTTGGGGCAGGCTTGATACCTGGCACAAACACATGTAGCATACATAATGTCAGGCCTACTTGCAGTCAAGTATAGTAGGGAGCCAACTATCCCTCTATACAAGGTTTCATCTACAGGTTTCCCTGCATCATCCTTGCTCAGAGACATACTTGACCCCATAGGAGTCTTCATGGTACTGGATGAATCCATACCATACTTCCTTATGAGTTCTAGGGTGAACTTGGACTGACATATGGATAGACCACTTCCAGTCTGTTTAACTTGGAGACCCAAGAAAAACTTCAGTTCTCCCATACTACTCATCTCAAATTGACTTTGCATAAGCTTTGCAAACTTTTTGCAAAGGCTACTTTCAGTAGACCCAAATATAATGTCATCTACATATATTTGGACAAGTATGACTTTGCCTCTAGATTCCCTAAGGAATAGAGTCTTATCTATTTTCCCCCTTGAGAACTTGTTCTCAATGAGGAAACTAGATAGGGTTTCATACCAAGCTCTAGGTGCTTGTTTTAACCCATATAATGCTTTCCTAAGTCTATAGACATAATGTGGAAGAGTAGGATCAACAAAACCTGAAGGCTGCTCCACATATACTTCTTCTTTCAAATTACCATTTAGGAATGCTGACTTCACATCCATTTGGTATACCTTGAATCCTTGATAGGTTGCATAGGCCAAGAACATCCTTATGGCCTCCAGTCTGGCTACTGGGCAAAGGTTTGATCAAAATCAATACCTTCTTCTTGCCTATATCCTTTTGCAACCAGTCTTGCTTTATTCTTAATGATGACCCCTTGTTCATCTAACTTATTTCTGTAGATCCACTTAGTTCCTATAACATTGTGGTCTTTAGGCTTTGGAACCAGCTCCCAAACCTTGCACCTTTTGAACTGATTAAGTTCTTCTTGCATAGCTTCAGTCCACTGTGGATCTTGTATAGCTTCTTCAAATTTCTTTGGTTCTATTTGAGACAGAAAACTTGAATATACTACAGCATTCTGATTTCTGCTCCTTGTCTGAACACCTTGTCTTGGATCTCCAATAATCAGCTCTACTGGATGATCTCTTAGATGCCTGTTGGCTGGAGGCATCCTTACTTCTGGTTGTACTTCTTCAGCATCTTCATCATGCTGAGTTCCTTGTACTTCTTCAGCTCCTGGTACATGTAGTTCTCCCCCTGGACATAAGCCATCTTCTTCTACTTGCTGTCTTGCAGCAGGTACATCTTCTATGGTTAGCTTGTCCATCTTCTTAGTAAGACCTGTGGGGCTGCATACATTGCTAGACAACTCATTGTTAATTAGTTGTGTCTCATCAAAAACTACATGCACAGACTCCTCTACAACTTGTGTAGTCAAGTTGTAGACTCTATAAGCCTTACTATTATTGCTGTACCCAACAAACACTCCCTCTTGGGACTTGGCAGCAAACTTAGTTAGGTAAGACTTTCCATTGTTAAGTATGAAGCATTTACAACCAAAGATCCTAAAGTAGGATAAATTTGGTTTCCTGCCTTTCACAACTTCATAGGGGGTCTTATTTAACCTTTTAGTGATGGTAGCCCTATTTATCACATGGCATGCAGTGTTAACTGCTTCAGCCCAGAAATACTCTGGCAGTGATGAATCACTTAATAGGGTTCTACCAGCCTCTATCAAGGTCCTATTTTTCCTTTCAGCAATGCCATTTTGCTGAGGTGTTCTAGGTGAAGAGAATTCTTGAAATATCCCATAGTCTTCACACAGCTTTGTCATGCTTTCAGACTGAAACTCAGTACCATGGTCACTTCTAATTTTGACCACTGTACAGTTCAATTCATTCTGAATTTGCTTAACAAAACTATAGAAGACACTAGGTGTTTCAGATTTCTGCTTTAAGAAGAACACCCAGGAAAACCTTGAGTAGTCATCAACAACTACAAAGGTGTAGACCTTCCTACCTAAGCTGTGAACTGGCATTGGACCAAATAGATCCATATGCAAGAGGTATAAACACCTCACAGCATCTTTGTTGTCTAAGCTTCTAAAGGTGGATTTAGTCTGCTTGCCCTTTTGACAAGCTGAGCAAATGCCATCTTTGACACACTTAACTTGAGGACCATTCCTCACTAACTCTTTGCTAAAGAGTTTGCTAATAGTCTTGTAGTTAAGATGAGCTAGCCTCTTGTGCCACTTGACACAATGAGAGACTGTCTCATCAGCTACAAGACAAACAGGAGAACCATTGTTCTCAATCATGATGTCTAGACAGTAGACATTCCTCTTTCTATATCCTGTCAAAATGATCTCTTGATCACTTGACCTCTTGATATGACAACCATTTTTAACAAATGAGATGTCATACCCTACATCACTTAACTGACTTATACTAATGAGGTTGTGTTTCAACCCTTTAACATAAGCCACTTGAGTAATGGTAACAAGGTTTGAAGAAATGTTACCAAACCCTTTGATGATTCCTTTTTCAGAACCACCAAAGGTCACTTTAGGACCATTTTTGATTGGAATGTAGTCCTTCAGTAGTCCCCTTGTTCCAGTCATATGTCTGGAACATCCACTATCCAAGTACCATGTTGGGGTATGGCCACTTGGATTCACCTGCAAAACAAATTAATGAACCTTAGAACCCAAAGTAAACTTGGGTCCTTGGTGATTGTTAGTTTGCAACTTGACATAGCTACCTACTGGCTTTCCACCAGGTAACTTGCTACTCAACTTGGCACTGGCATTGTGCCAACAATCCAAGGCAAAGTGGCCAACCTTGCCACAGCACCAGCATTCAAACTTGTTGTACCTTTGCTTAGGTACAACCTTTGCTGTCTTGACTACAGCAGGCTTGTTGAATGTTGGGGCTTTGCCCTTGGACTTGAACTTGGACTGACAGTCCCTGCAGGTCTAACAAAACCTAGTCCAGCTTTGCCTTTTTGATGAACAAATTCATCAATTAATGGTAATACTGATTTAGGTTTTGAAAACCTAGGCAGCAAGTTCTTTTTCCTTCTGGAGATTGATCTCCAGTCTCTTAATTTGATCATTCTTAAATGTAATAGTACCCATCTGAATCACTGTAATGTGTTTCAGCCTGGCTACTTCATTCAGTTTTTGATCATACTGTTTTTCAAAATCTGTTGCAGCTGCCTTGAGATCAGCAATCTCCTTTGCCTGACTTTTGGCAAGGGACTTGCTTTTCTTATAGGCTTGCAACAGTACTTTATATTCATCTAAGAGCTGATGAATATCTCCCTCAGATTCAGAAACACTTCCATCACTTGATGAAGATGAATCTGACTCTGAACTAGAACTGAAATCTGAACTTTGAGTTGGACTTTGTACCTGACTAGGTCCTGGCTGCTCCAGGATTTTGGTACTTTCAGTCAATGCCATCAGTCCTTGGCACTGACACTCTTCTTGTTCATAGATTGATTCCATGATCTGCATAAACTCTTCTTCTTCTTCAGCAAATAGCCCTATGTAGGCTTCAGCATCTGTCTCAGTGTCTGAAGAAGAAATGTCTGAAAGAGTCTTCTCATTCTTTGCAACAAAGGACTTCTCCTTCTTTCCTTTGAAGTGAGTCTTCTTTTTGTCACTGGATTCTTTTCTTCTCTCAGGACAATCTGCAATTACATGACCCTGTCTATTGCAGCAGTAACACACTATCTTAGACCCAGTTGCCTTGCTAGTCTTTGTCTTTTTCTTGTCCTTCTTTGAAGGCTTCTTCTCCTGATACTGTACTTCTTTCCCTTTGGAAAATGAAGGTCTGGACCTCCACTGTTTCTTCTTCAGGAATTTCTGAAAATGTCTGGTGAATGCAGCAAAGTCTTCATCACTTTCACTGCTTGTAGACTTTGTGCTAACAGACTCATCAGATTCTGATTCAACTACCTCTGGAGGAGGAGTTGATGACTTAGTCCTGCCCTTTCTAGGTACTTCTGACTTGAAGGCAACAGTCCTTTCCCTGTGCTCAGTCCTTGTTGATTTTTCTTCCTCTTTTCTCACTGACAGCTGCATCTCATAAGACAACAACTTGCCAAACAGTGTGGGAGGAGGAATTTCTCCCAACTTTGCCATTTCTCTGATGGCACAGATCTTAGTGTCCCAATCTTTGGTTAGGGACCTTAAGAACTTATCATTCAATTCATAGTTAGTGAACTCTCTTCCATAGGACATGAGTTCATTAACAATTCTATAGAACTTTTTGTAGCATTCAGTGATGCTATCTCCTCTTCCTTGCCTAAAGCTCTCATACTCTTGATTAAGCAAGGACTTTCTATCTTGCCTTACTTCTTCAGAACCTTCCATATAGACAATGAGAGTGTCCCACATCTCTTTTGCTGTTTTACAGTGAATTAAGTTCTGGAAGGTGGCATCATCAATGGCACTTACTATTATGTTTTGTGCCCTTTTGTCCATAGTGGCTAGGACAATTTCATCCTTGGTCATCTCAGAGAAATCCTTTGGAGTCCTCTGATTTGCATCCAATACTGAGATCTTCATGGGCACATAGGGCCCCTCTTTGACTGTGATGTAGATTCTAGGGTCTGAGGCCTCCATAAATAGCCTAACCCTTTCTTTCCAGATTCCAAAAATCTCCTTCCTGCATATGGGTAACTTCATGGAACCCAACTCTTTGTGATTCTCATAAGAACCCATGTTTCTTGAAGTTCTTGAATTTCTTGAATCTGTTTTCTGACTTAGACTGTTTCTGCCAAACAGGATCTCCTTAGACTGTTAGTCCTTGTTTGAGGAACCTCGCTCTGATACCACTTGAAAGATATGGTACCTAAACACCTAGAGGGGGGGGGGTGAATAGGTGACCTAAACCTTTTTAAAACTTTGTTGGCAGCACAACAGTTTATAACACAGATTTCTGAATAAGTTCTCACAGCAAACACAGCAATTCACAACACAGCACAATCACAGCACAGAATACACAAGATTTTATAGTGGTTCCCCAATCTTTGGGTACATCCACTTTCCCCCTTCGCCTATCTAGCAGTGTACTAGATTCGGCCAAACTTCTCCACTAGCTCAGAACCCAACTAGGTTCCTACACCTCAGGCCCAAAGCCTTACACTCAGCCACCAAGGCCTACACTCAGCCACCCAGGCCTACACTCAGCCAATTAAGGCCTACACTCAGAGTTCTTCAACTCCTACACTCAGGCAATCAAGCCCTACCCTCAGCCTTTATAATATAGGCTTACAATTCTCTCAGATCCAATGGATCCTACAAGTTAAAATAGAAATACAATTGCTAACTCTACAACTCAGAAAATAAGAGAGGAGTTGAGAGTTTCTTGAAGAGTTCTTGGAAGAACTCAGTTAGATCCAAACTGACTTAGCTTCCTTCAAAGCTTCTTGAGTTAGAACTGAATTAGTCTGAATCTTCTGCAGTTGTTCCTTGACCTCTGCTTCTTGAGATCCAGATGTTTCTGAATCCTTCTTCTCAGCCTTAGTTCCAAAGACTGAATTCTTGATTGGAGCTCTCTCTCTCCAACTTCTTAGATCTGCAGTTGGACTGACAGATCTTCTTGTGTTGATCCTCTGTGTATCACTTCTTGATTTAATCTGATCAACTACTTTAAATTTTCTCTCAAGCTGTAACTCTTGTTTCTCAATCACAACCTCTGTTTCTGTAAACTATGGATGCCTATTTATAGGCTTCCTTCATGGTAACCGGCTGGTCCGGTTCATAACAGACTTCTGATTTCTCTGACAGTTGCTGTAGACCGGCTGGATCGGCAGCTGTCATGTCAACCAGTCACTTCTTGAAATTCTCTAACTGTCAGATAGTGTCGAGACTTTCTGTTCTTAAGTGTCGACACTTATAGGCCAAGTGTCGACACATGTTGTGTAAGTGTCGACACAAGTCTACAAGGTGTCGACACAATTCCTTGTATGTCTCGACACAGATTCTTCTGCATGTGTCGACACTGAAATTGAGTGTCGACACAAGTACTTGTACTTCATTCTTTAACTGTATTCTTCTAAGTGTCGACACATGTTCTTTGTGTCGACACATCTTCATGTGTTGAAACTGTCAAGTGTCGACACTGCTTCTTGGTGTCGACACAAGTCTTCACTTTTGTTTCTTCAGCTGAGTGTCGACACATTCCTTTAGTGTCGACACTTGTACTTAGAATATTTTGTAACTTTTCTGTTCTTTGCTAAGTGTCGACACAGCTCCTTGTGTCGACACTTTCTTCAAGTGTAGAGTCTTCAATTAAGTGTCGACACATTGTGCTGAGTGTCGACACTTTCTTCAAGTGTTGACTCTCCTGGTTGTGTGTCGACACATTGTGCTGAGTGTCGACACTTTCTTCAATTACTGACTCTTTAGCATAGTGTCGACACATTGTGTTGAGTGTCAACACTTGTACTTAGATTCTGCAGACTTTTGCTAAGTGTCGACACAGCTCCAAGTGTCGACACTTTCTGGTGTAGACACAGCTCTTCTAGGTGTCGACACTTCTGCTAAGTGTCGAACACAGCTTTTCTGCATACTTCTTTACTGAGTGTCGACACAGCTCCAAGTGTCGACACTTTCTGTCTGGTGTCGACTCTTCATCCCAGGTGTCGACACAATGACTCCAAGTGTCGACACTGCTTGTCTGGGTGTCGACACAAGCTTTCTCAAGTGTCGACACTTTCCCTCTGGGTGTCGACACATGGACTTAGAAACTTTTAGCTTCAGTCTAGTGAATACCTAACCTGCACAAGTAACTCAAACAAACATCAAATACATTATGATGCATATCATTGAGTTAGGTGAGGCTTCTTCAAAACAGGTACATTTGACCAATGTACCCAACATAGGACTTGCCGGTTACTATCGGAAGTTCGTGGAGGGATTCTCTTGAATCGCCCTCCCGCTCACATCCTTGACGAAGAAGGAGGCATCGTTCGTGTGGACCCCGTAGTGCCAGACAGCTTTCCAGGAGCTGAAGGATCGACTGACCTCGGCTCCCATTCTTACTCTCCCCTCGGGGAGGGAGGGATTTCAGGTCTACACCGACGCATCATATCAGGGGATGGGAGCAGTACTGATGCAGAACGGACACGTCATAGCTTATGCTTCCCGCCAGCTGAAGACCCATGAGAAGAACTACCCAGTGCACGACCTGGAGATGGGAGCAGTTGTATTCGCACTAAAAATATGGCGGCACTACCTTTATGGAGTCCACTGTGACATATACTCCGATCATAAGAACCTTAAGTACGTGGACACGCAGAAGGAACTAAACATCAGGCAGAGGCGGTGGGTGGAGTTCCTTTCTGACTATCAGTATGAGATGCGTTACCACCCGGGGAAGGCGAACGTGGTAGCGGATACACTGAGTAGGAGAGCTGCCACAACAGGAGCAGAGCCTCAGTTGATGTCTATGGAGCTACTGCAGAGACTAGAGGACATGCACATTACTCTGGTATCGTCTGATGATCCTGAGCTCCATGAGGAGTACTTGGCCGCGATAGACGCAACCGATGACATCAGAGACCGGGTCAGAGAGGGACAGAGGCAGGATGCCAAGTTGGAACCCATCTTCCAAGCTCTGGAGGCAGGCACTGCAGGAGACTACACACTGAGGGACGACCTGGTGTGCTTCAGAGGACGGGTGTACATACCGGAGGGAGGCCAGATCCGGGAGGATATTATGACGGAGGCGCACTGCAGCCGGTATTCTGTACACCCGGGGATCACAAAGATGACGGCTGATTTGAAGAAGACGATGTACTAGCCAGGCATGAAGAAGGATGTCTCACACTTCGTGACCCATTGTGAGGCATGTCAGCTAGTGAAGGCGGAGTGCAGGAACCCCGCAGGATTATTGCAGCCACTCCCGGTGCCGGAGTGGAAGTTTGACGATATAGCCATGGACTTCATACATGGGTTTCCCCGGTCTCGGACAGGGAATGACTCGATCTGGGTAATCGTTGATCGGTTGACCAAGGTGGCTCGATTTATACCGATCAGGAAGGATGATTCAGTAGGAGTACTGGTGCGGAAGTTTGTGGAACAGTTCATTCGTTATCATGGCGTGCCCAGGACGATAGTGTCGGATCAGGATGGCCGGTTCACCTCCAGGGAGTGGAGATCCGTGCAAGCTTACTTAGGCACGCGATTGACCTTCAGCACTGCATTCCACCCTCAGACAGACGGGCAGACAGAACGCACCAACCGGACGCTGGAGGACCTCTTGAGGCTATGCATCTTGGACCGCGGGGAACCGTGGGAGAAACTCTTACCCCTTGTCGAGTTCTCCTATAACAACAGCCACCAGTCCAGCATCAGGATGGCGCCTTACGAAGCCTTGTACGGGAGGAGATGCCGGACCCCGCTTTCTTGGGTGCAGAACGAAGATCCGAAAGTGTTGGGGTCAGAGTTTGTTGAAGACACCGAGGCACAGGTGAGGCTGATCAGGGACAGGATGCTCGAGGCACAGAGTAGACAGGCTAAGTACTATGACGCCCGGCATCGGCAGGTGGAGTTCCAGGTGGGGGACCGGGTGTTTCTGAAGATCCGGCCCATGCATGGAGTCTCGCGGGTGCATGGTCGGAGGAAGAAGCTCAGCCCTAGGTACATGGGCCCTTACAAGATCCTGGAGCGGATCGGACCCCTAGCCTATCGGCTGGAGTTACCCCCAGAGCTGGAAGCGCTGCACGACGTCTTCCACATTTCTTCTTTGAGGAGGGCTCTGCTACGCCCGGAGCAGCAGATTTTGACCACCGAAGGGCCAGTAGCTTCAGACCGGTCGGTTCGTTTGGAGCCTGTGAGGATCGACGACCGAGGAGTGCGGGTCTTGCGATGCAAGAAGGTCCCACTAGTCAAGGTCCTGTGGAGGAACCACAGCCAGGAGGAGCATACCTGGGAGCCACAGGACCTGATGCGACAAAGATACCCCGAGCTATTCAGTCAGGTATACCTCTCGGACCCCTCAAGATGTTAATTTATTTTTCCTGCTTCAAGTATACTAAGGGCTGCTCTAGGCAGATAGAGGCTTATCTTTTGTTTATTGGGGGCTTATCTTTGTTTATTGGGATTTTGGTTTGCCGATTGGGCGAAAGGGTCTTAGATCTAAGTTTTCCCGTAGAATCTAATTTAACAAACAAGGCGTCATAATGGGATGTTACCAGACTCTTTCCTTCGGTAGTGAGACCCGTAGGCTCAACCTTGATTTCGAGGACGAAATCTTTGTTTTGTTTATTGGGATTTGTAACATCCCATTTCCAACTAGACCCCTAAGAGTGGTTTTGGCCATGACTAGGTCATGACAAACCCTAGAAAGCCAGAAATGGGCCAAGAGATAGGAGGCCAAGGTGAGGATCACCATGGTCTGCTAATAGTAGAATTTTGAACAATGGTTTAGAATGACAATGGGGCTTCACCATGGCCCCAAGACCCTACCACAACACTCCCAAACATTTTGGGAGCCCCATTAGAGCCAAAAGGACCCATTAGGGTCAACCCAAGAGGCCCAGTTGACCAAGGTCAACCCTAGCCCTAAATGGGTCAAACTAGCCTACTTAGGGCCAACTGACCTACTCCTAGCCTAAAGGACCCCTCCTATGCCCTCCTAACCCTAAAGTGAGGTCAAATGGTCACTAAGGACACATTGGGGTCAGCCCTAGAGGCCAGGTTGACCCAAGTCAACTCAAGCCCTAACCTGGTCAAAGTACCCTTACTAAGGGTATGTGACCTCCAAAGTACAGGGTAACCCTACATAACCCTACCTGGACCCTAAGGGAAGCCAATGGGTCACCCAGGACCCATAGTGGTCAACCCAATTGGTCATGTTGACCCAAGTCAACTCTAGCCCTAAAATGGTCAAAGTGCCCTTACCAAGGGACATGTGACCCCCAAGATGCCCAACCAACCCTACGCAAGTCTTCCTAGACCTCAAGGGAGTCCAATGGGTCACCAAGGACCCATTTGGGTTAACTCAAATGGTCATGTTGACCAAGGTCAACTCTATTCTAGTGTTAGGTCAAATTAGCCTAAATGGGCTAACCCAAGCTCAAACCCATTTCCCCCACTTGGGCTAACCTCATTTTATTATTAATATGAGTTAGTGGGCTGCCAATAGGCTGGAGGAGAGATTAAAATTCGGCCATGGTGAGTAGGAGAGAGAAAGCTCCATTTTTCTCTTTAATGGAGGAGAGAGAAAGTGAGAAAAGAGGCCATTCATGGCCAAGGGAGATCAAGGGCCTCTCCAATTGATTCCAAAGGCTGAATACATTCCCCCTCATCAGTTTTAAGGAGTTTAATAGTCATGGCCAGCCATTCAAGGTGGCTGAAATCAATTCCTCCAATAGGGAAGAGAGAGAAAGAAGAAAGAGAAGACCATTCATGGTGGGGAAGGTGAATCACCCCTCCATTCTTCACCAATTAATTAGTATTCATCTCCCCTATCAGTTTTGAGGAGTTTCCAAATGAATTGGGACAAAGGGGAGGTGAATTTCCATGGGTTTTCTCCAAAACCAAAATTCCAATTCATGACCATTAATGGATTTGAAGCCATGACCCTCCCTCTCCTCCAACCCATTTGATGCTTTTAAAAGCTTCCCTGGGCCAAGAGGTATCGTTTCCACCCTTCACCTAAAGAAACCGGGCGGTTTGGTAGTGAAGTTGCAAGCTTCGGAAAGCTCCACCACCGGCCATGGCGCACCGCCACCACACTCGACGACAAGCTCGGTTAAAGGTCCTCCTCTACTCCTTCTTCCGTGGGTAGATCTTAGGAATCGTTTAGGACAAGAATCGGACTCAATTGAGCCGATCCAAGTTTTCATTTTCATGATTTTTCCAAAAAAAAAATGGTGGTCGGGTTCGCCGGAAACCACCCCTCCGGCGGCCGTGCCGCCGCCCGGCGATAGCCCCCACCTCAACGAAGGTGGTGGCGGTGGTGGCCGGCCAGGGAGGTGGCCGTGTGGCCGGGAAATGCACTTGGAATAAGCTCCAGGTTTGGCCAATCATGGCCCTTGGCTGGAGGAAGAAGATGACCCGGAGCCCCACGATTTGCTTTAAGATTCGTGCAGCATCAATTCTTTTATTTAATTTTGATTTCTGATTTTTCTGTCCTGTTTTCTGGGCTGTTTTGCATTAATTATTAAAAATACTTAGGCCCACCTGGTGGGAAAACGGTCAATATGAACGTTGTAGCCCTATGGGTCTACTGTAATACAAAATTTATTTGGACCAATTTGGCCCTGTGGTTGGACCAGGGCACCCATTTTGGTGGGACCTATACCTAGGGCTGAACTGAGATTCAAATGGATGCCCACCCTTCATCCCTTGTCCAAATTGGCTGAAATTTGTACAGAGGATCATTCTTATCTTTACCTAGGGCCTGTCCAAAAATGGGATTTTTTGGAGAAACTATTTCAATAGTTTTTACAAAAATTTAATAATCCATAAATAAATTAAATTGGTGTCCTAAACATCTCCAAACCCTCCCAAATTTTGGTGAGTGGTCCCTGGGTTCATTTTAGGTACCTGTATAAACTTTCATTTGATTTGGATGTTTTTTGAATAGGTTTTGACTCAACCCTAACTATACCTTAAAAAGGGCATTTTGGTCAAAAGGTGCACTTTTGATTTTGAGTGACCAAATCACCTCAACAGAGGCTGAAATTTGGGCCACTGACTTGCTATGGCACTTATCACCTCCCCATGGAATATGGGATAGAGAGGTATAGATTTTCCCTAAGTTCCTAGGTCAAACCCAAAGGAGGGACCCTTTGGCCTTTTGAAGGGCATGAGTCCTAAACATCTTAGATGAACACCAAATTTTGCAAGGAGGTTCCTAGGATATATGAAACCCTCTGGTAAAAATATTAGCAAATTGTGAAAATGGTAGGGCCCCCAAAACCCTAACCCTAGCTTAGGTCCTAAAACTTGTAGTGTAGGGTTAGGTTAGCTAAACATCTTGAAACTTTACCAAATTTGGGTAGTGAGGGGATTAGGGTGTTTTGAACCTATGATAATTTACTTGAGGAATTTTGATCAATATTTGTAGTACTTCATTTGTTAATTACCAAAAGGCCCAAAACGATGTTTGATTTTATTATGGATGTTATGTGCTTTACAATATGATGAAACTTGGTGAGAGGTTATTATAGTTCTAGTTGATCACCTCTGAATTTTATCACAATTTTCAATTAAATTTATTTGGTACTTCCTTCATTAATTTCAGAAAGGGGCTTTGGTAGGCCTGCACAAAAGGCCCGGGCCCAGTGGGCCGGCCCGAGCCCGGCCCGGCAAAAGCCTTTTTCGGCCCGGCCCGGAAAAAGCCCGGCCCGGGCCGAGACCGGGCTCAGGGCCCTTACAGGGCCCTGGTTTTAGGGGCTAGCCCGGCCCGATGCCCGGCCCGGGCCGGGCCGGGCAAAGCCCGAAAATCGGGCCGGCCTGGGCCCGGACCCGGGCCCAGGCGAAGCCCGGACCGGGCCCGCACGCCGGCCCGGTCCTGCTGCCAACGGCTCTAAGAGCCGTTGGAAATCCAACGGCTCTTAGAGCCGTTGGAACTGCAGCCAGCAGGGCTGCAGCAGCCCTGCTGGCTGCAGTTTTTTGGCCTAGGGCCTAGGCAAAAGCCTAGGCCCTAGGCCATTTTTTATTAAAAAAAATAAAAAAATTTTTTTATAAAATCCCCCCCCTCCTACCACTCTCTCTCTCTCTCTCTCTCTCTCTCTCTCTCTCTCTCTCTCTCTTCCACTCACTCTCTCTCTCTCTCTTCCACTCTCTCTCTCACTTATTCTCTCCCTCTCTTACTCTCTTACTCTCTCTCGCTGCATGGCATCCTCGTCCTCAACGCCGGCGTCGTCGACTCAAAGCACGGCCGAAGTGGTGGAGCATAATCGGAGGGCGCCCGTCTGGGAGCATTTCGACAAGGTTAAAGTCGGCGACGAATTCAAGGCGCGGTGCAAGTTGTGCTCAAAGTTGCTAACTCTTACCGGCAACTCAACACTAGCGAGACACGCTAAGTCCTGTTTTGCAAAGCAAGCTCCCGAGTCCAGTCAGGGACAAATATCAGCATCAGGACAAATTTGGACGTACGATCAAGCAAGACAGCGAGACCTACAGGTGAAAAACGTCATCAGACGTGGGTTGCCATTCAGTCACTACGACAACGATGAGACGACGGAGTATATACACGAAGGGCTTCAGCCCAAATATCAACAGGTAAGTAGATCCACTATTAGACGCGACGCACTTAAATTATATTTTGACGCAAAACAAGATTTAATAAAATTTTTTGAAACTTTCGAGGGACGTGTGAGTTTAACGAGCGACGTTTGGAGTAGTAGCGTTAGGGTAGGGTTATCTTATATTTGTATAACGGCTCATTGGATCGATCCCGTTTCATGGGATTTAAATAAGCGCGTAATATGTTTTGAAGGTTTTGAATTTCCGCACACCGGTAAGGCTATATATTCAGTAATTATTAAATGTTTGCGTGAATTTAAAATAAAGGATAAAATAATGAGTATTTCTTTTGATAACGCTAGTAATAACAACACCGCAGTAGAGTGGTTAAAACGTGAATTAAAACCAATGCTCAACGGTGCGTTTTTTCACACTCGATGTGTGTGTCACGTTTTAAACTTAGTGGTACAGGATAGTTTAGAAGCTATGGAACCATATGTTGAGAAAATTCGTACTATGCTTAGATTTATTTATTGTACCAAACAGCGAAGTCAAGATTTTCGAAAATTTGTGATCGCACAAGGTCACAAATATTTGAAACCTCAATTTGATATGCCTGTAAGATGGAACTCCACATATAAAATGTTAAAAAGAGCGTTTCAACAAAAAACACTTCTTATGGAATATTACACTATGACAAATAATCATAATTTAACTGATAATGATTGGGACGTACGATTTCATTACATGGATTTATTAAAATGTTTTTATAGGGCGACTGTTTTTTTATCTGGTGTTTATTATCCCACTAGCTCGTTAGTAATTGAAAATTTTGTAAATATCGCACAAAAACTTAACTATTTTAAGCAACACTCCGGATGGCTTCCTTTAATTGAAGTAATAGAAGAAAAATTTTTAAAATATTATAGAGAAATGCCTCCTGCATTTTCATGCGCCGCCGCTTTAAACCCGTTATTCGCTGTAGACGGCGTAGAAAATTTAATAGATGAAATTAACGTTAACTTAGACATAAATATAAGTTTCGATGACGTTGACGACGTTAGTACTACTAAATTTAATTCTATTTTTACCGAATGTTTTAATTATTACGACAACTTATATGGCTCACGACCACGAGAAGAAATAACACAACCTAGGACAAAAGATTCTTTTACAAATAAAATTTTAGAATTAGCTTCCAGAAAAAAAGCACGCACATCGAGTAGTTTAAACGAATTAGGACTGTATACGAAAACACAATTTCGTGATTTTATGACTACGGAAGAGATCGAAAACTTCGATATCTTAAAGTGGTGGAAAAGTAAAGCTAATACCTATCCTATTTTGGCCTATATGGCCCGTGATTTACTAACAATTCAAGCTAGTACAGTAGCTTCGGAGTCCGCTTTTTCTCTTAGTGGCAGGATTTTGAACACGCGGAGGAGCCGACTAAATGAAGAATCACTCGAACTATGCATCTGCTACAAGGATTATTTGGATGCTACGAATAGGAAGCAACACATTTCAGCGTTGGAGGAGAGCTCCGAGGAAATTGAAGAGGAGATGGACAATCTGAATTTATAAAAATGTAATTTTTTTTATTATCATTTAAAATAATAAATTTCTTTTTTTTTCTATTTTTTTTTTAAAGTGTAATTTTGTTTTTTAAAATTTCAATATTAATAAAATTTTTTATTCTAATTTTTATTTCATTTTTTTAATTTTTTTAATTTTTTTAAGTAATTTTTTTCTTAAGAGGGCCCGGCCTGGGCCCGGCCCGGCCCGGCCCGGCCTGGCCCGGGGGGCCGGCTCGGGCCCCTTCCCGGGGTCAAAGCCCGGGCCCGGCCCGAGCCCGATAAAGAAAGGGCCCGGGCTCGGCCCGGTTTGCAAAAGCCCGGGCCCGATCAGGCCCGGTCCGGGCCGGCCCGATCGGGCCTTTTGGGCAGGCCTGGGCTTTGGTAAGGAAAATTCATTATGGTTGATATATCTGTTTAAAAATCATGAGGCTTAGGTTTTGAGGTATTTAGGCCAAAAAGTACTTGTATGAATTTATTTATAATTTTTAGAGGTCTGTTTTCAGAACTTTCTTTACAAGGCCATATTTTTGAGAATAGGATAATTAATTAATTTGGGCAATAATTCTTTCAAACAAATTATGAAAGTTTACATAGAGGTGTTATATGCCCTTACCATCATCCTGGAATTTTCTCTGAATTGTTGGAAGTATTTTCATTGTACATCCCTTTTTTATGAATTATTTTGGAATAAATTAGAAATACTATTTAAGGGCTAAAATCTTGCTGGAAAATTTGGAACTTCTGGATTTTTAGATGATTACCCATCTTGCATTTATCATAATTTTAGTGGAGCTTTATATTGCTTAAATCTTGTACTTCCTGTTCAACCTTGGAACTTTTGGCTTTTAAATAAATAAATAAATTAGTATTTAAATCATAAAAATTAGGAAATTGTGGATTCAGTCTGCATATGCCCATATGGACTTCTAATAATTTTTACATGAGCATTGGATGAGCATATGACATACTTCCCTTTTTACGGGTCATATAGCTTAAGTGGGCTGCATTTAGTAAAACTGCAGAAAATCAGTTGGGACATGAATTAGGGCACATGTGATGAGTATTGATTGGTTTGCTGGAAGGATAAATATATTTAGGTGCATCTTGGAAGATAAGTGAGTAGGGTGTTATTTTGTCTGGGGTTTAGAGGCGCTCGGGTCCGACGAAAGATCGTCCTCCCTGAGGTGAGTGGAGTCAAATCACCCTATGATTAGCTTATCGGGACATGAGAAAATAATGGGTAAGGGAATCAACCAATAATAAATAAGTACCTTGCGAAAGGGAACGCTGGGCGTAATCCCAACACAGTTCCTAGTGCCCCTTGAGAGCCCTTCACAGGGAATACCGGGGGCAGTCCTGGGTTAACGTAAACTGTTTTAACAAGCTGAAAAGAGTAACTTAGTAATTAGGGTTGCACATTTCACAAACACTGAGGGCACCGGATGTTAGCTGGGAGCTTCGGCTCAGATGGTTAAAAGGCGGACTTTGGGTCCGGGGAGCTTCGGCTCGGTTCTTGATTACGCTGATTTGCATGTGCATAACAGGAAGGAAATTAAGGTGGTGGGTCTTCGGTATCGGAGGGTCGATGCACCGACGCCAATACGTTTACTCGGCAAGTGTGGTTAGCACTTCGCCAACAGAAGTCCGGTGCGCCAGCCGGCAAGAGTACGCAGGAGTCCGCTTAGTGCACCAAGCGTTGAGGCGTACGATAGGTCTGACCGGTAGTGCTTTACCGGTTTAGAGGTGGGCGAGGCCCAACCCACCGCTTCTGTCTGCCACTACGGAGGTATCCTGGGAGGTTACGGCTCCAGAAAGGGGGAACTAAAGGTCTGTGTGCACAGAGTCGGGTGTGTGTGTTGCACTTGCATGTCCATTATACCCACTTGCATGTCATAGCATAATCGTTTCCTTTAACCTTGACACCTAAAGTATAAGTGGAATGGGACGCTTATACTCTAGGACCTGCAAAACGACCCCTTGGTCTATAAGCTTGTGTGGGCAAGTTTATAAATTAAGGTTAAATTTGGATATATATATTTACTGTTGTTTGATAACTGACACCCCATCGTATAAATTGGTATGAGACTTTTTATACGATGGGAGCCTTGCAGAAGACCCCTTGGCTTATGTGTTTTTCACATAAGTGAAGGTTACATTTCCTATTTCAGCTTATGTCTATAGAATTGCTAGTATAGGTCCGCTGTCATCTGCTTTTTGATTATTCTCCACCATTAAGTCCTCCCCTTTCATCCTCTCCGCTCGGTGCTTAGGAGCCGTGGGGGAAGGGGCGGGGGATGATAGGACTTAGTCTTTTAGACTAACGGTTTTCGAACCGCATCATTTAGGGGATCGTGGAGACCAGCATGGAGGAGCAGCCCCAGAGACCAGTGCGCTTGGAGGTGGGGCAGTCTAGCTCCGGAGTTCATACAGCCGGGACCGTGAGTCTCGACCTTGAGTAGTTTTCTACTTTTGTTTCTGCTTGAGAGATCTTGTAGTGAGGTTATGATGTACCGGGCATAAGCCCGTTTTTGCTACTCTGATGTTATTTTCTGTGGACACTCCCTTCGTGGAGTTATATTTATTATGTCATGTGATTCTCTGTGGACAGATAGTTTCCATTTTACTTCATTATGCTACTTTTCTGTGATCGAATTGGCCGGCAGAATCGACACTTTGTGGTGATGACCCTTTAGGGCGTGAAGGAGTCACCGCAAAATGGCGGTTCTGGGCCTAAGACCCCGGTGTCGAAAAAGAAAAAAAAACGGGGGGTCTTACATGGAAGCAGTCAGTCATCTCCTTTTTATTAAGATTCATTTCAAATCTTATTGACTTTATATCCTGGGCCAAATCAAACTGTAATGATTTTTGCCCTTCATCCACATATTTCTCAATGGCTTGCCTATGCTCATCAAGCTTTATCTGCATAGCAACCATAAGAGCACTGTAATCTATTGATGGTGCTGGCTGTACTGTAGGCTGTGGAGCTATGGTTTGCAATGCCTTCTTATAACTCTGGCTCCTTCTTTTGAATACTTGAAATTTCTTTTTCTTTGCCCTTGTAGCCTCCTCATCTTCAGAAGCTGAGGTGCTGGCAATATCTACCCTCTCCTTAGGGCTTTGAGGTAACTCCTTCTGCACTTCTGGTGCCTTCTCAGGCTCTTGCCTTGCTGTTTCTTCTTGAATTTGCACTTGCTCCCCCTCAACTGGAGCATTCTCCCCCTCAGCAGCAGCACAATCCTTATCAAAATCTGTTCGATCCAGATTTAGGAAAAGATCTTCCATTGTATATTCTTGTGGAGAATGAGCTGGAGAAATTCTTGGCTTATCTACCACTGGATCAGATACTATTTGAGCTGCAATAGATGTGTCCTCCATGACAACATCTGGGACTTGACTATCAAGCTGAGTTTTCTGATTAACATTATTCAATGAATCAGCCAAATCAGTACCCTCTATAGGAAAATCTAAAGCATTAAGCTCAGTGATTACCTCAAGAATGATGTTAGTAGCTTGCTCACTTTCCAGTGGAGTTGGTTCTTCCACTACTAGTGGCTCCCCCTGGATTTGATCTTATTGTAAGGGGCTAGCTGGAGGTAGCTCCCCCTGCCTCACAGCAGTATCTTGGTGAGCTGGAGACTTCACAGCAGTTCCAGTGTCTTCTTCATCAGGTGTAAAGACCACTTGCTCTTCACTACCAGAGCTGCTAGTGGAAACCTGAGCCACTGGGGTAGTTTTCTTCTTCTTCTTGTATGGGATTTCTTTCTCAGGAGTAGGCATCTCATTTGTCAAAACTCTGTCTCATCTTGAGAAGATTCTCATGTCCATTCTTCACATGTGGTTGATTTTACTGCCAGCAGCTTGACTCATAACATCTGGTATAATACCAGCAAGGTATAGACTTAAGATCCTACCCAAGTTGGGTTTCTTCAGACTCTCCTTAATCTTCTCAAAGACAACAACAGACCAATCAGTGTTCAATGTGAATATTATCCTTGTCATGATGTTGAACATATGGGCTGATACCCTATCATGCCCTCCTGGCTTACTTAAAATTACTTTTCCAACAATTTCAGAGAGGAATTTTCCCTGGCTGTTCATGCCCTTCCTATTAAAGACAGATCCTATTTTCATCTTTGAATCCAGACCACACCATGTCAATGCATCTCTGGTCCTGGAAGCAGTAACCTCTTCTTCTTCCTTAGTTCTTGGTAACTGAAGGACTTTCCTCAAACTTTTTGATGAAACCTTAACCTTTTCACCATGAACCCTGGACTTGATCTTGAATCCAGTGTCGTCTAGGGTTGCTCCATTGAGAAATTCCAAGACTTCTATCTTCCAGATTTTAGTTGGCTCTGAAACAAGATATTCTAACCCTGAGTTTGTGACTAGGGTTATCACAGTCTGGATCTCCGGGTCTGCATCACCAAACGCGTCGCGCACCAGTTCATAGCCTTCATTGACGTTGTCCTCGAGCTTTGGCGCCATTAGGGTTTGAAGAATTTGAACTGAGAGAAGAGAGGTGTCGACACACAAGTTTGGTATCGAAACTTTTGAAAGTGTGTCGACAGACTAAGGCAAAATCCTACTTATACCTTTCTAGGTTTGAAGATGAAAGGGCGGGCAGCTAACTTAAATTGTGTCGACACTGTCGATAAGTGTCGATACTGACGTATAATGTCTCGACACCTATGTGTCGACACAAGTTTAGTCAACAAATTATATGTGTCGACACTTGATTATGTGTCGACACCACTCAACTCGACATTCAGTCGAGACTTTACTTAGATAATTCTGAGTAATCACTAAGTGTCGACACCATCTTGGATGTGTCGACACCTACTTGTCATGTGTCGACACTAATTTTCTGAAGTGTCGACACCAACTTCCTAGATGCGTCGACACCTTTTCCCTGAAGTGTCGACACCACTTTTCTATGTCGACACAGATATCTCTGTGTGTCGACACCTTTTTACTTAGCCATTTCTATAAACTTATTCTAAGTTTATCATACCTATTTCAATTTTAAACCTATTAAACTTAGTTTCTTCTCGGGGCTTAGTATACATATTAGCTATTTGATTATCTGTTTTAACATATTCCAGTAAAATATCTTCTTTCTCTACATGCTCCCTAAGAAAATGATATTTTATTTCAATATGTTTAGTTCTACTATGGGAAACAGGATTATGTGCAATTGATATAGCACTTGTAGATTCACAAAAGAGTGGAGTTCTACTTACCTGAATTCCATAGTCCTCAAGCTGATGTTGTATCCATAGAAGTTGAGCACAGCAACTTCCTGCAGCCACATATTCTGATTCTGCAGTAGAGATAACCACACTTGTCTGCTTTTTGCTACTCCAAGAAATCAGTCTTCCACCTAGGAATTGACAGGTTCCAGTTGTGCTTTTTCTGTCTTCTTTGCATCCTGCAAAGTCTGCATCTGAATAACCTGTTAGTTCAAAATCCTCATTCCTAGGGTACCAGAGGCCTAGATTAGGAGTGCCCTTTAGATATCTCAATATCCTGTTGACTGCTGTCAAATGAGACTCCTTAGGGCATGCTTGATACCTTGCACAGACACATGTAGCATACATGATATCTGGTCTACTTGTAGTCAAATATAATAGGGAGCCAACTATCCCTCTATACAAAGACTCATCCACAGGTTTCCCTGCATCATCCTTGCTAAGAGACATACTTGACCCCATAGGAGACTTAATGGTACTGGATGAATCCATACCATACTTCCTTATGAGTTCTAGGGTGAACTTAGACTGGCATATGGATAAACCATTCTCAGTCTGTCTTACTTGGAGACCCAAGAAGAACTTAAGCTCCCTCATACTACTCATCTCAAACTGTCCTTGCATTAGTTTTGCAAACTTTTTGCAAATACTACTTTCAGTAGACCCAAATATTATGTCATCTACATATATTTGGACTAGTATTACTTTGCCTCTGGATTCTCTAAGGAATAGAGTCTTGTCTATTTTCCCCCTTGTGAACTTATTCTCAATGAGGAAACTAGACAGGGTTTCATACCAAGCCCTAGGGGCTTGCTTTAACCCATACAATGCTTTCCTAAGTCTATAGACATGATTAGGTAGAGTTGAATCAACAAAACCTGATGGCTGTTCCACATAGACTTTCTCTTTTAGATTACCATTCAAAAATGCTGACTTGACATCCATTTGGTAAACTTTAAATCCTTGAAAGGTTGCATAGGCCAGGAACATTCTTATGGCTTCCAGTCTGGCTACTGGAGCAAAGGTTTGATCAAAATCAATACCTTCTTCCTGCCTATACCCTTTGACAACCAATCTTGCTTTGTTCTTAATGATGACTCCATGTTCATCCATTTTGTTCCTAAAGATCCACTTTGTGCCAATTATATTGTGGTCTTTAGGTTTAGGAACAAGTTCCCAGACCTTGCATCTTGTTGGGTACATTGGTCTAAATGTACCTGATTTGAAGAAGCCTCACTCAACTCAATGATATACATCAAAATGTATTTGATGTATTTTGAGTTACATGTGCAGGTTAAGTATTTGCAGGAAATGATGAAAAAGTTTCTAAGTCCATGTGTCGACAACCAGAGGGAAAGTGTCGACACTTAAGAAGACTTGTGTCGACACCCAGGCAAGTAGTGTCGACACTTGGAGTCGTTGTGTTGACACCAGGGATGCTGAGTCGACACCAGACACAAAGTGTCGACACAAGGAGCTGTGTCGACACTCAGTGAAGAAAAGGACAGTGAAGCTGTGTAGACACTTAACAGTTGTGTCGACACCCAGTGAAGCTGTGTCTACATCAGAAAGTGTCGACACTTGGAGCTGTGTCGACACTCAGCAAAAGCTAGCAGAGACTAAGTACAAGTGTCGACACCCAGAACAATGTGTCGACACTCAACAGAAGAGTCAACACTTGAAGTAAGTGTCGACACTCAGAACAAAGTGTCGACACTTAGTTGAAGACTCAACACTTGAAGAAAGTGTCGACACAAGGAGCTGTGTCGACACTTAGCAAAGAACAGCAAAGTTCAACAAAATATTCTAAGTACAAGTGTCGACACTAAGGGAATGTGTTGACACTCAGCCAGAGTCTCGACTGAAGATGTAAGTGTCGACACCCAAAGCAATGTGTCGACACTCAACAAGTATCAACAATAAAGACATGTGTCGACACCAAGAAGCAGTGTCGACACTTGACAGATACAACGCATAAAGATGTGTCGACACAAAGGTGTTGTGTCGACACTTAGAAGAATTCAGCAAAATTCTGAAGAACAAGTACTTGTGTCGACACTCAATTTTAGTGTCGACACATGAAGGAGAAGCAGTGTCGAGATAGAGAATCAACAACACAAGGAGTTGTGTCGACACCTTGTAGACTAGTGTCGACACTTAGACAACATGTGTCGACACTTGGTCTATAAGTGTCGACACTTAAAGACAGAAAGTCTCGACACTTACAGACAGTTACAGTTATTTCAAGAACTGACTGGATGACTTGACAGCTGCCATTCCAGCCGGTCTACAGCACCTGTCAGAGTTGTCAGAATTCAGTTATGGACCGGACCAGCCGGTTACCATGAAGAAGGCCTATAAATAGGCCTATGCTGTCTACAGAAATTGATTTGATCAATAAGTTGTTGAAGAGATTGAACACAAGTCCAAGTTCAGATTTAAAGAAGATCTAGCTATCAAGTGAAGATCTAAGAAGTTGGAGAGAGAGAGCTCCATCCAAGAAATCAGTTGTTGGAACCCAGCTGAGAAAAAGGATTCAGATTAGTCTGAATCTTAAGAAGCAGAGATCAAGGATCAACTGCAGAAGGAGTCAATCTTATTGAGTTCTACTTTCAAGAAGCTTTGAAGAAAGCTAAGTCAGATTGAGTCCAGCTGAGTTCTTCCAAGAACTCATCAAGAATCTCACAACTTATCTCTCTTTCATCTAAGTTGTTGAGTTTATACTTTTTGTATTCATTATAACTTGTAGGATCCTTAGGGATCTGAGATTGTAAGCCTGCAATTATAAAGGCTGAGGGTAGGAGAGTTAAATCTCTGAGTGTAGGCCTTGGTGGCTGAGTGTAGGCCTTGGTGGCTGAGTGTAGGCCTTTGTGGCTGAGTGTAGGCCTTTGTGGCTGAGTGTAGGCTTTGTGGAAAAGTTGAGTTGTAGGGCCTTGGGCCTGAGGTGTAGGAACCAGTTTGGGTTCTGAGATAGTGGAGAAGTTTGGCCGAATCTAGTACACTGCTAGATAGGCGAAGGGGGAAAGTGGATGTACCCAAACCTTGGGGAACCACTATAAATCTGTGTGTCTTCTGTGTGTTGTGATTTGCTGTGAATGCTGTGTGATTGTTGTGCAAAAGTAGATTAGATTCTGTGTTATAAACTGATTGCTGCCATAAAAAGTTAAAAAAGAATTTGGTCACCTATTCACCCCCCCCCCCCTCTAGGTGTTTAGGTACTATATCTTTCAAGTGGTATCAAAGCGAGGTTCCTCAAAAAAAGACTAACAGTCTGAGGAGATCCTGATTGGCAGATTCAGTCTTAGTCAACTTACAGATTCAAGAACATCAAGAACCATGGGTTCCTCTGAGAATCACAAGGAATTGGGATCCATGAAATTGCCTCTATGTAGGAAAGAGATATTTGGGATCTGGAAGGAAAGGGTAAGGCTGTTTATGGAAGCCTCAGACCCTAGGATTTACATCACAGTAAAAGAGGGGTCATATGTGCCCATGAAGATATCAGTTCTAGATGCAAATCAGAGAACACCAAAGGATTTCTCTGAAATGACAAAGGATGAGATTGTCCTAGCCACCATGGACAAAAGGGCTCAAAACATTATAGTGAGTGTCATAGATGATGCAACTTTTCAGAATCTAATACACTGTAAGACAGCCAAAGAGATGTGGGATACTCTTATTGTGTATATGGAGGGTTCTGAAGAAGTAAGGCAAGACAGAAAATCCTTGCTAAATCAAAAGTATGAAAGTTTTAGACAAGGAAAGGGTGATAGCATAACTGAGTGCTATAAGAAGTTCTATAGGATAGTGAATGAACTCATGTCTTATGGAAGAGAGTTCAGTAATTATGAACTAAATGACAAGTTACTAAGGTCCCTAACTAAAGATTGGGACACCAAGATCTGTGCCATTAGAGAAATGACTAAGTTGGGAGAAATTCCTCCACCTACACTATTTGGCAAATTGTTGTCATATGAAATGCAGTTGACAGTGAGGAAAGAGGAGGATAAATCAACAAGAAATGAACATAAGGAAAGAACAGTAGTTTTCAAGACAGAAGCCACCAGAAAGTACAGAGGTAAGTCACCAACTCCACCTCCAAAGGTTGCTGAATCAGAGTCAGATGAGTCAGTCAGCACAAAATCTGAAAGCAGTGAAAGTGATGAAGACTTTGCTGCTTTCACTAGACATTTTCAGAAGTTCTTGAAGAAGAAACAGTGGAGGTCAAGGCCTTCTACTTCACAGGGAAAAGAAGACTTTTATCAGAATAAAAAGGCTTCAAAGAAGGACAGGAAGAGGACTAAATCTAGTAAGGCAACTGTTTCAAAAATAGTGTGTTATTGTTGCAATAGACAAGGCCATGTTGTTGCAGATTGTCCAGAAAAGAGAAAGGAGTCTAGTGACAGGAAGAAGACTCATTTCAAAGGCAAGAAAGAGAAGTCTTTTGTTGCCAAGAAGGAGAAGACTCTGTCAGATATTTCTTCTTCAGAAACTAAGTCAGATGCTGAGGCATACATAGGGCTATTTGCTAAAGAAGAAGAAGAAGAATTCATGCAGATTATGGATTCTATATATGAGCAAGAAGACTGTCAGTGCCAAGGACTGATGGCATTGATTGACAATGACAAAATCCTGGAGCAGCCAGGACCCAGTAAGGTACAAAGTTCAACTTTAAGTTCAGTTTCTTGTTCCAGTACAGAATCAGATTCATCATCATCAAATGATGAGAGTGTATCTGAGTCTGAGGAAGATATTCATCAGCTGATAGATGAATATAAATTACTGTTGCAAGCTTACAAGAAGAGCAAGTCTATAGCCAAAATTCAGGCAAAGGAAATTGCTGATCTCAAAGCTGCTGCAACAGATTCTGAGAAGTTATTTGATCAAAAGCTTAATGAGATAGCCAGACTGAAACACATAACAGTGATTCAGATGGGGACTATCACCTATAAGAATGATCAAATCAAGAGTCTGGAGATCAATCTTCAGAAGGAGAGAGAGCTTGTTGCTAGGTTTTCCAAACCTAAGTCAGTGTTACCCATAATTGATGAATTTGCTCATCACAAGGGTAAAGCTTTACTGGGTTTTATTAAACCTGCAAGGACTGTCCAGTCCAAGTCCAAGGGCAAAGCCCCAACATTCAACAAGTCAGCTGTAGATAAGACAGCAAAGACAGTACCTAAGCAAAGGTACAATAAGTTTGAATGTTGGTGTTGTGGCAAAGTTGGCCATTTTGCAATGAATTGTTGGCATAATGCTAGTGCCAAAGTGAGTAGCAAACTGCCTATTGGAAAACCAGTAGGTAGCTTTGTCAGGTTGCAAACTAACAAGTACCAAGGACCCAAGAATTCTTTGGGTTCTAAGGTTCATTAATCTGTTTTGCAGGTGAGTCCAAGTGGCCATGCCCCAACATGGTACTTGGACAGTGGATGTTCCAGACATATGACTGGAACTAGAGGATTACTAAGGGACTACATTCCAATAAAAGATGGTCCTAAAGTCACCTTTTGTGGTTCTGAAAAAGGAATCATCAAAGGATTTGGTAACATTTCTAGTAACTTGGTTACCATTACTCAAGTGGCTTATGTTAAAGGGTTGAAACACAACCTAATAAGTATAAGTCAATTAAGTGATGTAGGGTATGACATCTCATTTGTTAAAAATGGTTGTCATATCATGAGGTCAACTGATCAAGAGATCATTTTGACAGGTTATAGGAAGAGGAATGTCTATTGCTTAGACATTATGGTTGAGAACAATGGTTCTCCAGTGTGTCTTGTAGCTGATGAGACAGTCTCTCATTGTGTCAAATGGCACAAGAGGCTTGCCCATCTTAACTACAAGACTATTAGAAAACTCCTTAGCAAAGAGTTAGTGAGGAATGGTCCTCAAGTTAAGTGTGTTAAAGATGGTATTTGCTCAGCTTGTCAAAAGGGCAAGCAGACTAGATCCACCTTTAAAAGCATAGAAAACAAAGATGTTGTGAGGTGTTTATACCTCTTGCATATGAATCTCTTTGGTCCAATGCCAGTTCACAGCTTAGGTAGGAAGGTCTATACCTTTGTAGTTGTAGATGACTACTCAAGGTTTTTCTGGGTGTTCTTCTTAAGATAGAAATCTGAAACATCTAGTGTCTTCCATAGCTTTGTCAAGCAAATTCAGAATAAACTAGACAATACAGTGGTCAAGATTAGAAGTGACCATGGTACTGAATTTCAGTCTGATAGCATGACAAAACTATGTGAAGAATTTGGGATATTTCAAGAATTCTCTTCACCTAGAACACCTCAGCAAAATGGCATTGCTGAGAGGAAGAATAGGACCTTGATTGAGGCTGGTAGGACCATATTAAGTGATACATCACTGCCAGAATATTTCTGGGCTGAAGCAGTTAACACTGCATGCCATGTTATAAATAGGGCTACCATCACTAAAAGCCTAAACAAGACCCCCTATGAAGTTGTGAAAGGCAGGAAACCAAACCTATCCTACTTCAGGATCTTTGGTTGCAAATACTTCATACTTAACAATGGAAAGTCTTACTTAACTAAGTTTGCTGCCAAGTCCCAAAAGGGAATTTTTGTTGGGTACAACAATAACAGTAAGTCTTATAGAGTCTACAACTTGTGTACACAAGTTGTAGAAGAATCTGTACATGTAGTATTTGATGAGACTAAACTTATTAATAATGAGGTGTCTAGTAGTGTATGCAGCCCCACAGGTTTAACAAAGAAGATGGACAAGCTCACTCTAGAAGAAGAATCTACTGCAAGACAGCAAGTAGAAGACAGTGGTTGTTGTCCAGGGGGAGAACTACATGTACCAATTGCTGATGAAGTTCAAGGAGTACAGCATAATGGATATGTTGAAGAGGTTCAACCAGAAGTTAGGATGCCTCCAGCCAATAGGCATCTTAGAGATCATCCAGTAGAACAGATCATTGGTGATCCAAGACAAGGGGTACAAACAAGGAGCAGAAATCAGAATGCAGCAATCTACTCCAGTTTTCTATCTCAAGTTGAACCAAAGAAGTTTGAAGAAGCCATACTAGATCCACAATGGACTGAAGCAATGCAAGAAGAGCTTAATCAGTTCAAGAGGTGCAAGGTCTGGGAACTTTTTCCTAAACCTAAAGACCACAATATAATAGGAACTAAGTGGATCTACAAGAATAAGATGGATGAACAAGGGGTCATCATTAAGAATAAAACAAGATTGGTTCCTAAAGGATATAGGCAGGAAGAAGGTATTGACTTTGATCAAACCTTTGCTCCAGTAGCCAGACTGGAAGCCATAAGGATGTTCCTGGCCTATGCAACCTTTCAAGGATTCAAGGTTTACCAAATGGATGTCAAGTCAGCATTTCTAAATGGTAATCTTAAAGAAGAAGTCTATGTGGAACAACCCTCAGGTTTTGTTGATTTAACTCTACCTAATCATGTTTATAAACTTAGGAAAGCTTTATATGGGTTAAAGCAGGCCCCTAGGGCTTGATATGAAACCCTATCTAGTTTCCTCATTGAGAACAAGTTCTCAAGGGGGAAAATAGATAAGACTCTATTCCTTAGGGAATCTAGAGCCAAAGTTATAGTAGTCCAAATATATATAGATGACATTATATTTGGGTCTACTGAAAGCAGCCTTTGCAAAAAGTTTGCAAAACTTATGCAAGGTCAATTTGAGATGAGTAGTATGGGAGAGCTGAAGTTTTTCTTGGGTCTCCAAGTTAAACAGACTGAGAGTGGTTTATCCATATGTCAGTCCAAGTTCACCCTAGAACTCATAAGGAAGTATGGTATGGATTCATCCAGGACCATGAAGACTCCTATGGGGTCAAGTATGTCTCTTAGCAAGGATAATGCAGGGAAACCTGTAGATGAAACATTGTATAGAGGGATAGTTGGCTCCCTATTATACTTGACTGCAAGTAGACCAGATATCATGTATGCTACATGTGTCTGTGCAAGGTATCAAGCCTGCCCTAAAGACTCTCATTTGACAGCAGTCAAAAGGATATTGAGATATCTAAAGGGCACTCTCTATCTAGGCCTCTGGTACCCTAGGAATGAGGACTTTGAACTAACAGGTTATTCAGATGCAGACTTTGCAGGATGCAAAGAAGATAGAAAAAGCACTACTGGAACATGTCAATTCCTAGGAGGAAGACTAATTTCATGGAGTAGCAAAAAGCAAACAAGTGTGGCTATCTCCACTGCAGAATCAGAGTATGTGGCTGCTGGAAGTTACTGTGCTCAACTTCTATGGATACAACATCAGCTTGAGGACTATGGAATTCAGGTAAGTAGAACTCCACTCTTTTGTGATTCTACTAGTGTTATTTCAATAGCTAATAATCTTGTATCCCATAGTAGAACAAAACATATTAAAATTAAATATCATTTTCTTAGGGAGCATGTAGAAAGAGAAGATATTTTGCTTGAATATGTTAAAGCTGATAATCAATTAGCTGATATGTATACTAAGCCCCTAGAAGAAGCTAAGTTCAATAGATTTAAAATTGAACTAGGTATAATAAACTTAGAGTAAGTTTATAGTATTGAAAATGGCTAAGTAAAAAGGTGTCGACACACAGAAATCTATGTGTCGACACAGAATAGTGGTGTCGACACTTCAGGAAAAAGGTGTCGACACATCTAGGAAGTTGGTGTCGACACTTCACAATATTAGTGTCGACACATGTCAAGTAGGTGTCGACACATCCAAAGTGGTGTCGACACTTAAGTTTTACTCAGAATTTTCTAAGTAAAGTCTCGACTATGTGCCGAGTTGAGTGGTGTCGACACATAAACAAGTGTCGACACATAAAATCTGTTGACTAAACTTGTGTCGACACATATGTGTCGAGACATTATAAGTCAGTGTCGACACTTATTGCCAGTGTCGACACAAATTTAAGTTAGCTGTCCCGCCTGTTCATCTTCAAAATTAGAAAGGTATAAATAGGGTTTTGTCTTAGTTTGTCGACACGCTTTCAAAGTTTCGAGACCAAACTTCTGTGTTGACACCTCTCTTCTCTCAAGACAAATTCTACAGACCCTAATGGCGCCTAAGCTAGAGGAGAACGTCAACGAAGGATACGAGCTGGTACGCGGTGCTTTCGATGATGCTGATCAAGAAATCCAGACTGTTGTAACCCTAGTAGCCGATTCAGGGTTAGAATATCTAGTGTCTGAACCTACTAAAATCTGGAAGAAATAGGTACTAGAATTCCTCAATGGAGCTAAGATAGATGAAACTGGATTCAAAATCAAATCCAGGGTTCATGGTGAGAAGGTGAAGGTGTCACCTAAAAGTCTGAGGAAGATTCTACAGCTGCCAAGAACTAAAGAGGAAGCTGAGGTTACTGCTTCAAAGACCAGGGAAGCACTAACCTGGTGTGGACTAGATTCTAAGATGAAGGTAGGATCTGTGTTTAACAGGAAGGGAATGAATAGTCAAGGTAAATTCCTTTCAGAGATTGTTGGCAAAGTCATATTAAGCAAGCCAGGAGGGCATGACAGAGTATCTGCCTCTATGTTCAATATTATGACAAGGATAATCTTCTCTCTACAAACTGACTGGTCTATGGTAGTTTATGAGAAGATTAAATAAAGCCTGAAGAAGCCCAACCTGGGCAGGATTTTAAGTCTTTACCTTGCTGGTGTAATACCAGAGGTTATGCAACAAGCTGCTGGAAGCAAAATAAATCACATGAGAAAAATGGACATGAGGTTGTTCTCTAGATGGGACAGGGTGTTGACTAAAGAGATGCCAACCCCTGAGAAGATAGTTTCTGAGAAGGAGATTCCACTAAAGAAGAAAAGGAAAATTGCCCCAGTGGCTCAAGAGTCCACTAGCAGCTCAGATAGTGAAGAACTGGTTGTCTTCACTCCAGATGAGAATGAGGAAGAGCCTGCTGTGAAGTCTCCAGCTCCTCAAGATGATGCTGAGATACAGGGGGAGCTACCTCAAGCTAGCCCCATACACAAGGATCAAAGCCAGGGGGAGCTTCTAGTTGTAGATGAACCCACTACACTGGAAAGTGAACAAGCAACCAGCATTATCCTAGAGGTAATCACTGAACTCAATACTTTAGATTTTCCTATGGAAGATACTGATTTGTCTGATGTTCATCAGCAAACTCAGCTGGATAACCAAGTCACAGATGCTGTCTTGGAAGACACATTTGTTGCAGCTCCAATAGTTCCTGATTCAGTGGTTGAAGAGCTAAGACTTTCTCCAGCTCATTCACCCCAAGAATTTACCATGGAAGATTTATTCCTAAATCTGGATCAACAAGATTTTGACAAGGACACAGCTGCTGCTAAGGGGGAGCAGGTACCAATTGATGAAGAGCCTGCAAGGCATGAGACTGACAAGCCTGCAAGGCATGAGACTGACAAGCCCCAAGCTGCTGAAGAACCACCAAAGGAAAGGGTAGATATAGCCAGCTCCTCAGCTTCTGAAGATGAGGAAGAAGCAAGGGCAAGGAAAAAGAAAATTTATGTCTTTAAAAGAAGGAGCCAGAGTTATAAGAAGGCTCTCCAAACTATTGCTCCACAGCCTATAGCACAGCCAGCTCCAACTGTGGATTATAGTGCTTTAATGGTAGCAATGCAAGTCAAGTTGGATGAGCAAAGGCAGGCCATTGAAAAGTATGTTGATGAAGGGCAGAAGTCTCTCCAATTTGATCTAGCCCAGGACATAAAGTCAATCAGATTTGAGATGAATCTTAACAAGAAGGAGATGACAGACTGCTTCCACAAAGGGGGGAATGCAGTAGTGTACTTAGCTACACACCAAGAAAAGATTAAAACTCAAGTAGATGACATAGCCCTGAAGCAAGGATATGTACTTGAAAATCAACTCAGAATGAATGACAATTTGACAGCATCTCATAATGCTATTGTCAGAGAACTGAAGAACATAGCTGCTAGACCTTCTACCTCTACTGCTACTGTTAAAGCTGAATTTGACAAAGTATTCTAGGAAGAAATCACTGCTGTTAAGACTGCCATTCAAGAATCTCAGAAGATCATCTCTGAAAAACTCCAAAGGTTAAGACCTTTCTACAGGGATGGAGTTAATTATCTCAATGCTCAAGTGAGATTTCAAAAAGATGACTTAAGGGATCATATTGAAAGAGAAGTCATAAAGGGGGAGAGAGTGTTAGTCAAGGCAAGCTCTGATCATGCAAAGTGGATATCTAATTCCATCAGAGCTACACTGGGTTATCCTCCTCTTTGTGATGATGACAATGTTGCTGAATCTGGAATTCATCCTACATATTTAGGAGGGGAGCAACCAGAAGTAGCTCAAGTTATCTACCCTCCTCCAGATTTTGACATGATCCATGCTGACATACAGTCCATGTATAGCCCACCTGGGGGTAAGGACAATGTCATAATTGAGAAAGTTGTTCAGCCTGTCTCTGAAGCTTTACAGGAATCCATCTTGAAGGAGCAAGCTGAATAGGAAATCAGATTGTCTAAGAAGAGGTTTAGGGAACAAGCTGAACAAAGACCAGATTTTGAGCAATGGAGCCCTACCTCAAGAAATATCATTTTAACTGCCTGGAAAGCTGCCAAAGATAATGTACATGACAGGAACAAATGGTTTTATGAGGCTGAATGGAGGAAACACGAGTCAAGGCAGGAGGTCATAGTTCAATATAGAAGGAAGGCCAAGATGGGAAAGCTACCTTCTACTGCCCAGGAGCCTAGCAAGTACTTTCCAAAGTCATATCATTATTTTGAAAGGCAAAAGATCAAGGCTGAGGAACTCAAGAAGAAAGAGCTGAAAGGTAAGAAGCCTGCTAAAACAGAAGATGCTGAAGCTCCTGTTCAAGCCAGAGTTCAAGCTGGAAAAGGAATAGTTATTAAGGAGGCTGAACAGAAATAGCTTAGAAAATTTCTTAAGTTTACTATGTATTCTTTTGATATAAAACATTCTGTAAACTTTAGAATTTTGTATATGACAAAGTATTGGAACAATGTTTTGTGTGATAAATTTGTTGTGTAATAAATTTGTTTCATAAATTGTTCTGTGATGATGATGTATACATGTATGATTGATACATGTTTATGTTTACCCTGCTATATATAATCATGTTTTACATCATTTTGTAATTTTATTATGAATGGTGTATATCATTGACTAAGGGTTATGACTTCTCCAAATAGGGGGAGATTGTTGGGTACATTGGTCTAAATGTACCTGATTTGAAGAAGCCTCACCCAACTCAATGATATACATCAAAATGTATTTGATGTATTTTGAGTTACATGTACAGGTTAAGTATTTGCAGGAAATGATGAAAAAGTTTCTAAGTCCATGTGTCGACACTCAGAGGGAAAGTGTCGACACTTAAGAAGACTTGTGTCGACACCCAGGCAAGCAGTGTCGACACTTGGAGTCGTTGTGTCGACACCAGGGATGCTGAGTCGACACCAGACACAAAGTGTCGACACAAGGAGCTATGTCGACACTCAGTGAAGAAAAGGACAGTGAAGCTGTGTCGACACTTAACAGTTGTTTCGACACCCAGTGAAGCTGTGTCTACATCAGAAAGTGTCGACACTTGGAGCTGTGTCGACACTCAGCAAAAGCTAGCAGAGACTAAGTACAAGTGTCGACACCCAGAACAATGTATCGACACTCAACAGAAGAGTCAACACTTGAAGTAAGTGTCGACACTCAGAACAATGTGTCGACACTTAGTTGAAGACTCAACACTTGAAGAAAGTGTCGACACAAGTAGCTGTGTCGACACTTAGCAAAGAACAGCAAAGTTCAACAAAATATTCTAAGTACAAGTGTCGACACTAAGGGAATGTGTCGACACTCAGCCAGAGTCTCGACTGAAGATGTAAGTGTCGACACCCAAAGCAATGTGTCGACACTCAACAAGTATCAACAATAAAGACATGTGTCGACACCAAGAAGCAGTGTCGACACTTGACAGATACAACGCATAAAGATGTGTCGACACAAAGGTGTTGTGTCGACACTTAGAAGAATTCAGCAAAATTCTGAAGAACAAGTACTTGTGTCGACACTCAATTTCAGTGTCGACACATGAAGGAGAAGCAGTGTCGAGATAGAGAATCAACAACACAAGGAGTTGTGTCGACACCTTGTAGACTAGTGTCGACACTTAGACAACATGTGTCGACACTTGGTCTATAAGTGTCGACACTTAAAGACAGAAAGTCTCGACACTTACAGACAGTTACAGTTATTTCAAGAACTGACTGGATGACTTGACAGCTGCCATTCCAGCCGGTCTACAGCACCTGTCAGAGTTGTTAGAATTCAGTTATGGACCGGACCAGCCGGTTACCATGAAGAAGGCCTATAAATAGGCCTATGCTGTCTACAGAAATTGATTTGATCAACAAGTTGTTGAAGAGATTGAACACAAGTCCAAGTTCAGATTTAAAGAAGATCTAGCTATCAAGTGAAGATCTAAGAAGTTGGAGAGAGAGAGAGAGCTCCATCCAAGAAATCAGCTGTTGGAACCCAGCTGAGAAGAAGGATTCAGATTAGTCTGAATCTTAAGAAGCAGAGATCAAGGATCAACTGCAGAAGGAGTCAATTTTATTGAGTTCTACTTTCAAGAAGCTTTGAAGAAAGCTAAGTCAGATTGAGTCCAGCTGAGTTCTTCTAAGAACTCATCAAGAATCTCACAACTTATCTCTCTTTCATCTAAGTTGTTGAGTTTATACTTTTTGTATTCATTATAACTTGTAGGATCCTTAGGGATTTGAGATTGTAAGCCTGCAATTATAAAGGCTGAGGGTAGGAGAGTTAAATCTCTGAGTGTAGGCCTTGGTGGCTGAGTGTAGGCCTTGGTGGCTGAGTGTAGGCCTTTGTGGCTGAGTGTAGGCCTTTGTGGCTGAGTGTAGGCTTTGTGGAAATGCTGAGTTGTAGGGCCTTGGGCCTGAGGTGTAGGAACTAGTTTGGGTTCTGAGATAGTGGAGAAGTTTGTCCGAATCTAGTACACTGCTAGATAGGCGAAGGGGGAAAGTGGATGTACCCAAACATTGTGGAACCACTATAAATCTGTGTGTCTTCTGTGTGCTGTGATTTGCTGTGAATGCTGTGTGATTGCTGTGCAAAAGTAGATTAGATTCTGTGTTATAAACTGATTGCTGCCATAAAAAGTTAAAAAAGAATTTGGTCACCTATTCACCCCCCCCCCCCTCTAGGTGTTTAGGTATTATATCTTTCACACCTCTTGAACTGATTCAGCTCTTCTTGCATTGCCTCAATCCAATGAGGGTCTAGGATGGCTTCTTCAAACTTCTTTGTTTCAACTTGGGATAAAAAACTGGAGAAGAGCACTGCATTCAGATTTCTGCTCTTTGTTTGTACCCCTTGTCTTGGATCACTAATGATTTGTTCTGCTGGATGATCTCTAAGATGACTATTGGCTGGAGGCATCCTTGCTTCAGGTTGAACTTCTTCAGTCTCTTCATCTTGCTGTACTCCTTGTACTTCTTCTGTATTAGGTACATGTAGTACTCCCCTTGGACAGCAGCCACTATCTTCAACATGCTGTCTTGCAGTAGGTTCTTCTTCTATAGTGAGCTTGTCCATCTTCTTTGTTATACTTGTGGGGCTGCATACACTACTAGACAACTCATTGTTAATAAGTCTAGTTTCATCAAATACTACATATACAGACTCCTCTACAACTTGTGTAGACAAGTTGTAGACTCTATAAGCCTTACTGTTGTTGTTATACCCAACAAAAATTCCCTCTTGGGACTTGGCAGAAAACTTAGTCAAGTAATACTTTCCATTGTTAAGTATAAAAAACTTACAACCAAAGATCCTGAAATAGGATAGGTTTGGTTTTCTGCCTTTTACAACCTCATAGGGGATCTTGTTGTGGCTTTTAGTTATGGTAGCCCTATTAATAACATGGCATGCAGTATTAACTGCTTCAGCCCAGAAGTATTCTGGTAGTGATGTATTACTTAATAGGGTTCTACCAGCCTCAATCAAGGTTCTATTCTTCCTTTCAGCAATGCCATTTTGTTGAGGTGTTCTTGGTGAAGAAAACTCTTGAAATATCCCAAATTTTTCACATAGTTTTGTCATACTATCAGACTGAAATTCAGTACCATGGTCACTTCTTATTTTGACCACTGTACTAGCTAGTTCATTCTGAATTTGTTTGACAAAGCTATAGAAGACACTAGGTGTTTCAGATTTCTGTCTAAGGAAGAACACCCAGGAAAACCTTGAGTAGTCATCTACAACTACAAAGGTATAGACCTTCCTACCTAGGCTATGAACTGGCATTGGACCAAAGAGATCCATATGCAAGAGGTATAAACACCTCACAGTATCTTTGTTTTCAATGCTTCTAAAGGTGAAACTAGTCTGCTTGCTCTTTTGACAAGCTGAGCAAATACCATCTTTAATACACTTAACTTGAGGACCATTCCTCACTAGCTCTTTACTAAAGAGTTTGCCAATTGTCTTGTAGTTGAGATGGGCTAGTCTCTTGTGCCATTTGACACAATGAGAGACTGTCTCATCAGCTACAAGACATACTGGAGAACCATTGTTCTCAACCATAATGTCTAGGCAGTAGACATTCCTTTTTCTATAACCAGTCAAAATGATCTCTTGATCATTTGACCTCCTGATATGACAACCATTTTTAACAAATGAGATGTCATATCCTACATCACTCAATTGACTTATACTAATAAGGTTATGTTTCAAACCTTTAACATAGGCCACTTGAGTAATTGTAATATAGGAGTTAGATATGTTACCAAAACCCTTGATGATCCCTTTTTCAGAACCACCAAAGGTGACTTTTGGACCATCCTTGATGGGTGTGTAGTCCTTTAGTAAACCCCTTGTTCGAGTCATATGTCTGGAACATCCACTATCCAAGTACCATATTGGGGCATAGCCACTTGGACTCACCTGCAAAACAGATTAGTGAACCTTAGAACCCAAAGAATTCTTGGGTCCTTGGTACTGGTTAGTTTGCTTCCTAACAAAGCTACCTGTAGGTTTTCCAACAGGCAGTTTGCTACTCACTTTGGCACTAGCATTGTGCCAACAGTCCATTGCAAAGTGGCCTACCTTGCCACAGCACCAACACTCAAACTTATTGTACATTTGCTTAGGTACAGTCATAACTAGTTTATCTACAGTTGACTTGTTGAGAGTTGGGGCTTTGCCCTTGGACTTGGACTTGGACTGAACAATCCTTGCAGGTTTAGTAAATCCCAGTCTAGCTTTACCTTTGTGATGAACAAATTCATCAATTAAAGGTAGAACTGACATAGGTTTAGAAAACCTAGCAACTAAGTTTTTCTCCTTCTGAAGATTAATCTCCAGACTCTTGATTTGATCATTCTTAAATGATATTGTCCCCATCTGAATCACAGTTATGTGCTTCAGTCTGGCTACCTCATTTAGCTTTTGATCAAACAACCTCTCATAATCAGTTGCAGCCATTTTGAGACTTGCAATCTCCTTAGCTTGACTCTTGGCCAAGGATTTGCATTTATTAAATGCTTGCAACAGAACTTTATATTCATCTATCAACTGATGAATATCCTCTTCAGACTCAGATGCACTCTCATCATTTGATGATGATGAATCTGTTTCTGAACTAGCACAAGAAATTAAACTCAAAGAACAATATTGTACCTTACTAGGTCCTGGCTGCTCCAGGATTTGTCACTTTCTGTCAATGTCATTAGCCCTTGGCACTGACTGTCTTCTTGTTCATATATAGAGTTCATGATCTGAATGAACTCTTCTTCTTCTTCCTCAGCAAACAGTCTTATATAAGCCTCAGCATCTGACTCAGTTTCTGATGAAGAAATATCTGACAGACTCTTGTCCTTTTTGGCAACAAAAGACTTTTCTTTCTTGCCCTTGTATTGAGTCTTTTTCTTGTCATTAGACTCCTTTCTTTTCTCTGGACAGTCTGCAACAACATGTCCTTGTCTATTACAGCAATAGCAAACTATTTTTGAAAGAGTTGCTTTGCTAGACTTAGTCTTTTTCCTGTCTTTCTTTGAAGACTTTTTATTCTGATAATAGTCTTCTTTACCCTGTGAAGTAGATGGTCTTGTCCTCCACTGTTTCTTCTTTAAGAACTTCTGAAAATGTCTTATGAAGGCAGCAAAGTCCTCATCACTTTCACTGCTTTTAGACTTTCTGCTGGCTGACTCATCTGACTCAGTTTCAGCTGCTTTTGGTGGTGGAGTTGGTGACTTACTTCTGTACTTTCTGTGGGCTTCTGTTTTGAAGGCCACTGTCCTTTCTTTATGATCACTTCTTGTTGATTTCTCCTCTTCTTTCCTCACCATTAACTGCATTTCATAGGACAGCAGTTTGTCAAACAGTGTTGGTGGAGGAATTTCTGCCAACTTTGCCATTTTCCTAATGACACAGATCTTGGTGTCCCAATCTTTTGTTAGGGACCTTAGAAACTTATCATTGAGCTCATAATTACTGAACTCTCTGCCATAGTACATTAGCCCATTCACAATCCTATAGAACTTCTTATAGCATTCAGTTATGCTATCAGCTTTACCTTGTCTAAAGCTTTCATACTCTTAGTTTAGCAAAGATTTTCTATCTTGTCTCACTTCTTCAGAACCCTCCATGTACACAATAAGAGTATCCCACATTTCCTTGGATGTCTTGCAGTGTATCAGATTCTGAAAGGTAGCATCATCTATAACACTCACAATGATGTTCTGAGCCCTTTTGTCCATTGTGGCTAGAACAATCTCATCCTTTGTCATTTCAGAGAATTCCTTTGGTGTTCTCAGATTTGTATCTAAGACTGACACCTTCATGGGCACATATGACCCTTCTTTCACTGTGATATAGATCCTAGGGTCTGAGGCTTCCATAAACAGTCTCACCCTTTCCTTCCAGATACCAAAGATCTCTTTTCTACATATGGGTAGCTTCATGGATCCCAATTCCTTATGATTCTCAGTGGAACCCATGGTTCTTGAGTTTCTTGATTCTGTAATTTGACTTAGACTGAATCTGCCAACAGGATCTACTCAGACAGTTATGTCCCTTTTTGAGTAACCTGGCTTTGATACCACTTGAAAGATATTGTACCTAATCACCTAGAGGGGGGGGGTGAATAGGAGGCTAAATCTTTTTGACTTTTTAGGCAGAATTTAACTTATAACACAGAATTAAATCTACTTTATCACAGCACACAATCAGCAATCACAGAATTCCACAAGCACACAGTAGACACACAGTTTTATAGTGGTTCCCCAAGGTTTGGGTACATCCACTTTCCCCCTTCGCCTATCTAGTAGTGTACTAGATTCAGCCAAACTCCTCCACTAGCTCAGAACCCCAAAACAGGTTCCTACACCTCAGGCCCAAGGCCTTACAACTCAGCTTCTTCTCAAAGCCTACACTCAGCCACCAAGGTCTACACTCAGCCACCAAGGCCTACACTCAGCCACAATAGGCCTACACTCAGAGATTCAAATCTCTTACACTCGGGCACTCAAGCCCTACACTCAGCCTTTATAATTACAGGCTTACAAAGACTCAGATCCCTAAGGATCCTACAAGATAATATGAATACAAAAATTGTAACTCAACAACTCAGAGAAAAGAGAGAAGAGTTGTGAGTTTCTTGATGAGTTCTTGGAAGAACTCAGCTGAAATCAATCTGACTTGGCTTTCTTCAAAGCTTCTTGAATGTAGAACACAATAAGATTGACCTCTTCTGTAGTTGATCCTTGATCTCTGCTACTTAAGATTCAGAATAAATCTGAACCCTTCTTCTCAGCCTGGTTCCAACGGCTGACTTCTTGGATGGAGCCCTCTCTCTCCAACTACTTGGATCTTCACTTGATAGCTAGATCTTCTTTGTATTACTTAATGTGTTGATCTTCTAATCAATCTTTTCAATCATCAGTTTCTGTAGACAGTGTATGCCTATTTATAGGCCTTCTTCATGGTAACCGGCTGGTCCGGTCCATAACTGATTTCTGACAACTCTGACAGGTGCAGTAGACCGGCTGGAATGGCAGCTGTCAAGTCATCCAGTCAGTTCTTGAAAATTCTGTAACTGTCTGCAAGTGTCGAGACTGTCTGTCTTTAAGTGTCGACACTTATAGACTAAGTGTCGACACATGTTGACTAAGTGTCGACACTAGCCTACAAGGTGTCGACACAACTCCTTGTGTTGTAGATTTTATATCTCGACACTGCTTCTTCTTCATGTGTCGACACTGATAATGTGTGTCGACACAAGTACTTGTACTTCAGTATATTGCTGAATTCTTGTAAGTGTCGACACATCTCCTTTGTGTCAACACATCTTCATGTGTTGAACTTGTCCAGTGTCGACACAACTTCTTGGTGTCGACACAAGCCTTCTGTGTTGATACTTGCTGAGTGTCGACACAGCTCCTAATGTCGACACATTCTTCTTCTGTTGAGACTTTTGCTGAGTGTCGACACATCTCCTTTGTGTCGACACTTGTACTTAGAATATTTTTTGAACTTTGCAAGTGTCGACACAGCTCCTTGTGTCGACACTTTCTTCAAGTGTTGAGTCTTCAGCTGAGTGTCGACACATTCTTTCTTGTGTCGACACTTTATTCAAGTGTTGACTCTTCTGCAGTGTGTCGACACATTGTTCTGGGTGTCGACACTTATACTTAGTCTCTGCTGACTTTTGCTGAGTGTCGACACAGCCTCCAAGTGTCGACACTTTCTGATGTAGACACAGTTTCACTAGGTGTCGACACAACTGCTAAGTGTCGACACTGCTTCACTGGCTTTTCTTCATTGAGTGTCGATACAGCTCCTTGTGTCGACACTTTCTGTTTGGTGTCGACTCTGCATCCCTGGTGTCGACACAAATACTCCAAGTGTCGACACTGCTTGCCTGGGTGTCGACACAAGTCTTCTTAAGTGTCGACATTTTCCCTCTGGGTGTCGACACATGGACTTAGAAACTTTTTCTTCTTTCCTGCAAATACTTAACCTGCACAAGGTAACTCAAAACACATCAAATACATTTTGATGTATATCATTGAGTTGGGTGAGGCTTCTTCAAATCAGGTACATTAGAACCAATGTACCCAACAGCAAGCAAACTAATTTTAGCTTTAAGTCAGTTAATAAAAGTGATTCACCTACGATCTTGTACTTGCTACACATGGATCTCTTTGCACCCATTGCTGTACAAAGCCTAGGAGGAAAATCCTATACTCTAGTCATTGTAGATGACTTCTCAAGATTCACTTGGGTGTTCTTTCTGAGATCTAAGTCAGATACCTTTAAAGTTCTTACTGATTTTCTCAAAATCATACAGATTGAGTACTCTACTCATGTTGTATTGATCTGAAGTGATCATGGTACAAAGTTTGAGTCTCTACTTATGCATGAGTTCTGTGAGAAGGAAGGTATCATGCACTGCTTCTCAGCTCCTAGAACTACCCAACAAAATGGTGTAGCTGAAAAGAAGAATAGAACCTTGATTGAAGCTGCAGGCACATTACTTGCAGATGTTTATATGTCACTATCCTTTTGGGCATAGGCTATAAGCACAACAAATTATGTATTGAACAGAAGTTTGATACATAAACTTAAGAATAAGACACCCCATGAATTACTTAAAGAGAAGAAACCTAAAATCACTTACTTTAAAATATTTGGATGTGTTTGTTATATACATAATAATAACAAGAAATATATTACAAAGTTTGAACTTAAGGCTGAAGAGGGAATTTTTCTAGGATATTCCCAAGTAAGCAAAGCTTATAGGGTATTTAATAAATCATTTTAAAAATTGAGGAATCAATACATGTAACATTTGATGAAACTAACATGTCTTACAAGGAGAAAGAAATTTCTACCAGTAGCACCTTACAGGTACCTCACTTGTGTGAGAAAATGGGTGAATTAAACCTTCCACAAGAAGCTATAGCACCTCTCCTCCACAAGTTGTTGAAGATAATGAAGATGAATCCTTGGAAGACGCTGAACCTCATTCAACAACAAACATAATTCCACGAGAGGAATTAAATCCAAATGTTGTTGTTGAACCAACTCCACCCACTAATCTTATCACACTAGGGGATCACCCTAGATCTCAAGTGATTGGAGACATATCAGCAAGTGTACAGACAAGGCATCAACTCAACCAAGAAGTGATGCATGTCTGTTTCCTCTCTCAAGTTGAACCTCAATCCAGAAAAGATGTTGAGCAAGATCCCCACTGGATCATTGCAATGCAAGAGTAACTCAACCAATTTAAGAGATGTAGAGTTTGAGATTTAGTTCCAATACCTAAACACTACCCAGTCATTGGAACTAAATAGGTATACAGAAACAAACTAGATGTCCATGGTATGATTGTGAGGAACAAGGCTAGGCTTGTTGCTCAAGGATATAGGCAAGAAGAAGGCATAGACTATGATTAAACCTTTGCACCAGTTGCAAGGTTAGAAGCAATCAGAATCTTCCTTGCTTATGTTGCATACAAAAAGTTCAAAGTTTATCAGATGGATGTAAAGAGTGTGTTCCTAAATGGAGTATTGAAAGAAGATGTTTATGTTGAACAACCTCCATGTTTTATCTCTCTAAATCATCCCTTATATGTTTGTAAATTGCATAAAGCTCTTTATGGTCTAAAGTAAGCTCCAAGAGCTTGGTATGAGATCTTAGCTAGCTTTTTGATAGAGCATAAATTCACTAGAGGCATAGTAGATAAAACATTGTTCACTAGGCACCATAAGGATCAAACATTGTTAGTACAAATATATGTATATGACATTATATTTGGGTCTACTGATTCCAAGCTATGCAAGAGGTTTTCTGACCTCATGCATTCAAAGTTTGAAATGAGTAGCATGGGTGAGCTCTACTACTTCCTTGGTCTCCAAGTGAAGCAGCTACCTGATGACATCTTTATTTCCCAGGCTAAATATGCTAAAGAGCTTCTTAAAAATTTTGGGATGGCTGATGCCTCAGCAAAGAAAACACCTATGGCTACTAATGCTGTGATAGACACTGATGAACATGGGAAACCAGTTGATCAAAAACTATATAGGGGTATTGTTGGGTCCCTATTATATCTTACAGCTAGCAGACCTGATATAATATTTGACACATATCTTTGTGCTAGGTTCCAAGTGAACCCTAAAGAATCTCACCTAGTTTTTCTAAAAAGAATTTTGAGATATGTAAAGAGTTGTCCTAGTCTAGGCCTTTGGTATCCTACTGAGTCAGAATTTGATTTAACTGGATATTCAGATACTGACTTTGCTGGATGCAGGGTTGATAGGAAAAGTACCTCAGGAACTTGTCAGTTCCTTGGTATGAGACTAGTGTCTTGGTTCTGCAAGAAACAATCATTTGTGTGCACATCAACTGCTGAAGCAGAATATATTGCAGCTGGCAGTTGCTGTTCTCAGATGTTGTGGATTCAAAACCAACTCCTAGACTATGGTTTCAACTTAAATAATTCAACTCTACTATATGATAACACAAGTGCTATATCCATAGCACAAAATCCAGTCCATTACAGTAGGACTAAACATATAGACATTAGACATCATTTCATTAGAGAGTGTGTAGACAAAAACAAAATCAAACTTATCTATATCTACACTGATATACAAAGAGCAGATATTTTCACCAAACTCTTGGATGAAAGAAATCACTTATTCTTTATAAATCAGCTGGGCATGATCAATGGAGAAGCTTTGATTTAACTTCTGTCTACACTCGACGAATTTTTCAAAGTTCGTCGAACAGATCTCGACGAACTGGGAAAAGTTCTTGTGATATTCATCGAACGGAGATAGACGAACTCTCTGTGAGTGAAGTTGTTTTCGTCGAGCGGAGATCAACGAATCTGCTTCAGACAACTTTCATCGAACGGAGCTTGACGAAATGTTCTCAAATCTTCAGACTGAGCTCAACGAATTATTTAACTACCAATTATTTTGTCGATCTCAGATCGAAGAATTATTTATTTTTCGTGAAACGGAGTTTGTCGATTCATATTCCGGAAAATCTTATATCTAGGTTTTTGTAGAAAGTAGCGAATAAGAAAGAACAAACGGATAGACTTTTGAATAATTGAAATTTTATTATCCAAAAAAGATATCATTTACAAAGGTATGACCTCCCTTATATAGAATGGAGGAGAAATGAGAGAGAGTATACAAATAATGTGGGACTAAACATTTATAGTACTGAGCGGCTAGAAATAAAGGAGACCGCACAGGCCGCGCGGTTAGACAGATGGGTTAACCGCTCGGCAACTCCAGCAGGATAGAACGGGCCGCAATGGGAGACCGATAGACCGCCCGGTCTCCAGGCTTCAGAGTGAGACCGCCAGACCGCTCGGTCAACAAACCGCTGGATCAGACCGCAAGGCCGCCCGGTCTAATACTTCAACACTCCCCCTCAAGCTGGAGCATAGATATCAATCATGCCCAGCTTGTCACAAATGTGGAAGAAGGAAGTAGAAACCGGCTTGGTGAAGATATCTGCCAATTCCTTGTCAGAGGTGACAAATGGAGTACAAATCTGTTTCTTCAAAATCTCTTCCCGAATGAAGTGACAGTCAACCTCTATATGCTTTGTTCTCTCATGGAAGACTGGATTTCTGGATATGTATATAGCGGCCTTGTTGTCACAGAACATAGGGAGAGGACAGTCATATACCTCGCTCAGGTCAAGCATGAGAGCCCGCAACCACTTTAACTCATACGTGGTTGACACCATACTCCGGTATTCGGCTTCTGCACTGGATCTGGAGACAACAGACTGTTTCTTGCTCTTCCAACTCACGAGATTACCTCCAACAAAGGTACAAAAACCTGATGTGGATTTACGATCGCCTTTGTCATCCGCGTAACTTGAATCTGAGTAGGCCTCAACCCTCAGATGACCATTCTTCTGAAAGAGTAACCCTTTGCCTGGTGCTGCTTTGATATACTCTAAAATCTTCAGGGCGGACTGAAGATGGCAGTCCCTGGGAGCTTGCATAAACTGACTGACCTTGCCTACAACATAGGCGATGTCGGGTCTAGTCACCGTGAGATAGATGAGTTTGCCTACCAAACGTCTGTACCTTGTGACATCAGATAGAAGAGGCGAGTCATCCGTCCACATTTTGTCTTCTCCAATAGCCATGGGAAACCGAGCCGGTTTGGCACCTGTCAATCCTGCTTCTTGTAGAAGATCAAGGGCATACTTCCGTTGGGAGAGAACCAACGAGTCAAGTTTCCGAGAGATTTCTATCCCCAAAATGTATTTCGGGGAGCCCATATCCTTCGTGACCAAGTGCTGGCGGAGGTGCTTCTTCGTCAAGTCCACCCCATCTCGGTCATCGCCGGTAAGAAGAATATCATCCACATATACGGCCAAAACCACCAGTCCCGAGGCCGTTTTGCGAATGAATAAGGAGTGATCGACCGAACTCCTTCGAAAGCCGATGGTAGCCACAATACCACTGAATTTGTCGAACCATACCCGAGGGCTCTGCTTTAGGCCATAAATGGCCTTCTTTAAATGACATACACGTGTCTCCCCCTGAGCAACATACCCAGGAGGTTGCTCCATATAGACGTCCTCCTGAAGATCGTCATAGAGAAAGGCATTCTTCACATCAAGCTGGGAAATAGCCCAATCCCGGTTAACAGCCATAGAAAGGAGAACCCGGATGGTGCTGAGGCGAGCAACCGGAGAAAAGGTATCAAAGTAATCAATGTCGTAAGTCTGAGTGAAGCCCTTGGCCACCAGCCGGGCTTTGTAGCGATCCACAGTGCCGTCGGGGAGAAACTTCACAACGAAGACCCAGCGATAGCCAACCACATCAGTGCCCACGGGAGGAGGAACCAGGGTCCAGGTACCCCATTCAGTAAGAGTAGCCATCTCCTCATCCATGACAGACTTCCAATGAGGGAGAGCAAGAGCCTACTGGTAGGTGCGGGGAGTAAAAGTAGCAGAGATAGCCAAGGCAAAACACCTGCGAGAAGGAGAAAGCCGATCATAGGAAACAACTGCCGCAAGCGGGTGTTGAGTACAGGCCCGCACCCCTTTGCGAAGAGCAATGGGAAGATCCAGGTCAACGGGAGCGTCAGCGACGGGAGCGTCAGCGACCGGAGCGTCCGTGGCAGAGAAGGCTGGCCCGGGACTAGAGAGAGACGGCGGCGGAGAGGAGGGTGGATGGGTGGGTGGGGAGACGGACTGGGAAGGAGTCGGTGGAGGAGGAGACGGAGGTGGGAAAACGTCGAGAGGCGTGGAAGGAATGGAGAGATGAGAAGGAAGAGAAGATGTAGGAGAGAAATAGGAAGCATTCTCGAAAAAAGTCACATCCGCGGAGACAAACTGCTTGCGGAGAAGGGGGTCAAAGCAGCAATAGCCTTTTTGAGTAGTAGAGTACCCCAAAAAGACACACTTGGTGGAACGGGGGGAAAGCTTGTCGCGGGTAGCGGAGGGAGCGTGAACAAAGGCCGTACAGCCAAAGAAACGGAGAGGGAGAGGAAAAGGTTCCTTGTGGGGATAGAGAATGGAGAAGGGAGTCTGGCCGTGGAGAACTGTGGAGGAAAGACGATTGATGAGATAGGAGGCGAGGAGCACAGCGTAGCCCCAGTAGGAGCGAGGGACGTGCATCTGCGTCATGACAGTACGAGCAACATCAAGCAGGTGACGGTTTTTACGCTCCGCCACCCCATTCTGCTGGGAGGTGTAAACACAAGTCGTTTGATGAAGCAGACCATGTTGGTGAAAGAAAGAGGAGAACTCATGATTCAGATATTCCTTGGCATTATCAGAACGTAAAACTTTAATAGAAATAGCAAATTGAGTCTGAATCATAAAATAAAATGATTGCCAAACAGAAAAAAGTTCAGGGCGATCTTTTAACAGATACACCCAGGTACAGCGGGAAAAATCATCTATAAAAGTGACAAAATAGGAACTGCCCCGACCAACAGTGAGGGTAGGAGCAGGACCCCATACATCAGAATGAATAAGATCAAACGGGCGAGAGGATCCACGGCCTTGCTTCGGTGGGAAGGAGGAGCGATGATGTTTGCCAAGCTGACACTCATCACAGTTGAGCGGAGAACTGGTAGCAGGTAAGTTGGGCAGAAGCTGGCGAAGAATCCGAGGAGGAGGATGTCCAAGGCGAAGATGCCATTGAAGGAGATCTGTGGAGGAGGAGTAGGCGGACAGAGCAGAAACATCGTCGAGGAAGTAGAGGCCGCCGCTCTCAGTCCCAGTAGCAATCGTCCGCTGGGTCCTCGGGTCCTGAAAAGAACAAGTAGTGGGAGTGAATAAGACGGAGCACTGAAGTTGCCGGCATAAAGTAGTAACTGATAACAAATTGCACGGGAACTTCGGGACATAGAGGGTGTCCTCCAAGCAAAGCGATGGGGTGAGTTGAACCATGCCCGTCCTATGAACCGGGGACGGTGAACCATCCGGCACACGAACCGGGGGTAAGCGGTCATGTGTCTCAATACGGGAGAAGCAATGAGGGTTGCCCGTCATATGATTTGTAGCACCGGAGTCAATCAGCCATTTACCTTGGGTAACGACGTGGGCACTACCTGACATAGTGGCCACAGAGGCAGACGGCGAGAAGAGGCAGAGGCCGAAGAAGGAGCATCACCGGAAGGGCGAAGATGAGGATGTTTCTGCCAGCAGCGGTCAACAGAATGGCCGGTACGACCACAGTGAGAGCAGAGGAACCGGGATGAACCCCGTCCGCCGGAGTGGCCGCGGCTACTAGGTCCCCCCCTCTGAGCTTGGTGAGCAAAGGAGTCCTGGGAAGGGGGAGAGGCCAACAGAGGCCGCTGGAGCAGCGAAGTAACAGCGGCAATGCGAGCCGCAGTGGCATCCAAAGTAGGAGATTCCGCCTCACCCAAGATCTGCTGGCGGATCATATCATAAGAATCGGGAAGACGAAGAAGATAACAAACAACCAGGAGTTCCTGGAAGTGTTTGTGCTGGTCGGCCAAGTCCGCGGAGAAGGGGCGATTCTGGAGGATTTCAGCACCAAGAGCCTGAACCTGCTGATAAGCCACAGCAGGAGACATGGAAGGGCGGGCGAAGAGGTCCGCATAGAGAGTATAAATGCGGGACGTCTGGCCCCCCCTTCGAATAGAGAGCAGCGAGGTGAAGCCAGGCGGCCTTGACCGTCTCATCATGGCGAATGACGGGAAGGCACTCATCAGAAAGGCTGTTAGCCAGCCAGGTACGGACAAGAGCATCACTCGCATCCCAGTCATCAAACTCAGGAGAGGTACGAGGAGGAGGGTCATCGGTGAGGTGATGACGCTTGCGTTGAGAGCAAAGGAGAAAAGTGAAAGAAACGCTCCAATCGAGATAGTTGGAGCCAACAAGCTTAGAAAGGGTGCCAAGGTTGCCCGAAGGAGGAGGTGGAGAAGGAGCTGCAGGAGTAGTGGTGAGACTGGAAGTAGTCATAGAACCCAGCAAGAAACCACAGCGGATAGAAAAGGAAGAAGTCGCGCGAACACAAGCAGCTAGAAAGAAGTCAAAGGCACAGCGGGGAAGAGGTCGCGCGGACTGAAAAGGCCGAGCGAACAGAAGAGAAGAGGAGGGAAAAACAGCGACTACAACAAGTCGCAGGCCGGGCGAACAGAAACAGGACGCAACGACTAGGAAGTCGGAGAGGCAAGAAAGAACCAGGAGCGCGGCGACAACGAAACAGGTCGCGGCGACGAATAGCAGTAGGAGAAGAGAACCAAGGAGAAGCAAGCCGCGCGAATAGGGCAGCGGACAGAAATAAGCCGCGTGAATAGGGCAGCGGACAGAAGAGAAGGCAAGCCACGAGACAGGTCGCGGAAAGCGGAAAAACAAGCCGCGAGAATCAGAGAGCGCACACAATCAGGAGGAAACGACCGTGTCCTCTGATACCATGTAGAAAGTAGCGAATAAGAAAGAACAAACGGATAGACTTTTGAATAATTGAAATTTTATTATCCAAAAAAGATATCATTTACAAAGGTATGACCTCCCTTATATAGAATGGAGGAGAAATGAGAGATAGTATACAAACAATGTGGGACTAAACATTTACAATACTGAGCGGCTAGAAATAAAGGAGACCGCACAGGCCGCGCGGTTAGACAGATGGGTTAACCTCTCGGCAACTTCAGCAGGATAGAACAGGCCGCAATGGGAGACCGATAGACCGCCCGGTCTCCAGGCTTCAGAGTGAGACCGCCAGACCGCTCGGTCAACAAATCGCTGGATCAAACCGCAAGGCCGCCCGGTCTAATACTTCAACAGTTTTATTCGACCTCCATCCCGCGCTTTCAGTTCCCTTGCACTTGATCTTCGTTTTTTTTCTCTTACAGGTGAACTAATGGCGATTCCAGCAGGAAGTCTTGCAGCGATGAAATTCGATACAGGATTTGATGTAGACTTTGAATCATTTTAACACTCAGACCCCATATTCCTGGACATTCTGAAATTGCTTGAAGATCAGCAGTTGAAGAATCTGATGTCCACCAGGATCAAGATCGATGGCACTGAGATCAGAGAGTGGGTCTACACTTCTTCCACCACCGATGAGAACACCATGACAGAGACAATATCGGGTAATACAGTTTCTCTCACCCCTGTCGTGCTAACTGAAATTTTTGGATTAAACAATGGTACAAAAGAATTAGAGATTGAAAATGAAGAGTTTGATGAGATGCTGAGTATGATGGGTTATTCTGGAGAAACCCCTAACAAACTACTGAAGAAACACCTCTCTGCTGACTACAAATTTCTAGCAGATATTGTGGGGAAAGTCCTGCTGGGCAAACACACTGCCCATGATTACATCACCAGGCACCAATTCCTGATAATGTGTGCTGTGGTGAACAAGAAACCAGTGAACTGGGCTCTGATTATGTTTGATTTAATCAAGAAAAAGAATACAAAGAAAGATGTTTTTTTGAAAGAATTTTGGGAATCTTCCTTAAAGAAAAAGCTGCGGAATCCTTGGTCTCCCCAACCATATTCATCAATGCCTCCAAACGGCTCACCTCTGCTCTCTTTGGCAGATGGTAAAGGAGGATCACCAAGCCCACCAAAGCTGCCTCCTCATCCAGGCCTTCTAAAAGCACTAGGGCTGTCACAGCCACTCCTCAAACCCCCAGCAGAAGCCCCATCCACCACCACAATTCCTTCTTCTCCTCAACACCACCACCAACAATCACTCCACATTTCTACACCTCCCTCCTCTCCTGCACGTTCTCCACCTCCATCCTCTCCTCAAATAAATCTCACCTCAATCCAATCCACTGAAATCCCATCTTCTCCCACTCAGGAATCCATACATCCCTCTCCTTCCCAATCAACACAACCCTCCCCACCTCAATCCCCTCTTCCACCTCATTTAACCACCATAAATCCTGACACCTTTATCTCCTCCCACACATTCAACCCGGTGATTCCCCCGTCATCCCCACATCAAGCATCCATTCCCACAACTGCAATTCCATCTTCTGCACCTGACCACACCCACCAAGATATGTCCAGTGCATTTTCTGTTTGTTCCAACTATGTCACCACAATCCCTATTCCTCCACTGCTCCAGAATCTCTTTATTTAAATTTTCCTGATATTGTAAAGGACTTGCTTGCTTTCATCTCTCCTACACTTCAAAATCTTCTCACTACTGCTCTAGCTCCTCTTACAGCTTCCCTCAACACTCTCTCTGACATAGTTGCTGCTTTATCCCCTATCCCTTCTTCTTTTGGGGGACTGGCTCCAGGCCCTTCTGCAACCAGTCAGGAGACGATACTTCATGATGAAGAAGCTCCAGTGCATGCAGCAGCATACACAGTAGAAACAACAGCAGAAAAAGTAGTAGCAGCAGAAGCAGAAGCAGGAGCAATAGAAGCAGTAGCAGCAGTAGCAGAACTTGATTCTTTTATGACTGATTCTTCAGAGGATGTAGCAGATCCTTCTGACATCATAAATTTAATAGAATCAGATACTGATATGGATGAGCCTGTTATGGCTGAAGTAGATACTGTTGGTGATTATATTATAAATCATACAGTAGATCTATTGAATTTGTTGAAAGTTTTTAATACAGTTTATTTGAGTGCACTTCCAAAGTATAGTACAAAGCCATCTTTGGCTATAGTCCATTATACATCTCCCCTAAGCCCCAAGGTTGTCATGCAACTTAAGGCTACTTTTGTTGTTCCAGAGGCTCCAGCCATTCCATCCCCACCAAAAGATGCTCCCCTCATTACTTCATCTCCACCCAGAGCTGATCCACTCACGGTTGCATCCCCTCCTGCTCCAACTTTTGTCATGGATGATTCCCTAATGCTTGATCTAGATGAACTGATCATGGCTGACATTGAAGAAGAAAATAAATCAGTTGCTGAAAGCACTGATATGCACAGCTCTCCTACTTCAGCTATAGCTCCTCCTCCAGTTCTTTCTTCGACTCCTACTCAGGCTAAAAAGCTCATTGATAAATCTGTACTAAAAACTATTGATGCTTTGTATGATGCTCCTCAAGACTCTGATGATGAGGATGATGATGAAGAGGACTTTGATGATGAGCCTAGGAAAAAGAAAGTCTCCAAGAAAAGAAAGGCTCCTCCACCTCCTGCTCCAAAACCAAATCCAGCAAATGACACTCCATATTATATACTGTAGAAAATCACACCTTATAAGGGCATGCCGGCATGGATGTGGCTGTCCAAGAACCAACAAAAAGAAAGAAAGAAAAGCATGAAGTACTCCCCTCCTCCTCAGATATATATAAAGGACCCTCCTCCTCCTCCTCCAACTGCTGCTGGTGCTTTAAGTTCTTCAACTCAGAGGATTACCCAGTTTCAAACCTATCAGAGACATTAGGGTAGGTCCTCCTCTTCTTCAGGAAGCAGCCAGCAGAAGTATTATTCATCAGGCAGACAGTAACAACAACACCAACATCAACAACATCAGCAACACATCATTGAACATCAGAAAGCTAAAAGCCCAAAGAAACCTGTCTCCCCTCATGTACCTTTTGAAGATCCAGAAACAACTACAACTGCTAGGATGGCCAGATTCCAAGAGTTGGTTGGCCTATCCATGATCAACAAGGCAAAAGCTGAAGGAAAGGATCCTTCTCAATATTCAACCATGTCCAAATATAGGAAGGAGGAACTCAACAGGTTTGCTAAAGCTAATAAATTTTTTTAATGTTGATGACTATATGAAACTGCATCCAGAAGCTGTAGTGTCAAGGGCTACCTCCCTTAATATCATTGGAGCTGCTGACATGACAATGACAAAGACACAAGCAGCTAATCCAAACAGGGAGATCAAGTTTACTCATCCAGGTGAAAAAGCTAAAGAGGAGAAGCACAAGGAGCCCAAGAAGAAGAAAAAACTTTAAACTGTTTAAGTCTCTTTGATTATTTTTAAACTGTCTGTTTATATTCTGATAACAAAGCTCTTTGTATGTAAATATCTGCTGCATATGTTAAAATTCCTGTTTTTCTTGCTTTGTTATTAATGTGAGTCTGTAATTAGTGACCTTACCCAAATAGGAGGAGATTGTTGGATCCCTAGTTGGATTTGGGCTAGGTTCACTAAAATAGGATGTTTGACCACACATGTATAGCTAGGGTCATGTGTGTGTCTTAGAATCTAGTTCATGTACTTAGAGTCAACACTACATGGACCAGCCATCAACAAACTGCAGAAGACTCAAGATTTATAAAAATTTCAAAGACTCAGAAAATGAGTTTGACGTTCGTCAAACTCAGGTCGATGAAAGTCATGCTCAGCTCGACGAACTCAGAGAAAATTCTCTGAGCTGAGCTCGACGAACTTGGATCTCAGGTCGACGATCTCTGGACACTATACTTCAACATTCCAAGTCTAGAATTCTTCTCACTAAACTCCAGTCGATGAAGTTAGAATATCAGCTCGACGAACTTGGATCTTAGGTCGACGATTTCTGGATCATCTACTTCAACATTTTAAGACCAGAAACACTTTAATATTCTAAGTCCAGAATCATTCTTCAGCCGATGAATTCATCTTCTCAGTTAGACGAACTTAGACCACAATCCTGACAAGCATTTATCAAGTAGCAGTTAGCAGTTCTCAGCTCGACGAAATAATTCTCAGGTTGACGATTTCTGGATACTTCACTTCAACATTCGAAAGTCCAAGAACCATTTCTCTGAACACTAGTCGACGAAGTCAGAATCTCAGCTCGACGATCTTGATGTACAGAGTTGGAAGGGTTTCAGAGAAAGCAGTTATCTGTTCTCAGGTCAACGATCTTGAATCTCAGTTCGACGAACAACTATTATCAGGTCGAAGGACGTGATTTTTCTGCTCGACGAACTCTGGACCCAGATCGACGAATTTTGTTCTTTGCTCGACGATTTCTGTGCAGTTCCAGACTTGGAAATTTCCCTCCCTCTGTCCTTATTCTATTGCAATAATTCTTGAGTAATCAATGCTTAACATTCTCTGAATATTACCGTTAGATGCAGCATTGATTACGGTCTTCATCAGGATTATTACTTGCCACTTTTCAATGGGACAGTTGGGAAAATCAATCAATGCAAATATTCTCCAAGCTGTCAGCATTAAATGAAGGAAGAAATTCAAAATTCAGAAGGAAGATTTCATGGAAAATATAAAAAAGATTTTTCCTCTTTCTTCGACAAGACAGTGCATAGGGCTTTTCTTCTTCCTTCTTGACTGAACACAGAGAACAACATACACAGGGCAATAACATAGTAAAGAAACAAGAAGCCCTACCCCTTGACCAGAGAAATTACAATAAGCTGAAGAAGAAGGAGAACATACATTCAAATCAAGAGTCTCCTTCCCTCTCCATCTCAGGATTCTTCAAAGGACAACAAACACTCTATCTGTCAAGAAGCTCCTGGATATCTATTGGTCAATGCTGAAATATTGAAGGCCTACTCACCCTACAGCAAGGCTCAAATCTACCTGAGTTCAATATCTCAGGGGGAGCTTTTGCTAACATAATATATCCACTAAGTCTTCTCAGTTGTATTTGAGAAAGAGAAGACACCGTCACTCTCTCACCCCCACTGTAAAAAGGGTTCTTTAACTCCCTTCAAAAGTTATTCTTGGCTGCAAGTCTCCTGGTCAAAAGACTTGGGTTGGTTTTTGAGCACCTGATCAAAAGCTCGTTGGTGGCAGTCAGCTGATCAAAAACCTGCTAGTGCATTCCTACCATGGTGCTAAAAGAGTAGATGTACCCAGGTTGGGGAACCACTATAAAATTCTTGTGTTGTCTGGTCGCACTTTTTCTTTTGCTCTTGCTGTGGCTGTGATAGTTAGGTTTTGTTGTGCATGTGATAGTGCTAGATTAATTTATCTTAGGTCTGTTTTTATTTATAGCAAAAAGTTTTTTAAGTTTTCAAGATTCTCTACTCACCCCCCTAGAGTACTTCAGATCTAACCCTCATATATATATATATATATATATATATATATATATATATATATATATATATATATATATATATATATATATATATATGTTATATATATATATATATATAACATACGAATGACAGGCACGGGCCTCCGGCCCTCGTGCCCGCGCGACAGTACCCAGTCGCGGCGGCCTTCGCCCAAAAGCGTCGGGCTTCGCGTCTATATAATATAATTTATACTATATATTTATATATTTATCTATACTATATATTTATATAATATAATCTATACTATATATTTATATAAAATATAAATATATGAGTAATAAAAATGACCGTAAAAAATATACATAAATATTACATTTTTTATTTTGTAAAACATTATACGTTTTGATCTAAAAATATTAATTTTGAATTTAATAAAGTTGATTGAGTTAATGTCATCATCTCGAAAATACCACTGATATGACTAATGACAACCTTTCTTGAATAGACCGCTGACATGCCTAATGACAACCTACTATAGTAGGTATAAGAGCAGTACTAAATTTTTTTTAATTAAAATGTATTTTCATCATTAGTTCTAATTTTTTGATAGTGTAATTACTAAAATGGGTATTGTATTTTTATTTCTTTGAAATAGATTAAGGTATATGTCAAATCATTAAAATATAAAAATGAGGGCATAATTCATATTTTTGAATGTTTCACCAAAGACAACTTTTCCCTTTTAATAGTGAATGATATATATATATATATATATATATATAATATATATATATATATACACACACACACACGAGTGCCCGATACGGGGATCTGCCCCTACGGCCGTGCGCGACAATACCCGGTCGGTGACGGCGGGCTTTGCCCGCCCCCGACGAGCTTTGCCCGCGTCCGGCGGGTTTCGCACGCAACATATACATATGAGTATTCAAAATGACCGTAAAAAATATAAATTAAGATTATCATTTTTATTTTGTAAAATAAAATTAATTTTTAACGTTAAAACATTAATTTTTTTCTCTCTTTCTTTCTTAATTCTTACTCTCTCCCCCTCTTTTTCTCTCTCTTTATACGACCACTCTCTCTTTCTCTCTCCCTCTCTCCCTATTATTATACATATAATATATATATATATATATATATTCATATTGTTTTATAATATATATATATATCTTTAACTACATTAAAGAAGTAGTTTTGAAGTTTTGAATAAGATCATGATCGATCACGACCGTTGAATATAAATCGAACATTTGATCGCAGCCGTTCATCACAGCAACGAATCAGGACCGTTCATATTTTTTCATAGGCCTCCTAAACCTATATAGGGCCTCTAAAATTTAGGGCACCGTACAATTCATCAGCTCAGTCCAAAATAAAAACCCGTCAGCCCACCCACAATACAAAACCCACCCGCCAACCTGGATAACCAGCCAAACCCGCCCCTTAGTATTACAACTTCACCCTTAAAGAGACAAAATACCGTATATACTCATAAACCAAAACCAAAATTGGCGGTGTGGGACTAAATCCCACACCGCCAATTAAGTATACGGGTTGTACGTGCAAGCCATTTTGAGGGTCAAGATGGTCCCAAATTGAAAAGTGATCAACATGAAAGTTGTAGATCGCGACGAGAGAACATCTTTCATGTTGATCACTTTTTGATTTGAAGCAGTCTTGGACCTCGATTTGGGCTCCGAAATCGGGGCGGCGGAACAGTTTACTGTAGCAGTTCCGCCGCCCCCAATTTCGGGGCCCAAATCGAGGTCCAAATCGACTCCAAAATAAAAAGTGATCAACATGAAAGTTGTTCGTCTCGCCGAGATCTACAACTTTCTTGTTGATCACTTTTCAATTTGGGACTATCGTGACCCTCAAACTGGCTTGTCTGTACAGCCCGTACGCCCGCACCTAATGTTTGCCCGCACAGTATATGCCCCATATATATATATATATATATATATTCATATGCATCCTGATTTGGGAGAAACGATAGGAAGTAGTTGACATTTCAAAATACCAAATGAATTTTGAAGACTATCACATTGTACCAACTAAAAATTTCCATAGTGAGGTTTGTGATAAAAAGAAACTATGGCTTTGGAAAAATTTAGAACGGGAGGTCGCAGGATCACTCTCAACTAATCAAGAAATGTAAGTCACTAACAAGAGAAGATGAAAGTGGGGGGGGGGGGGGGGGGGGGGCGGGGGGGGGGGGGGGGGGGGGGGGGGGGGGGCGGGCGAAACCCGCCGTCACGGGCCGGGTACTGTGGCACGTAGCCATAGGGGCGGAACCTCGTGTCGGGCACTAGTATATATATATATATATATAATTGGATGACGTTAAAAACTATCATTCACAACTAAATTGACCATGACTCTGTTTGTCATGACGTTTATGGTCATGAACTTAATGGTTATCAATAGTTGTTCATGTATGCTTACCTCACCTATATGAGGAACTTCATCCTCTTTTATGTTCAAATCTAATAATCTTTTTTGATGATGATCATAAGCGTTGTTATGTCAAACATATATTTTAGAGAGAATTTTAAGTACGTTTAGCGTATATATGGATTGTGCGGTACTGTATTTTCATTTTAGATTATAGTCATAACTGCAATTACAATCGTAATTGACTTATAATTTCAATTTGATATATGAAATTAACGTTAACTTAGATATAAATATAAGTTTTGATAACGTCTACGACGTTAGTACTACTAAATTTATTTCTATTTTTACCGAATGTTTTAATTATTACGGCAACTTATATAACTCATGACCACGAGAAGAAATAACGCAACCTAGGACAAAAGATTCTTTTCAAATAAAATTTTAGAATTAGCTTTCAGGAAAAAAAACTCGCACATCGAGTGGTTTAAACGAATTAGGACTGTATACGAAAACGCAATTTCGTGATCTTATTACTACGGAAGAGATCAAAAACTTCGATATATTAAAGTGGTGGAAAGGTAAAGCTAATACTTATCCTATTTTGGCTTGTATGACCCGCGATTTACTAACAATTCAAGCTAGTACAGTAGCTTCAGAGTCTGTTTTTTCTCTTAGTGGCAGGGTTTTGAACGAGCGGATGAGCCGGCTCAACGAAAAATCACTGAAAATGTGCATCTGCTACAAGGACTACTTGAATGTTATGAAAATGGAGCAACACATTACAACATTAGATGATAGCTCCGAGGAGATAGAAGAGAAGATAGATAACCTGAATTTGTAAAAGTGTAATTTTTTTATTATCATTAAAAATAATAAATTTCATTTTTTTGCGTATAATTTTGATTTTTTAAATTTCAATATTAATAATTTTTTTATTCGGTTTTTTTTATTTCAAGTTTTATTTTTTAAATAAAATGATTTTTTTAAAAAAATAAGGGCCCGGCCCGGCCTGGCCTGGGGTCAAAGCCTGAGCCCGATAAAAGAAGGGCCCGGTTTGCAAAAGACCGGCCCGATCAGGCCCGATCCGGGCCGGCCCGATCTGGGACGGACCGATCTAAGACTTTTGGACAGGCCTATTACAAATACAAATATTATTATTACGAAACTTATTTTGTTACAAAAAAAACAAATCTACCCTAAATTTCACGTTGTGCGTAATATCCTTAAGTACGCTGAACAAAAAACCCAGCTCATTGGGAAACCCAAATAAAATAAAATAAATTATTTCCACCTGTAAAATGGCTATTTTTTGTATTGCAGATATTTTTTGGCGGCGAAATTAGGAAATATTTATATTTAAATAATGGGGAGGGTGGAGGCGGTGGGCGCCGGGCAGGTACATAATGCAGGTCGAAAAATAGGCCGAATAAACGCCAAAGCATTGATGGTGGTGGGGACAAAAAACTATTGGCAGATTCTAATTAACAGTAGAGAAGATGCTCGGAGGATTTGTTAAATATATGAGTTATTTAATTAAATATAAATCTATTATTTTCATTAAAATTATATATTATATTATATTGTTGACATGCTATAATATTTTAATTCAAACGTACATATACTTTTAGTCATTAATATTCATGGTATTTGTAAGATATGAAATACATAGTTTTTTTATAGTGCATGTCTGAATATTATATGAGAATAAAACAGTACTCAACCAACAAGTCTCATAAATTAAGTTTCAGCTCATGCGGTCATGACCGTTTGACCGGTGAAAATAAGTGCCTCCAAACGGAGCCTTAATTTAATAGAATCGGATTATTAATGAGACTTGTTGGTTGAGTACTTGAGTTATTACATAGGTAACTGGAGACCAAATTGAACTGAGAGAGGCACCACCAATGAGTGTTAGGCTTTGTTTGGGAGGACTTATTTTCATCAGTCAAGCGGTTACGAAAGATCTGGTTCATGCGGTCGTAACACTTATTAAGGTCCGGTTCATGCGGTCGTAACCGCTTGACCAGTAAAAATAAGTCCCCCCAAACGGAGCCTAATTAATCCGGTATTATAGTTATTTCTGTTTTTACTGAACATAAAATGATCATACAAAACCTGAAATATAAGAACAATATATTGAGACTCGAATGTTGGATTATGTTATTTTATTTTCACGCTATATTATTGGTTTGCCTATAAAAAAAACTCAGTAGATTAGTTATTCTACATTTTCTCAAATTTTATTGAATTTTCTTGCCATATTTAATTTCTTTGTTGTCATGACTTCTTCGGTAGTTTGTCAGTGATACTTTTTAGAAGAGGGGATGGGGTGCAACCATCAACCTAAGATACCCAAACAATATATAATGTGCTTGCATGTTGTCCTTTTTTGATGGATACCTGCACAAGGCTTCAGCTCACACCTCTACTTCACAGTTCAAGCTTCCACTTGCTCGCACAACTTCCACTTCACAGCCCGCAAGCCTCACCACTTTACCTCAATCACTAACCGCCAGGGCCTAAGACTCGCCGCTCCTTGAGTTCTTAGCTTGCCTGCGACGTCAACCCCAGACCGCCACTTCCACTAGCTCACAGCTCGCCAACAATCTCCACCGCACATTGCAAATAGCAACTGTTCACAGCTCGCAGACAACTTAGAAGAACAGACCACAACTTTTGTTCCTGCCTCACTTCTTCTTGTTGAAGAGAGAAAGACACCCCCTATATATAGAGAAGAAGTCATAGAACACCAAACACCAATCAACACACCAGATTCGGTAAAAACAGCAAACACTGAATCTGATCAATCACTTTAATTCTCAACACTCCCTCCTTAAAGTGATTGAGGTTGACAATTCCAAGCAGTCCCCGTATACGCACAAATAGTCCCCTCGAAAGAGGCTTCGTGAAGATATCAGCAACGTTATCCTGACTTCATACATACTTCATAGCAAGAGTTCCATTCAACACCTTCTCTCGAACAAAGTGATACTTGATTTCAATATGCTTAGTTCGCGCGTGACACACATGATTGTTGACCAGCTTCAAGGCAGTCTCGTTGTCATCATAAAGTAAGGTAGGTTCCCGCACCTCCTCATGAATATCATCCACCAACCTGCGCAGTCATATGCCCTCTTGGGCTGCCAGTGATGATGCTTTATATTTTACCTCAGTTGAAGAAATCAACACCGAGTCTTATTTCTTCCTACACCACGAGATCGCTGTAGATTCGTACATGAACACATAGCCAGACGTTGACCTTCGGTCATTAGCATCTCATGCATACTCTGTATCTGTGAAACCGTGCACCTTGAACCTCATGTTCCTCTTGTAAAGTAACTCGAGTTCTAACGTTGACTTTACATACTTAAAATTGTCTTATGCCGCCTCCAGATGTGGTCTCCTAGGTTCCTGCATTAAACGGCTTACTCAGCCAACAACAAAGGTGATGTCCGACCTGTTGGAGCCTGCGGTTCACATATCTTCAGTTTGACAATATCAATTCTCATATTATATTTGATCACACTTGTGTTAGGTATAGTGTGCAGGTTTACAAGTTCAAAAGAAGCGAAGAACTCAAATTTGTGACCTACCGCCGCGCGCTAGACTCGATTTAATTTGAATGGGCACTCGGGGACCTACCGCGCCGCGCTAGAGTTACCATCAACGCTAGCTTCAGGATTTATTCTAGACATGTGTTCGGTGACCTACCGCGCAACGCTAGCTTCCTACCGCGCAGCGCTAACTCTCTCAACGAGCGTCGAGATGGATTCGTCGAGAAGCTTGAGCTACCCCCAGATGATAACTGGGTACCGTGCCGCGCTAGCACGAAAAAGCGGAAAAAAATCTTTTTCGAATATTTTTCCAAATATACGGGACATCTGTCACCTCGACGCGTAACGACCTACAGCCAGGCGCTATTCTTACCGCCGACGGTAGCCTTTTTTTCAAAGACGTATATAAGGCTTTCTTTTTTTTGTTCCTTGTACGAATCAAGAGAGATAGAACTTCATTCTAGGGTTTGGGAGCCGCCTCTGAGCACCGTTCCACCATCTCCGTTGAAGGAAGAGAAAGTTGCCTCCCTCTCATTCGCGCATGAAGATCTCCGGCGATAAAAGGACTACAACGACCAAGAGGAATTGATCGGTTGCAACCAAACAGAGATCGCTAGCACCAGTCACGCATCTCTCAACGTAAGAATCGTCTTGAGGGAGAATCAATATTAAATCTTCTTTACTATTTTGTATTTTTCTCTCTTCTATTTTTTGTGGCGAGGAAAATCGACCGGTGAAGGTCGTCGAAATTCGTGAAGGATTCCGTGAGAAATCATCTCAGGGAAGGGACGTCTTGATCGGGGGATCTAGTGGAGCTCTAAGAGACTTCCTTGTGTGAAGGTGAAGAGCCGGCTCAAAGACTTTTCTTGGAGGGAAAGGGAGAGAGCCAGCCGGTATGGGTAGTGGGTCGATATAGAAAACGAAAAGAAATTTGACTCTTACCGCCTCCGATCTCCGACGTCATGGAGATCTAGTGTTTGTAACTGTAAAACACTTTTGTTTTTGTTTGAATAAAATTATTTGTTGTTCTTAATTCTACGTGTGACGTCGTGGTTGATTGTCGGTAAATATCTGAAGGGTGTGTGCATCTCCAAAGAGAAATTTGCTCAGGAAAACGAGGTATGTGACCTTTCGCTGCGTGCTAGCATCCAAAACTAGTTTTCCTGGACAAAATTATTCAAATTTTTAATTAACTCATAAAACCTTATTCACCTCCCTCTAATGTTCGTCACTAAATCCAACAAGTGTTATCAGAGTCGGGTTACTTCAAAAAGGGATTAAAATTTTTAAGTAAGATGGCCAACATTAATCATGCTTTCCCCGAGGGTCAATGTTTTGAGTAGACCTCCACTATTTATGGGGAGTGACTACAACCACTGGAGAACGCGCGTGAAAATTTTCTTGATGATGCAGAACATGGATGTGTGGGCCATGATCGAAACGAAATACACTGCACCCAGTATTACTGTAGGTGATCAAGTTTTGGAGAAACCGCAAGACAAATGGAATGACTCTGATAAACAAAAATGTATTAACAATGCAAAAGCTATGAAATCTCTTTTCTGTGTGTTAGACAAAACTGAATTTAATCGAGTTTGCAATTGTAAAATTGTGTTTGATATATGACAATTACTAGAGCTTACACATGAAGATATCTATCAGGTAAAGGAGTCAAAGCTGTTTTGACTGGAGTCTGAAAATGAACAATTCCGGATGGAGATCCATGAGGAGGTTGATAGTATGTACACATGCTTCACAAAGATCGCCAACGCCTCTAGATCTCTCGGGAAGACATTCTCAAATGGAGACTTGGTGCGAAAAATCTTGTGATCTCTTCCTACACGGTTCAATCCAAAAGTGACAGTCATTGCCGAGTCACACAATATCAACATCTTGGAAATTAAAAGCCTCATTGGGAATCCGAAGACCCATGAACTAGAGCTGAAGATACAAAGTGAGGAATACTCAAAGGAGCAAAAGAATAAAGCTCTAGCTGTAACGCCCCTAGCCGATCCAACGTGACAGCGTCACGTCTCCGCTCTAGGCGACGCTACCGGGCTGCAGCCCAAGCACCCCAACCCCTCTCCCTCCACAGGCGGGTTGTTGGTCGCCACAGCCTCCCTTTGATGAGGTAAACTCGATAGTCAAGCCCGCACCACAGGGACTTCCTAGGAGGTCACCCATCTCAGTACTACTCCAGCCCGAGCACGCTTAACTATGAAGTTCTTTCAACTCTCATCACCAATTGAGCTGCAGCTCAATTGGTGATGAGAGTTGAAAGAACTTCATAGTTAAGCGTGCTCGGGCTGGAGTAGCACTGGGATGGGTGACCTCCTGGGAAGTCCCCGTGGTGCGGGCTTGACTATCGAGTTTACCTCATCAAAGGGCGGCTGTGGCCACCAACAACCCGCCTGTGGAGGGAGAGGGGTTGGGGTGCTTGGGCTGCAGCCCGGTAGCGTCGCCTAGAGCGGAGCCGTGACGCTATCACGTTGGATCGACTAGGGGCGTTACAATAAAAAGTGTAGCTCAATTGGTGATGAGAGTTGAAAGAACTCCATAGTTAAGCGTGCTCGGGCTGGAGTAGTACTGGGATGGGTGAGCTCCTGGGAAGTCCCGTAGTGCAGGCTTGACTATCGAGTTTACCTCATCAAAGGGAGGCTGTGGCCACCAACAACCCGCCAGTGGGCTGGAGAGGGGTTGGGGTGCTTGGGCTGCAGCCCGGTAGCGTCGCCTAGAGCGGAGCCGTGACGCTATCACGTTGGATCGGCTAGGGGTTACAATAAAAAGTGCACTTTTTATTGTAACGCCCCTAGCCGATCCAACGTGATAGCGTCACGGCTCCGCTCTAGGCGACGCTACCGGGCTGCAGCCCAAGCACCCCAACCCCTCTCCAGCCCACTGGCGGGTTGTTGGTGGCCACAGCCTCCCTTTGATGAGGTAAACTCGATAGTCAAGCCTGCACTACGGGGACTTCCCAGGAGGTCACCCAGATCAATTGGTGATGAGAGTTGAAAGAACTCCATAGTTAAGCGTGCTCGGGCTGGAGTAGTACTGGGATGGGTGACCTCCTGGGAAGTCCCCGTAGTGCAGGCTTGACTATCGAGTTTACCTCATCAAAGGGAGGCTGCGGCCACCAACAACCCGCCAGTGGGCTGGAGAGGGGTTGGGGTGCTTGGGCTGCAGCCCGGTAGCATCGCCTAGAGCGGAGCCGTGACGCTGTCACGTTTGATCGGCTAGGGGCGTTACAATAAAAAGTGCACCTCATGGGAAGTCCCTGTGGTGCAGGCTTGACTATCGAGTTTACCTCATCAAAGGGAGGCTGCGGCCACCAACAACCCGCCTGTGGAGGGAGAGGGGTTGGGGTGCTTGGGCTGCAGCCCGGTAGCGACGCCTAGAGCGGAGCCGTGACGCTGTCACGTTGGATTGGCTAGGGTCGTTACACTAGGACTGTAAATAAAAGAGTCTGATGATGAAGGTGATGAAAGTTTATATGTTCGGGAATTTAGAAGATTCCTGAAGGATCCCAAGAGGCAAGAGAAGTACAAAAGTTTTATAAAGAAAGGTGCAGTAGAGAAGGGGAGGTGACCAGATCGGCAAAGGGGTCAGAAAGTGACGAAGAAAAGTCTATTCCTGAGTGCTTCCATTGTCATAAGTCTGGACACATGAAGAGAGATTGTCCAAAGCTCCAAAAGGAAGAAAAGGGAGGCAAGCCAGAGACAAAGGAAATAGGAAAGTGCTCAAAGCCTCGACAAAGGACGATGTTATCTCTGACAAGTCAAGCATCTCCGGCTCAAGTCGTGAAGACGAGGAAAATCTCTATCTAATGGGAGAACAACACAATGACTCAGATAGTGAATCCATTGTCCATAACAACACTGAGGTAACTCCTCCCACTTATATAGAACTCCTAGAATTATATGAAACTCTTTGTGATAAATTAAATGATGTAAGTAATAAGAATAGTGTTATGAAATTTGAAAATAAACAACTGAGAAAGGAGTTGAAATGTGTGAATAATGAACTGGTGAAATGTGGAAAATAGAAGGTTTAGTGCCGAGAGTGCTCTCACTCATTGTGCATAATAAAAGAATTAGAAGAGAACCTCTTCGAGGCTTCCTCCAAATTGACACTCTCACTAAAGAGAGAAAGAACTTGGAAAGGAAACTTCAAACTTCTCGTGGCCACATTGAGAATGAAAAGAAGAAATTCACAAACTGATGTGTGATGCTGGTCATAGAAAACACTGCGTTAAAGGCGAAGATCCATGACCTGAACCATGCTATCCAAAAGTTTGGAATATGCCAAAATCTGGATATGCTATTGGGTTATCAGTGTCAGGGATTTGGAAAATTCAAGTTTGGATACAAAAAACTATGAGCTACCACCCGACAGAATCTCTACAACTGGCAATAGGTTGTTTCCAGCAAATCTAGCCAAACAGGTTTATGAAACATAATGCTAACCATGTTAAATCAAAAAACCCACATCCATTAATCTAGCAGGAGCCTAAGTACCACGCAAAAGGTGATATCCACCTCCTATATGAAGTGTGCCACATGTAAAAGGTTTGGTCACACTGACGTCGACTACCAACAATATGAGTGGAACAACTTAGGTAATCAAATCTTTACCCTCATCCTCTTGATGAGTGTGTAGGCATGCTAAGGACTGGTAAAAAGTATGGCACTTGAAGACAAGTTCCTTAGCCTGGAGTAGAAGAAAGAAGACATGGTGATCTTTGGAGACAACTGCAGGTGACATTCTTGATATCGAAAACGTGGGTAACATAATATTTTTTTATTTCAAATGTTCTATTTGTAGAAGGTTAAAATTAAAATTTAATTTCTACTAGTCGACTTTGCCTTAAGGGCTTGAATGCGATGTTTTGAAACCTCTACAAATACATGCAATAATATAGACGCTAAATCGAACACCATGTTGCTTACTGCACAAAGAAACCATAGTTCTATATATGTTTCCTTAGAAACAAATGCATAAGCATGACCAAGATCATTCACCCATTATCTGTGTCTCACAATAGCGGGGGCGTAAGGTTATGTGCATTAGAGATGCTAACTTGTAATCCACGTCTTGTCCTTAATCGGGCAAGGGTTCCAGTAGTTCCTTGTGTGGCGCTGGGGGGAAAGAGTGTTAGGTTGAGCGGATTCTTTTATGTGCATATGAGATTAACAGCCCACCCTATGATATTTGTGCAGCTCCTCATGCCCATCCATCACTTAGTACGAGGTTAGGGTGATGACATATTGCTTGGGTCATTTGTGTCTTGAGCATTTTCATGATTTTTTTCTTATACATAGTACGAGCATTATTTCATGTCTCATATTCATCAATATCATGCGTAATATTCTATCGTGTTGTCCTATGTCTGATTTTTTTCATTGTTTTTTGGTTTGTTTTGCTTGATGTGTTTAATCTTTTCTTTTAAAAAAAATAAAACAAAACAAAAAAATATAAAACCCCCAAAACACTAAAAACTGCGTATCGTTCTTTCATATGACACACATAATTAGAATCTAGAGCCAATCTCAACATAGGGGAAGCCAATCCAGCGGCTATCAATTAAGGAGAGGAAACTATAGAGGAAACCAAAGAGAATTTCAAGTATACTCCAAAGGCTATTCCAGGCAACACCCTTATCCAAGGGAAGGATAAGCTTCATCTGATACTACTTCAGGTCCCTTTCCCTACAAGCTTAAAGAGTTAGTCACATCCAGAGCTCCTCCAAACAATCCCTCAAACAGATATGAGCCTCCAGTTCCTTTTGAGGATCCAGAGAACAATCCAACTTCATGGACAGCCAGGATGAAGAAATTAGCTGCTTTGGATCAAATTAAAAAAGCCAGAGAACAAGGCAAAGACACTTCCAATATCACTACATTATCTGATCAAAGGAAAAAGGAACTTGAAAGATATTCATCCAGCAAGTTTTTTGATTCTGAAAGCTACATGAAGCTGCATCCTAAAGCTGTAGTGCCCAGGCATAAGCAACAAACCTCTTTAGGTGCAGCTGATGACAGAAGATCTAAAAAGGAAGCTCTTAATCCAACAGGGAAATAATACTTATAAAGAGGAAGGAAAAGGAGTAATTCTGTAAGGTGACAATATATGCTGTTTTATGATTTGTCTGAGATAATATCTGTGATTCTGCAATGTCTTGTTTATTGCATTTTTGCTTTGTATATTGTTGTTTTTATTTCAATATCTGTAAATAGTAATCCTAACCCAAATATGGGGAGATTGTTGGAACACCCTATTACTGATTTGGGTCAGGATCACTATGTCTCCTAAGAAACCTGTTTTGACCTCATTGTATAGATCTAAAGGTCAACTAGAATTGAGTCTAAGGGTTAGTACTTAGGTTTGGAAGCTGCCCTCAAGACCAGGATTTTCAATTTTAGAAAACTAAGTCATTTCGTCGAGCTCAGTACGACGAATCGTCGAACTCCATTCGACGATCGTTGAGCTCACTTTGATGAATTGTCGAACTCCATTCGACGATCTCTGAGCTCAACTTCATCAAGTCGTCAAACTCCATTCGATGATCTTCGAGCTCAGTTTGACGATCTTGACTCCAGTTTGTTCCGCTATCTCTGCGCTCAGTTCAACGATAGTGGAGCTCAGTTCGACGTTTTTCTGAAGAGTTCAATGATTTTCAAGATTCAAATTCAGACAGTTAAGGAATTGTTCTCAGCAATTAATTCATAGATCTTATAGCCGTTTTTAATTAATCTGGAGCAAGTTTCAAGGAATTATCAATGAATGTTTTATTGGACTTTCCTCTAGAAGACAAAAGCAATTAAGGAAGTCATTTATGATAGGTCAACGGCTATCATGACAGTGGATCATTTCTATTCAGACAAAAAGGAATAAAAGATAAGATTTTTCATTATTCCTGCAGCAGAAGAACAAGAAGTTAGAAAAATATTCTCTGCAACAACAGCTCTCACAACAACAATTACACAAGAGAAAGAGAAAGAGTTGCAGACATTCTCAGTCTCAAAGATTCATACAAGAACACCATCACCAAAGGAGATCAACAAACTGAAATCTTGAGATCTCTTTTGATTCAAGTGTTCAAGGCCATCATCATTCAAGACTCCAGACACCTCACATTTCAGATGTTGCTGAAATCATCATTTGCTGGAGATCAATTTTCTGAAGGCCTATGTCACGCCCCTAGCCGATCCAACGTGATAGCATTACGGCTCCGCTTTAGGCGATGCTACCGGGCTGCAGCCCAAGCACCCCAACCCCTCTCCCTCCACAGGCGGGTTGTTGGTGGCCACAGCCTCCCTTTGATGAGGTAAACTCAATAGTCAAGCCCGCACTACGGGGACTTCCCAGGAGGTCACCCATCCCAGTACTACTCCAGCCCGAGCATGCTTAACTATGGAGTTCTTTCAACTCTCATCACCAATTGAGCGGCAGCTATCATGCCAGTACTTCCTGTTACTCGCTTCACAGGTGGACACCCTACGACATGACACAAAAGGGTTTTCCTGGTCCCATCACAAAAGGGTCTTCCTGGTCCCACTTCCTGTGCCCAGGTTGGACCCAAAACATCATCACAGGTCTCACATACCACTCCTGGGCTACCACTCCAGTCTCTCTCTCCTTTTCGCAGGTATAACTCTCCTTACACTACACGTTATCACGGAGTCTTCTCTGGTTCGTATGCAACATCACCAATCCAGACCAACCTGTCCAGATGGGTTCACACAGCATGCTTATTCCGTACTCCATTTCCGGATCTATATGCTACCAAAGGGGATTTCAAGCATCCACCCAAAGATTCCCAAAACCAGCCACCTCTTGGGGATGGGGGAAATCACAAGATCTGGAGAAAAGTCATTACCCTTGACGACCGCTCGGTGCCATGGACTCAAAGCTAGCTTGCAGACTCGGTGTTTCCTCCGCAAGCCGACTTCGGACTCGTCGGTAAACCGCAGCACCACCAGCAGCAGCCCCCTTTCCCTCTTCCTCCTCCTTTCTCTCTCTCTTTCTCTCTTAACTTGAAGAACTATCAAAAAATCTGATTTCGGCCTTTGGTTTTTGATCCAGGCTGAAGGAATGGACGGCCACGATTCTGCCAAAAATCTGATTTTGAAAGGCCTCTGACGCGGCCGTGTGCCAGGCCGTGTGCCTCAGGGTGGTCAACCGACTTATCCAAACCAGTGACACGCCCATGGGATATGCCCGTGACATGGGCCGTGTCACCAACACGCCTTCAGACACGCCCGTGTCTGTGGCCGTGTGCTTGGGTGAAAAAAATCCCAAAATATCCCGAGACTTCACACGGCCTGTGACACGCCGTGTCCCAGGCCGTGTGCCCAGACACGGCACAAAGACACGCCATGTCGAAATCCTTCGGCGGGCTGAGTTCGTCGACCTGACTTGACACGCCCTGGGACACGCCCGTGTCACAGATGTACCTCAACACTCACTTCTCGACACTCGATTGATAACAATCGGGGAACCACACGCCCGTGTCCTGGGCCGTGTGCCTCCTCTCGACACATCGTCAAGAGAAAAATAGCAAAGGCCGATCCGACACAACCTCGACACGCCCTGTGTCGCAGGCCGTTCTGGTGGGACACGCCCGTGTCTGTCACCCAAAAATTTCCTGTTTCCGAAATTTGGGCTGTTACAGCCTATCACCCTACTGCAAAGCTTCACTTCCTGAATAACTACAGATCTCAGGGGGAGCTGACAACATCCACTATCTTCTCTCTGAGCTTTGACAGAGAAGATCATCTCTTTCCCTCTCTCTCTCTCTCACTCTGAAAGGGTTTTTCAAACTCACTTCAAAAGATTCTGAGACTTTCTCTCTCTCTCTCACTCTGTGGTGGCAAGACACCTTTTTCATCAAAAAATTCAAAAGTTTGGTTTTTGATTGGTTTCTGATTCAAAACTGTGGCCAGGACACCTGGCAAGACACCTCAACATCAAAAAATCTGGTTTGGTTTTGAACACCTTATCAAAAGCTCATTGGTGGCCAGGACACCTTCCTACAACTTTAGAAGAGTTGGATTATTGGGGAACCACTATAGAAGAGGGATGTACTTGATTGGGGAACCTGGTTTCTGTTTGTGTCTTCTGGTTTCTTGTGTTTCCTTTTGTTTCTGGCTGTGGCTTGTGATTAGATTCCTTTGTATATTGTGATTATTCTGTGTTTAGATTACTTTTTATTATTTGCTTCCCTGTTCACATAAGAATACAACAACTATTGTAAAAGTTTTTAGCAAGCACCATACTCTATTCACCCCCCCCCCCTCTAGAGTATATCAGATCTAGCTTGCACTTTCAATTGGTATCAAAGCGAGGTTACGGGTTCAAGACCGGGGGAGCGCTATTAAATCCTAATTTTTCCCTTCTACCTGTGTGGGTCCGGCGGGTCAGGCAACCGTGGACATGTGGTAACCCCACCTCTGAGCCGTGCAACCATGGACATGTGGTAACCCCACCTCTGAGCCGTGTGGGCCATGTGGTAACCACACCTCTGAGCCATGTGGTAACTCCACCTCTGAGCCGACGGGTTGTGCTGGACGCCAGGGGGGATTGTTGGGTCTGGCGTTCCTTCACTTGACCTGTGGCGCTCTTCTACTTATTTAAGAAATTAAGTAGCACCCTCTCCAACAATCCGGGCTTTTGGTGCAGTTGGGTATGCGCTTGATCCTTCATGCATTGTTTGACTTAGGATTGGTAATCCCTGTGAACATTGTCTATTTTTGTCATGATGTGTCGAATCTAGGGCTATAACGGTTTGATTTGGTCCAGTTTTTGATCAAAACCGCTAACCGAACCACCCACGTGTGGTTTCAAAAATTGAAACCGAACAATATTGGAACCCAACCGAACCGGTTCGGTTTGAGTGGTTCAATACTTAAAAGAAAAGAAATTTGCTACTGAGAATTGACAAGAGCAATACTAGCATTGATGAGAGTATTAATGTCAGACCAAGACATTGTAGAAGTTATCGTCATAATGAAAAAAATCACCAACTGATTTTTATATCCCGACATATGTATAGATCTTGTATAGCTAATCAAGAATAGTTTCTCTCTCTTTAATGCTACTATAGAAAGAAAGTGACACTAAATCATGAATCTATTATACAATGAAAAATGTTAATGTTAAAAATAAATGAAAAAATTTGATGTTAAAAATAGTTGTGCTGCCAAAACTTAATTAATATATTATACTCAGCATAAAATAATAAAAGTTAATAATTATATTATTTACTTTTAATAAATTAGGCTTAAAGCTTATGAAATAAAGTATCCATAATAAAATAAAATATAATTAAAGCTAATATGGTTCGGTTCGACTTGGTTCGGTTTGACACTCCGATCTGTGAACCGAACCGAACAACACGGTTTTTCAAAAATTGGAACCGTGACCGAACCATGGGCTACTAAAAATGAACCGAACCGTGCAATTTGGTTTGGATTGGTTCGGTTAGGCAGCTTGGTTGGTTCCGGCTTACACCCCTAGTCGAATCTATATGTGCTTAGCTACTGAGTGCGACTAGATATGATAGTGTATGTTGAATATATCTCTAGGTATGTGTGAGAATTTAAGTAGTGTAATGATTTTACACTGTTCACACATCCATAGACAAAGCACTCATGCAGAAATTCTATATTTACATGTTATAACTCATGATATTGTGTCTAACACGTTAGGAGTGACTTGAACAATCAATGTCACGGTGTTCACTTTTTATATAAAGCTTAGAACTTTGGGCCATAATTCTAGTGCATAAGTCTTTTATATACAAGTTAAAGTGCATCTATCTATGTGGGTAGATTTCGATTGATTCAACTGCTATAATAATGATAGTATGAAAATAAATGTGAAAAAAATAAGCTATGCATTCTATCAAATCATGTGTCAAAGATACCTCACAAGCACTACTCACTCTTCCTGATAAGTCTTCATGAGCATTGTGAGGACGAGCATCTTGGTCAAAAGAATCGTTTTGATCTTGTGCAAAGACTAAAAATTAAATTTAGTGCCCCTAGTTCTAGTCTTGGTATGAAGTAGATAGGAATGTGACGTGATTTTTCACTCTATTTCTCTTGTGATAGCATATTGAATTATTGAGATAAAACATGTCCTCAAGGTTTTTTTACCTGATATTTTTTCTATTGATGCTACACGTATAATGTCATTGTTCTATCTAATGCTTCCATGCATAAGAATTGGACTGAAACTGCATTACATGTCTATAACACATAGGTACTAGTACACAGTTTCTATTACTGACTCTTACAATGTTATATTATGTTAACTCTATGAATCTCTTAACATTGCACTCCAAATCGATGTGTACTTAGTTTCACTTATGTTGTCCAAACTTTTTTTACTCTACAAACTAATATGATTTTCTCCTGAGTACTCGTCTTGTATGTTTGACCAGTACACATTATATTCTCTGATTTTTGTTTGTCCACCCCTAATGTGTTTGCTTCTTGATTCACTTTTTAACGTGTATTGTTAGCTATTTCTCACTCTTATGTTGACTGCATCTTTTTCCCGTGCATGCGTATAGTCTTTTTTCTATCTTGTCCACCCCTTTCGATAATATCAAAAGGGGAAGAATAAAATGTTCATGAGTCATGAGTTAGGGAAGATCACATGTAAGGGGAGCTTGTTGAACTGTGTGCACGTTGATAGGGGGAGCGCATAAAGCACGTATATAAGGGGAGCGCGTTTATATGGGGAGTCGTAAGTAACCTGAAACCTGACTTTTTAAAAATTATTTCTTATTTGCACTGTATCATGCATCTCCACTATTATATCTCATGAACGGGATTTGATATTATCAAAAGGGGGAGTTTGTTGGAGTCTACGGTTCACATATCTTCAGTTTGACAATATCAATTCGAATTTTTTATTTGATCACACTTGTGTTGGGTATAGTGTGCAGGTTTATAGCTTCAAAATAAGCGAAGAACTCAAATCGGTGACCTACCGCCGCGCGCTAGCGCTACCGCCGAGTGCTAGTCTCGATTTAATTTGAATGGGCGCTCGGGGACCTATCACATCGCGCTAGAGTTACCGCTAGCGCTAGCTTCAGGATTTATTCTAGCCATCCATTCGGTGACCTACCGTGCAGCGCTAGCTTCCTACCGTGCAACGCTAGCTCTCTCAACGAGCGTCGAGATGGATTCATCGAGATGCTTGAGCTACTGCCAGACGATAGCTGGGTACCGCGCCGCGCTAACATGAAAAAATGGAAAAAATATCTTTTTGAATATTTTTCCAAACACGCCGGACAACTGTCACCTTGACGTGTAACGACCTACCATCGGGCGCTAGTCTTACCGCTGGCGGTAGTCTATTTTTCAAAGACATATAAAAGTCTTTCAATTTTTCATTCCTTGTATGAATCAAGAGAGATAGAACTTCATTCTAGGGTTCGGGAGCCCCCTCTGAGCACTATTCCACCGTCTTCGCCAAAGGAAGAGAAAGTCGCATCCCTCTCATTCATGCACGAAGATCTCCGTTGAGCAAAGGACTACAACGACCAAGAGAAATTGTTCGGTTGTAACCAAATGAAGATTGTTAGCACCGGTTACGCATCACTCAATGGAGGAGTCATCTTGAGGGAGAATCAATCTTAAATCTTCTTTACTCTTTTTTGTATTTTTCACTTTTCTGTTTGTTTGTGGTGAGTAAAATCGACCGGTGAAGATCGTCGGAATCCAGGAAGGATTCCGTGAAAATCATCCTGTGGAAGGGATGTCTAGATTGAGAGATCTAGTGGGGCTCTAAGACTCTTCCTTGCATGAAGGTGAAGAGCCGTCTCGAATGCCTTTCTTGAAGGGAAAGAGAGAGAGCCAACCGGTCAGGGTAGTGGGTCGGTATAGAAAATGAAAAGAAATTTGACTCTTACCGCCTCCGATCTCCGGTGTCATCGTGATCTAGTGTTAGTAACCGTAAAACACTTTTGTTTCTGTTTGAAAAAAAATATTTGTTGTTCTTAATTCTACGTGTGACGACGTAGTTGTTTGCTGGTAGATCTCTGAAGAGTGTGTTCATCTCAATGATAAATTTGCTCAGGAAAACGAGATCTGTAACCTACCGCCGTACGCTAGCAAGCTAGTTCCCCACAGTGGCATCCAAAACTAGTTCTCCTGGACAAAATTATTCGAATTTTTAATTAACTCGTAAAACCTTATTCAACCCCTCCCCCCTCTAAGGTTGGCCACTAGATTCAACACGCCCTTGTAATTTCATGTTAAGTATATCAGGCTTCCTACCAGTGCTCGAAATAGTCTCGGGTCTGGTAGGATCTCCCCCTCAATACGTCAAAGTTTCAAACTGACCTCTAATAGAGTAGAGATACACTTCCCCTCCTTCATGCCAAATCTTTCCATAATTCATTTAGCATATGAATTCTGAGAAACGAGCATCTCCTTCTTCTTCTTCTTCTCCACTTCTAATCCAAGAAAATGGTGCAACTCACCAAGATCCTTCATCTCAAACCGGATTGATAACTCTACCTTAAGTTTTGTCGCCTCTCGGTCATCATTTTCTGTCGCAATCATATCGCGATGTATAGTAACACCAAAATCTGAAGATGACTTTACTTCTTCACAAATAGACCTGAGTCAAAGTCTGATGCCAGGTAACCGCAGAACTACATGTACTCTGCAATTTTCCTATTTCATGCTCGAGGAGCTTGCTTCAACTCATATAGGGCCTTCTTAAATTTACACACATAATCTGGGCATGCCTTTGAAATAAACTCGGGTGGATGCATCATGAATATGTCTTTGTCGATCTATCTATAAAGAAAGGCGTTCTTTACGTCGATTTGCCACATCCTCCAGCTCTGACTTGCCGCCAAGGCAATCATAGTTCGAACGGAAGTCATCTTTGCAATAGGATTGAATTTCTCATCATAGTCCTCTCCATACTGTTGTGAGAACCCCTTGCCACAAGGCGAGCCTTATATTGCTCTACGCTTCCGTCAGCCTTCTTCTTTACTTTGTATATCCATTTGCAAGTGATTGGATACACACCATTCACCTTAGGAATAATGTCTCAAGTCTCGTTCTCCTTGAGAGCAGACATCTCCTACACATCCTCATCCCACTCCTTCACCCTAGTGGTATCCTCAAAACATGATGAATCATGCTCATCAAGTGGTCCTATAAAAAAGCAAGAACGTGTACTCACGATGTTGCTTTCCCCGTAGCATGCTGGTAGTACAATGGTTCACTCAGATTTCCTTAATCATGCTTTATTTTCTGCTACAATAGTAGCAAACTTCATCCTCCACATCAACTCCACTAGGAACAGTGATCTCCCTGCTTTCCAAGGAAAAAAGTACCTGAGCTTGATGAAGACAGAGCACCTGGAGACAGGTAGCTTGGCTAGAGAGTCATAACAACCTCTCTATTCTCTTATTTCTTCCTTCCGCTTTCCTCCAAAGCAATAGTGGAACCATGATTACAACTTGTCAAATACCACATCTCTTGAAATAATGAACCATCGTGTCTCCGGGTCCATGCAGTTCTATCCTTTCTTGTGCTCGTCATAACCAATAAAGACGCATTTACATGCATTTGCCTCCAAATTAGTCCTTTGTGAGTCTAGAACATGCACAAAGCAAATGGCTCCAAATACCCGAAGTTGCTTCTCGCTTGGCTTCTCCTTGAACATCATTTTGTGTGGGGACTTCATGTTCAAAAGACTTAAAGGCATCCTGTTAATGACATAGGTTGCGCAAGCTATTCTATCCACCCATAAGGCCTTGGGTATGTTCTTGGAAAGTAACCAGCTCCTACAAGTCTCAACTAAGTACTTGATATTCCACTCTATCACTCCATTCTATTGAGGAGTGTAAGCATATGAAAGCTCCCTTCTGATCTCATGCCTCTTGCAGAAATTTGTGAATCGGTAGAGGTAAACCTCTATCTACTATCAGTTTTCAACTTCTTGATCCTAAGGTTCAATAGACCTTTAACCTTCTCCATAAACTCCACAAACTTCTGAAATACCTCATATTTTTCCAACACAAAGTATGTCCGCGTGTAATGGGTGAAATCATCCACAAGAACCAGCATGCACCTATTTCCTGAATAGGTGGGGGTTACAAACAGACCCATCAAGTCATTATGTATGATATCCAACGACTCCTTGCACCTTGAAGTAGACTTATCAAATGAGAGGGAATGTGCCTTCCCAAACTGACATCCTTCACACACGTCCATTACCAAAGGAAGATAAGCTAGACAGACCTCTTACTAGGCTATTTACTGCCATAACTTTTCAATTTGTTCATTCCAATGTGCCCCAACCTCTCATACCAAATGAATACTTTGTCATTGGTCTTCATTTTCTTGACAAAGGAGCTTGTCAAATGCACAAACAAGTATTTCACATGACGCCCAGTTTGTGTCATATCAGCTTTCACCGAAGAGAAATTCTTCAATAACATGACCTCCTTCAGTCCAAAAAGAACATGACAACCATCATCCACTACATTGGTCACTGAGAAAAGATTCTTTTTCATCCCCGACAAATGATATACACTCTTTAAGGTGAGTGGACTCTCACGGCTACCTAGAGACACCATCCCATCTTTCAGAACAGGATGTACCGTGTCATCAGCAGTCACAATCGCATCATTCCCATTATATGAATGAGAAGAGTTGAGCTTTGACTCATCTCTTGTGAGGTGATGACCACAACCTGAGTCGATGATCCAATCCTCTTGGAAGTTTATGGAAGTTAGTGCATATACAGACGTCACTGTCATGTATGCTAAAAAACAGCTCCCCCATTCATCATCACCACTATGTTCACTTTGTGCTCCTCCTTTGGATTCAACTTGTGCACCTCTTTCATCATTCTCTGCAACATGCCCAGGGCTTCAAGACACTTGCAGTCTTGTGCAAAATGTCCTGGCTTGTGGCACCTGTAGCATAAGTTACTCATTTGACCCTTCTCAATCCAAGGATCCTTGCCTACGCCTTGTGAAAGGCCCGAAGACTGGGCATCGCTCTGCACTCCCTTTCTCAGGACCTCTCCTTTCTCTTATCACATAACTTTTTATTCCCTGAGAACAGGACATCGTTCTCTCCTCCCGAGATAGAAACTTTTGTCATCTGCTTCTCCAGCCTCTCTTGGGAAGACAGTAGATTTTCTAATTCTAGAGATGGCTACACCGCCCAACCTTGCACCGCAGTTATGAAGACCACATATTCCTTCCGCAAACCACGAATAAAGTGTATCTTTAGCTTTGTCTCGAGATAGGTTCATCTGGATCCAATACAAAAATCTCTATACAAAGGTGATTCATTTTTAGGAAGAAGGCAGATGCAGTCATCTCCTCTTGATTAGTCTTTGTCAATTCATTCTCCAGGAATTGTAGACACACGATATTACTTTTGTTGAACAACCCATCAAGGGAAGTCCAAATCTGTGATGCGGATTTGCATCCCAGAATGTGGTCGATCCGATCCGGCGATATACATCTTTTCAAGATAAATTTTACCTACACAATTGTCTTCCTTCAGGCTCGGACGGCTGGACTGTCGTTTCCAGCTGCAATAACTTTCTCTTGTTCAGCCCCGTCAACAACTTCCCAAAGATCTTCTTCAAGGAGATAGCTTTCCATGTATGATCTCCACTTTTTATAGTTTGTGTGGGTGAGCATTTCCACACCAAAACCTACGGCATAGCCACCTCCTTCCATATCCATACTGGGTTATCTTGCAACGGAACGAGCGCAACTAGTTCAAACCTCCCTCTGATACCATGTGAAATGTTTCGTTGCGAAATAGAAAAAACTTCAAATCACAGAAAACAAGTTTTCATTACACAATAGCTATACAAAAAGATGAGAACTACCAACTAGGACAATTTTATGAGGTATTGGACAGTTACAAGGTAAACAAAAACTGTACAAGGATTGAACCATTTTAGTCACACACTACTACAACTGTAGTTCACTGCTCCAGACCGCAAACCGCATTGTTCCAGTTCGCACAAACCGCAATCTCTACTGTCAGATCCAGTAACCGACAATCTTGATTGCTTCAACCCGCACAATGCTTCAACTCACACCTCCACTTCACACAGTTCGCAGAACCGCCAAGCTCCAACTTGCTTACACTTCCACTTCACACAGCTCGCAGACCCGCAAGCTCCAACTTGCTCAACACTGCTCCAGTTCTTTATGATACTTGCACAAGGCTTGGCTCACACCTCCACACAGTTCATAGAATCGGTAAGCTCCAACTTGCTCGCACAACTTTCATGTTAAAATTCAACAACCTGACACTACTACCACGTTGAATTTTCTCCAGGTGGTCAGCAGGATAGCCTAAAGCCAAATTAATATTCTCAGACCTATCCACTTCACACCTTAATCACGCGGAAAATTCTGTGGACCTTGAAGTGAGCAGGAGTTAACTCAACTGAAGTCAATCAACCAGCAAACACATGCAGCACAAGCGTATTTATTGATTTACAGGTATCTTCTTTACACAGCGAGACATACATGTCGAGACATGCTTCACCAACCAACACCCAAGGGAAAGCAGAGACTACAAAAAATAAGACAAGAGAAACAAGCCGCGCGGACTCAACTACAAGCCGCCGGTCTACTACTGTGGAGTCCGATCAGTCCGCCTGGTCACCAGACCGCAACCCAAGCCGCGCGGACTCCCACTTATTCCAATGCTTGCTCTAGCCGCCAATCTGCAAGCTGCCTGACCGCGCAAGCTGCGATGATGAATAGAACAGTCCGCCTGAAGCAGGCGACTTCTTGAACCCCGAACCAAGTTGCCAAAGAGAAGACCGTCTGGTCGCTGTCAGCGACCTGCTGTTTTCCGCCTGTTGCTTAACCGCAGAGTCCGCACTATCCCTGACCGCAATCAGAGCCAAGTCCTGGCTTTCCAGCGCTATCCACACAACCTACACAGCACACCCGATCAACTCAATCAAACCACGCGGACACCAAAAAGCAGTCTGCAGCAACCCGTGCGGGCTCAAGTTACTGTTCACTTACGCATGGAGGTTCAATACTTCCTGATGTGATAGGGGTCCTATTTATAGTCACGATGATGAGTGTGGTCACCGCCCTAGCCGATAGGATTACCGCCACATCCCGCAGCAAGATTTCTCCGTAGTCTGCAGATACAATCCAGTCTGCCGCACCTGTGCAGATAGCCAGCCCGCCTAGCTTCTCCAAGGACGGACTCCAATTTCCAGTCCGCCTTGTCGCCAAAGGTCAAGCCAAGACCACTACAGCCGGACTCCGCAGCAACAGTCCGCTAATCCGCGGACACAACACTTCAGTCCGCCAATCCCGAGCCCACGACTTCGCCACCAAGGCATTTGCCGGACTCAGGCGGACATGTTGTTCCAGTCTGCACATACTATGTATAACACTAGTCTTCATACCCTGCAAACAACTCCAGTCCGCAAGCCGAGCCCATAGCCTTGTTACCAAGACACCTTCTGGACTCAGCGGACTCCAGCTCCAGTCTGCTTATATAGCAAACTTCCAGTCCGCATATACCGCAGACTACAGTCCACATATCCCAAGTCCACAGCCACGCCAGCAAGGCAACTGTCGGACTCAGCGGACACCCTGCTTCAGTCCGCACATCCCGAGCTCACCTTTTCCTCAAAAGCTACTGTTGGACTCAGCGGACACCTAGCATCAGTCCGCCCACAGTTGCGGACACAACCTCCAGTCTGCTCATCCCCAAACTCACAACCAAGGCACGTGCACTTCTGCCGAGCTTGGCGGACTAAGAAGTAGGCCGCACTCTACTGCGCGATCTCCCCGGACTGAGCCAAACATGGACTTGGTTCAGACCTAACCAAGTCCACACCACTGGCCACTAGGGCCAGTCCGCACTTACTGGCGGACACTGGAACCAGTCCGCCTATCAAGGCGAACTCCAGTATCAGTCCGCACTGACTGGCGGTCTCCGCGGATTCCACTTGCCACTGCACCAGAGCAAGACCAAGGCAACTGCCAAACCGGTCTGTCGAGCTCTAGTTCTTCAGTCCGCTTCATGCCGGACTCCGCGGCTAGAATTTCTAGCCACTCGGTTACTTCCTGGGATCCAACTGCCTGCTGAGCACAAGCCGGCCTGGCTAACTGCCGCTGCTGTCCATGTAGTCTGCACGAACAGGTCACCCAGGCTGCTACAGAGCAAACCGTCTGCAACATCCCTGCCGACTTAGCAGTCCGCCAACCCTGTCCGCGTAGTCCACGCGGATAGGTCCAAGTGCTCCATTCACCCACTTTCACTTCACAAATTTCAACACTCCCCCTTGAAGTGAGAAGTGCTGAATAACTCCAGCAGCTCCTGTAACCTTGCACCTGATCCCTTTGATAACATCTACGAAGAAATGTCCAAGATATAGTCCTCTCCCCGCATATCATGGACCATGAGGGAGCCCTCCAGCATCTCCCAAAAGGAGTCATGCTTCCCTCTGCCTTCTTCAGCTTCAACCTCCACTCATGCATCACAGGAGTATCACCAACTACCTTGGGCACAAAATCCCAAGCCTCATTACCTCTGAGAGAAGTCACCACTTCAGCCTTGGTGTCAACCACCTCTTTGATTCTAGTGGGGCCATCACAGCTAGAAGAAACTTGCTCGACCTGATGGCTAACAAAGAAACACGGAATCAAGCTCGCCGTGTTCCCTTCACTATATCGAGCTGGTGGCTTACTGATCCTCTTCGATCTCCGAAGAATCGGATCACGACTAACCACCTCTGCTGCTTCTGAACCAGCTCCGTTCCCGGGCAAACCCGGAACAATGCTCCCCTTGCTCCCTGAACAAGATGCCTCCGCGCTGGAACCAGGAGCACCTGGAGCAACGTTCCCCCTGCTACCTGAACCAGAATACTCCCCTCTTAAACAAGAACTGCCTGGAACATCGCTCCCCCTGCTTCCTAAACTAGAAGCCTCCGCCTTCGAGCTAGAAGTACCTAGAGTATCGCTCCCCCTACTTCCTAACCCTGATGCCTTTTCACCGGAGCTAGAACAACCTGGAGCTACTGGTGACTCAGGCAGCTCTACATGAACATTAGCAGCAGCCTCCTTCAGCCCACCATCTGACCTGCTCATCTCTAGATCCACATGAGAGCTACCCCAATACGGCGTCAACTCATCGAAGACAACGTCTCTCGACACGACGAGTCTCTTTGTCGCAGGATCCAACATCTCCATCTTCTCCTCTACTCATCATACCCAACAAAGGCTAGCTTTGTCTTCAGAACACCCGGAGAGTGTATATAGCAGGTAGATCCAAATACCCGTAGGTGCTTAACACTGGGCTTAACTCCGAACATCAGCTCATAAGGAGTCTTCACATAGATCGGACTAAGAGGCATCCGATTGATGACATGAACAGCACAAGCCATCCCTTCCGCCCAAACAGCCTTAGGAACGCCTTTACTCTGAAGCCAACACTTGCAGGTCTCCGTTAACCAACGGATCATCCGAGCTGCAATACTGCCTTACTGTGAAGTATATCCACAAGAAGGCTCCTTACAGATCCCTTGCTTCCTGCAAACGTTTGAGAACTCGGTTGAGCCAAACTCACCACCGATGCTTGTCCTCAACTTCTTGACCATCAGGCCAAGCTGGCATTCCACAAGCTTCTTGAACTCCACAAACAAGCGCATCATATTGGACTTATTCTTCATGAAGTATACCCAAGTATATCTTGAATAGTCATCAACCAATATCAGCATGAACTTGCTGCCTCCAAGACTGGCGGTGACGGTCAGTCCAACCAGAGCACAATGGACAACCGCCAACGGTGCTTTACATCTGGATTGTGCCTTATAAACCATGAAGCGATAAGCTTCACTTTGCTGACATCCCGCACACCCCTGACCATCGTCATAGGATGACAATCTAGGCAAGCCTCTTACGAGTCTTCTTTTCGCCATTGCTTTTAGCTTGTTCATTCCTACATGCCCCAGTCTTTCATGCTAGATAGCTGCACTATCACTGACCTTCGTTCGATCAGCACCAGAACTTGTTGAAGACCCAACAAAGTTCTCCTTCTTGCCTCCAACATGAGCTATGTTCGTCGAGAGCAAGGTAACCTTGCACTCTTTCCTGAGATGACCATGCTGCTTGCATTTATAGCACCTTGGTCCTTCCTTCCTCTTCCCATCACGCCTAGGAGAACCACTCCTCTCTTGTTGATATGAAGTAGAAGGACCATCCTCTGCAGAAACCTTCACCTCCTTCCTGAACAACCCATGAAGGGAAGTCCAAACCTCCGCAGCTGACCGACATCCACTGATGTGGTCCAAGAGCTCTGATGAGATCACCTGCTTGAGAAAAGACTTCGCTTTTGCATTTGTCTCCTTCCAAGCTCTCATCTCTTCAACATTGCCAGCAGTAGACTCTTGTCTTTCTGCTCCGCATACAACCTCCCAAAGGTCCTCGCCAAGAAGAAAGCTCTTCATACAAGACTTCCACCTATCAAAGTTAGTCTCTGTAAGGAGATCAATTCCAAGACAACTTGCATCCTCCACTGCCATGGTTCTACCACTGGTTCCCTCTTCAAAGAGTCACAGCCACTTCAATTGATCGCTGCTTATCCACTCCAATCCAGCTCCGAAAACAAGTTCACTGCTCAAGCAACTGAACCTGGCTCTGATACCATGTTAAAATTCAACAACCTGGCACTACTACCACGTTGAATTTTCTCCAGGTGGTCAGCAGGATATCCTAAAGCCAAATTAATATTCTCAGACCTATCCAGTTCACACCTTGATCACGCGAAAAATTCCCTGGACCTTGAAGTGAGCAGGAGTTAACTCAATTGAAGTCAATCAACTAGCAAACACATGCAGCACAAGCATCTTTATTGATTCACAGCTATCTTCTTTACACAACGAGACATACATGGCGAAACATGCTTCACCAACCAACACCCAAGGGAAAACAGAGACTACAAAAAACAAGACAAGAGAAACAAGCCGCGCAGACTCAACTATAATCCGCCGGTCTACTACTGTGGAGTCCGCTCAGTCCGCCAGGTCGCTAGACCGCAACCCAAGCCACACGGACTCCCCCTTATTCCAATGTTTGCTCTAGCCGCCAACCTGCAAGCCGCCTGACCGCGAGGTCGCCTAGCCGCCAGACAGCACAAGCTGTGATGCCGAATAGAACAGTTCTCCTGAAGCAGGCGACTTCTTGAACCCCGAACCAAGTTGCCAAAGAGAAGACCGTCTGGTCGTTGACCGCAACCTGCTGTTTTCCACCAGTTACTTAACCGCAGAATCCACACTGTCCCTGATCGCAATCAGAGCCAAGTCATGGCTTTCCAGCGCTATCCGCACAACCTGCACAGCACACCTGGTCAACTCAATCAAACCGCACGGACACCAAAAAGCAGTACACAGCAACCCATGCGGGCTCAAGTTACTGTTCACTTACACATGGAGGTTCACTACTTCCTGATGTGACAGGGGTCCTATTTATAGGAACGATGATGAGTGTGGTCACCGCCCTAGCCGATAGGATTACCGCGACATCCCGCAGCAAGACTTCTCCGCAATATGCGGATACAATCCAGTCTGTCGCACCTGTGCAAGATAGCCAGCCCACCTAGCTTCTCCAAGGCCGGACTCTAATTTCCAGTCCGCCTTGTCGCCAAAGGCCAAGCCAGGAGCATCACAGCCGGAATCCGTAGCAACAGTCCGCTAATCCGCAGACACAGCACTTCAGTCCGCCAATCCCGAGCCCATGACTTCGCCACCAAGGCATCTGTCGGGCTCAGACGGACATGCTATTCCAGTCCACCCATACTATGGACAGCACTAGTCTACATACCCTGCAGACAACTCCAGTCCGCAAGCCGAGTCCATAGCCTTATTACCAAGACACCTTCTGGACTCAGCGGACTCCAGCTCCAGTCTACTTACATAACAAACTTCCAGTCCGCATATACCGCAGACTACAGTCTGCATATCCCAAGTCCAAAGTCACGCCAACAAGGCAGATGTCAGACTCAGCGGACACCCTGCTTCAGTCCGCACATCTTGAGCCCACCTTTGCCTCAAAAGCTACTGCCAGACTCAGCGAACACCTAGCATCAGTCCGCCCACAGTTGCGTACATAACCTCCAGTCCGTTCATCCCCAAACTCGTAACCAAGGCACATGCACTTCTGCCGAGCTTGGTGGACTGAGAAGCAGGACGCACTCCACTGCGCGATCTCCCCGCACTGAGCCAAACATGGACTTGGTTCAGACCCAACCAAGTCCACACCACTGGCCACTAGGGCCAGTCCGCACTTACTGGCGGACACTGGAACCAGTCCGCCTGTCAAGGCAAACTCCAGTATCAGTCCGCACTGACTGGCGTTCTCCGCGGCTACCACTTGCCGCTGCACCAGAGCAAGACCAAGGAAACTGCCAAACCGGTCTGCTGAGCTCCAGTTCTTCAGTCCGCTTCATGCCGGACTCTGCGGATAGAATTTCTAGCCGCCCGGTTACTTCCTGCGATCCAACTGCCTGCTGAGCACAAGCCGGCCTGGCTAACTGCCGCTGCTGTCTGCGTAGTCCGCACGAACAGACCGCCCAGGCCGCTACAGAGCAAACCGTTTGCAACATCCCTGCCGACTTAGCAGTCCGCCAACCCTGTCCGCGTAGTCCGCGCGGATAGGTCCAAGTGCTCCATTCACCCACTTTCACTTCACAAATTTCAACATTTCACATCACCGCCCTCAAGCCTCACCACTTGATGCCTCGATCACTAACCGCTAAGGCCTAAGACTCACTTCTCCCTGAGTTCTTAGCTCGCCAGCGATCTCAACTCTAGCCCGCCACTTTCACTAGCGCGCAGTTCGCCGGTGATCTCCATCGCACGCTGCAACGAGCAACTGTTCATAGGTCGTCGACGACTTAGAAGAACAGACAACTTTTATTCCTACCCGACTTCTTCTTGTTGAAGAGAGAAAGATACCCCATATATATAGAACAACCCCTAGAACACAAAACACCAATCAGCACACCAGATCCGGTCAAAACAGTAAACACCAGATCCGACCAATTATTTTAATTCTCAACAATTCTCATCCCGCAGGACTTGGTCCCTGCATAAATGAGACATATTCCATGCCGATGTTAGTTTCCTTCTTCGTTTATCACCGACGTGATGGATATTGTTTGATACTAAAACATATCTTTTTTCACCATTTTTCTTCATTTATCCAAGAATCCATCCCGAATTCAACTACTTCAAGTCATATCTTCCCATTGTTGATAGCTCTTTTATTAATCCTTCTAGTTTGACAAAAAAATACTTATGTGCACGAGATCACCACGATTAATCCATCCCGAATCCTCCTTCTCGATGCCTTCTGCCATCAAACTTTCTAACTTGTGAAAGTTCAAAGTAGGAGTGATGGAGTTCTTCGAGCATGATGACCTTTACTTCTACCACTACTTAAGTATAGAGTACTTAATGGACAATGATATTTTCCAAGAATTTCCATCCCGAATCTTCCTCCTGGCGTCCTGAATCCTCCTTGATGCCTTCTGCCATCAAACTTTCTAATTTGTGAAAGTTTGAAGTAGGACTGTAGGAGTGATGGAGTTTTTCGAGCATGACTACCTTTACTTCTACAACTACTTAAATATGGAGGACTTGGACACTCCAGCATTTTCAAGAGTTTTGACAGTAGATGTACTCAAGTTCTTTTAGTACTTATTTTCAAGAAAGAATTTTTCATACATATCTTGTGACTTACTTGAGCTACATTAGGTGAAAAAGGAAAAGATATGTAAAAATTTTATGCACTTATGTACAAATATACATTTTAATGAAAATAAAATAGCAATACCCGTAAGCCATAACATGATTTTCAATGAGTATAAAGCCTCTCATTTTAATGGTTTATGATCGATTATAAGTCCAATACTAAAAGAAAGGTTGAATCTTCATAACTTGGTTATGTATTGGATCATTTCGTAACATGATAAAATATCAAACGTTCATAGAATGGCTTGGTGTTTGTTTACTATTCCAATGAGTAATCCACTTAATAAGCAAACATAGTGTGATCATTGATTCATGCATAGATGTTTACACCTATGTTTTATTGAGGAGCACGAATGAAGATAAGGTATGCGTAAATTGTCTATGGTTTGCTGAATAGCACGACCATATATGAAGATACAATTTGTTGAATAATGCAACCACAAATCATCTAGGGTTTGTTGATCAGCACAATCGTTGAAATTTGAAAAGATATAGTTGCTGAATAGCCCGGTCATAAATCATTTATGGTTTATCAAATAGAGTAACTTTTAAAATATGAAGATGTAGTTTTCAAAATAGCATGACTGTAAATCATCTACGATTTGTTCAATATCGCGTCCATAGGAATACGATGATTTGTTGAATATCGCATCCATAGGAATACGTTGATACAGTTTGTTGAAAATGCAACTATAAATTTCTTATGATGTTGAAATCGAAAATCGGTCTCCTGTGGAGTTCGACCCTTGGGGAAGGGGTGACCGCGCACCTACTACCCTCAAGCGAACGATCTAGGCACAAGACTAGGAACACAAGGGACAGACCCAAGGTCTCAGCGTGGAGGACCCGCCGCATACCCGGAAGACTAACAAACTCTTCCCCTCCCAAGCCAAGGGCTGAGCTAAGGCACCTTCGGAGGGCTCTCTTGGCCGACCGGAACATCTAAGGAGGATCTCAAGATCCACTCCTTAACTAGAGGTGTCACCTCGGGTCTATGTAAAATTTTCCCCGCCCGTCTTTTTAATGGCGTAAAACCGCCCAGCAGCCCTACTCTACGCAGCCCCAATTGGGCCGCTAACATCATAACATAGGCCTTCTAGGGCCGGCACAGAGCATCACAGGCATTAATAAATTTACAGGAATATAAATTTCATACTCAGCACGCAGGCCGGCAATATAAACAAAAAAGGCCTTCGAGGGCCGGCACGAGCTCGTGCTTAAGCCCGCTATTCTCCGCTTGGTACTGCAACACCTGTACGCCAACGTCTCGACGAACGGCGGCCAACTAGGGATCGGTCGGCCAACATAAGCGGGCCAATCATATTGCGCACACCCCCTTTTTTGGGGCTATGGTGCGCATTCCCTGTAAGCGGCTAATAAATAACTTCCTCGGAGTCTTCTTCGGCAACCCCAGAACATCACCAATCCAGCTCACACGTCCGGATGGGCTTCACACAGCATGCCTAAACTCGTACTCACGCTTCCGGGTACTAATGCAATTAACTGCGTGGACGTACACGTCAACCCATCGGAAAGCTCCCTTCCCCCCACCCGTTGGTGGAGAGGGGCTTCCATCCAAATATGTAAACTGAGGGCTTCACCTGCCCAAGTAGAAACATCGTTACCCTTGTCGCGTGCTTGGTGGCGGGGCCGGGAGAGGAACTCCGGGCCGATCCTACTGCATGCGGCCGCGTCGGAGGTCGCTCTCCACTCTAGGCCGAGCCTTGCTCCAGGCCGAGCTTGCTTACGGTGGTGAAAAGCTAGGGCTTAGCTCCAGGCCGAACCTCACACCAAGCCGAGCCCTGCTCCAGGCCGAGAGAAAGGGAGGGGGCCGGGGTGTGCTACTCCAGGCCGGGAGAAAGAGAGTGGGGTCGGGTTGTGCTGCTCCAGGCCGGGAGAAAGAGAGTGGGGCCGGGTTGCTCCAGGAGGCCGGGAGAGAGGGAGAGGGGCGGTCTGGTTGCCGCTCCAGGCTGATGGGTGAGGGGAAGGGGGCGGCGTCGAGCTCGGTCTGCTCTGCTTAGGCGGCGACGGGAGAGAGGGGGGATGGCGGCCGTGCCCTGCTTTACCGGCGAAGGGAGAGAGGGGGGATGGAAGCCGTGCCCCGCTTTGCCGACGATGGGAGAGAGGGGGGAAGGAGGCCGTGCCCTAGCCCTGGGAAAGAATCTCGATCCCCCTTTTATTTCTTCTTTTCTTTTTTCTTTCCAACCCGATGCCCTGCTGCCCCTTTTCCCCTGCTCCCCCCTCTTATTCTCTCCTCATCACATAATCTATCCTCTATGTATAATATAATATATATATTATATAATATAACATATATACATTATAATATATATTATATAATATTATATATATATATACATAAATTCTAAGCATACGCACATAAAACCTCTGCACGCACGCACGAGGACCCGCACGTCTTCGAACGGGGCCGCACCAAATCGTCGCCCATAACACGCCCCTAGACTGATATTTGGGGAGGGTCCCACTCGCCCGGCTACGGGGTTGTACACAATCCCCGCTCTTTTCGAGGTTGGTATAAGCTCGGAAAGAATCATCCAACCCTACGTATCCGACGAGTGGGGGCCGACCCAAAAAAAATTTTAGAGAAACTGAAATTTGCACTTGGAACATCAATCTCCTCATGCCCTTTTTGATCTTTTTTGAACCACTCGATACCTGTAATACTCCCTGCTATTCAATTTCCCTTATACTATTACTTACAACAAGTATATAATTTCTCATGATATCGTGAAACAACAAAGCCATATATTTTGTATCCTCTTGCACACACGGAGCTAATCCTTTCCCCCCAGGTGTGCCTACAGCCCTGCTAGCTAGTGAGAGCCTGACAGCGAGTCTACCCGGGGCCGAGCAGCACTCGGGGTCCCTTACCCCCCAGGCGAGCCTACGGACCTGCCAGCTAGTAGGAGCCAGACAGCGGGTCTACCCGGGGCCGAGCATCACTCGGGGTCCTGCAAAAATCTCCAAGAACCAATCTTTTCCCCCCGGGTGTGCCTACAACCTTGCCAGCTAATGAGAGCTTGACAGCGAGTCTACCCGGGGCTGAGCAGCACTCGGGGTCCCTTACCCCCCCAGGCGAGCCTGTGGACCTGACAGCTAGTAGGAGCCAGGCAGCGGGTCTACCTGGGGCCGAGCATCACTCGGGGTCCTGCAAAAATCTACAAGAACCAATCCTTTCCCCCCAGGTGTGCCTACAACCCTGCCAGCTAATGAGAGTCTGACAGCGAGTCTACCCGGGGCCGAGCAGCACTCGGGGTCCCTTACCCCCCAGGCGAGCCTACGGACCTGCCAGCTAGTAGGAGCCAGGCAGCGGGTCTACCCGGGGCCGAGCACCACTCGGGCTCCTGCAAAAATCTCCAAGAACCAATCCTTTCCCCCCAGGTGTGCCTACAGCCCTGCCAGCTAATGAGAGCTTGACAGCGAGTCTACCCGGGGCCGAGCAGCACTCGGGGTCCCTGCAAAAACTCTCCAAGAACCAACCCTTTCCCCCAGGTGTGCCTACAGCCCTGGCAGCTAATGAGAGTCTGACAGCGAGATCTGCTCGGGGTCCACTACTACCGCCATCGAGTGACTTCTAGCCCTGCCAGCTAGGTGAGAGCCTGACAGCGGGATCTGCTCGAGGCCCAATGATGACACCGAGTGACTTCTAGCCCTGCCAGCTAGGTGAGAGCCTGATAGCGGGATCTGCTCGGGGTCCACTACTACCGCCATCGAGTGACTTCCAGCCCTGCCAGCTAGGTGAGAGCCTGACAGCGGGATCTGCTCAAGGCCCAAGGATGACACCGAGTGACTTCCAGCCCTGCCAGCTAGGTGAGAGCCTGACAGCGGGATCTGCTCAGGGTCCACTACTACCGCCATCGAGTGACTTCCAGCCCTGCCAGCTAGGTGAGAGCCTGACAGCGGGATCTGCTCGAGGCCCAAGGATGACACCGAGTAACTTCCAGCCCTGCCAGCTAGGTGAGAGGCTGACAATGGGATCTGCTAGGTGTCCACTACTACTGCCATCGAGTGACTTCCAGCCCTGGCAGCTAGGTGAGAGCCTGACAGCGGGATCTGCTCGAGGCCCAAGGATGACACCGAGTGACTTCCAGCCCTGCCAGCTAGGTGAGAGCCTGACAGCGGGATCTGCTCGGGGTCCACTACTACCGTCATCGAGTGAATTCCAGCCCTGCCAGCTAGGTGAGAGCCTGACAGCGGGATCTGCTTGAGGCCCAAGGACGACACCGAGTGACTTCCAGCCCTGACAGCTAGGTGAGAGCCTGACAGCGGGATCTGCTCGGGGTCCACTACTACCGCCATCGAGTGACTTCCAGCCCTGCCAGCTAGGTGAGAGCCTGACAGCGGGATCTACTCGAGGCCCAAGGATGACACCGAGTGACTTCCAGCCCTGCCAGCTAGGTGAGAGTCTGACAGCGGGATCTGGTTGGGGTCCACTACTACCGTCATCGAGTGACTTCCAGCCCTTCCAGCTAGGTGAGAGCCTGACAGCGGGATCTGCTCGAGGCCCAAGGATGACACCGAGTGACTTCCAGCCCTGCCAGGTAGGTGAGAGCCTGACAGCGGGATCTGCTCGGTGTCCACTACTACCGCCATCGAGTGACTTCCAGCCCTGCCAGCTAGGTGAGAGCCTGACAGCGGGATCTGCTCGAGGCCCAAGGATGACACTGAGTGACTTCCAGCCCTGCCAGTTAGGTGAGAACCTGACAGCGGGATCTGCTCGGGGTCCACTACTACCGCCATCGAGTGACTTCCAGCCCTGCCAGCTAGGTGAGAGCCTGACAGAGGGATCTGCTCGAGGCCCAAGGATGACACCGAGTGACTTCCAGCCCTGCCAGCTAGGTGAGAGCCTGATAATGGGATCTGCTCGGGATCCACTACTACCGCCATCGAGTGACTTCCATCCCTGCCATGTAGGTGAGAGCCTGACAGCGGGATCTGTTTGAGGCCCAAGAATGACACCGAGTGACTTTCAGCCCTGCCAGCTAGGTGAGAGCCTGACATCGGGATCTGCTCGGGGTCCACTACTACCGTCATCGAGTGACTTCCAGCCCTGCCAACTAGGTGAGAGCCTGACAACGGGATCTGCTCGAGGCCCAAGGATGACACCGAGTGACTTCCCGCCCTGCCAGCTAGGTGAGAGCCTGACATCGGGATCTACTCGGGGTCCACTACTACCGCCATCGAGTGACTTCCAGCCCTGCCAGCTAGGTGAGAGCCTGACAGCGGGATATGCTCGAGGCCCAAGGATGACACCGAGTGACTTCCAGCCCTGCGAGCTAGGTGAGAGCCTGACAACGGGATCTGCTCAGGGTCCACTACTACCGTCATCGAGTGACTTCCAGCCCTGCCAGCTAGGTGAGAGCCTGACAGCGGGATCTTCTCGAGGCCCAAGGATGACACCGAGTGTCTTCCAGCCCTGCCAGCTAGGTGAGAGCCTGACAGCGGGATCTGCTCGGGGTCCACTACTACCGCCATCGAGTGCTTCCAGCCCTGCCAGCTAGGTGAGAGCCTGACAGCGGGATCTACTCGAGGTCCAAGGATGACACCGAGTGACATCCAGCCCCGCCAGCTAGGTGAGAGCCTGACAAAGGGATCTGCTTGGGGTCCACTACTACCACCATCGAGTGACTTCCAGCCCTGCCAGCTAGGTGAGAGCCTGACAGCGGGATCTTCTCGAGGCCCAAGGATGACACCGAGTGACTTCCAGCCCTGCTAGCTAGGTGAGAGCCTGACAGCGGGATCTGCTCGGGGTCCACTACTACCGCCATCGAGTGACTTCCAGCCCTGCCAGCTAGGTGAGAGCCTGGCAGCGGGATCTGCTCGAGGTCTATTAAACAAATACTTCGATCGTCCACATAGATTGCGGAGGGAGCATTGCCACTACGAATTTCATAACGATGTTTAGGGTCATAACGATGTCCACAGAGAATCATCCAGGCTCCCGTGCAATACCACCGGTTCAGTCAGCTAGGGGAAAGCCTGACGGTGGGGGTGTCGAGAGCAACCTCAGAGTGAGGAGACTTGAGAAACTTTTGCCAAGTATAACTGGAGGGTAGGCTCCCTCACTTCTAACTCCACGTTAACCTGGGAGGCCACCATCAAGGAGTCAATAAGAACCTCCACATAATTTACCCCAAGTTCTTAGGCCAGGCACAGTCTAGATATAACCGTCTCATACTGAGTCTGGTTGTTGGTGATAGGGAAATGCATTACTACTCGAGGACTTGACTTTGCTCGAGGTGGAGACATCATGTTTACTTAATAGGTGTTGGAGAGTTAATTGCACTGATGCTTTTGCAAATGGTGGACGCATTCTTTTCATAAGAGAGACGATCTGGAGGTCATCAAATCGGGAAGCTGGCGTCCGAGCCTATTCCTAATAATTCCTCCAATCGGAAGAGAGATGCAATCAGGGGGACATAGGCCGACATGTAAGGGGGGAGCAGATCTCGGCCGTCAGTGCAGAGGCTCGGTCTTACAATAGCTCTTAGAGTCCCGATGCATCGTCCCATCATCCGAACTGGGCTATTTAGAAGGAACAGGTCAGCAGCTCGTATCCTGATCTAATGACAAAGATTACTTTCCGCCATGTCACTCGATGATGAGAGCTAGTGCATGGGCGACGGGTAATGTTCCTGCGAGGGTCCTCTAGGACGCACTCGAGGCCAACATCTTCCCTTGGGCCAAAACCTGCCCCTTCACAGGTTATCCTGCTCTCTCAATAACAAAGTCCTTCACTTGTGATTGCTTGGAGAGATCGGCCCTTTATCAAATCTGGGAGGTTAGCGTCTAGGCTCGTTCCTGATAATTCCCCTAGTCGGAGGAGAGGTGCGATCAGGCGGACATAGGCCGACATGCAAGGGGGGAGCTGATCTCGGCCGTCAGTGCAGAGGCTCGGTCTTACAACAGCGCTTAAAGTCCCGCTGCACCGTCCCATCGTCTGAACTAGGCTATTTAAAAGGAACGGGTTGGACGTTTGGCTTCCGGAGTCGATCGCAAGGCTAACCCTTGAAGCCCTCAGAAGCTCGAGGTGAATTGGTAATAAAGAGAAAACTTGACCGCTACTGAATTACAAGGAGGAGATAACATATTACCGTTAGGAAGGGAACCCTTTCAGGTCACCCCGGCTCCTAGTACCTCTTAGCTGCTCTCTTACTTGATCTTGAAGATAATAACCTCCAGGTTTCTCGTTGATGTAATAAGTGGGGATACATGGGTTTTCATAGGTAGAAGCGCTTCAAATAAGTGCAAATCCTACTCCAAATGCTATGGGATTCAAACAACAGCTGTGGGAGGGGACAACTCTGAGTATGAGGACCTTACATACAAAGTATCAATGCATGACCCGGGTCGCCACTTGGTTCCTCTTCAACAGCCATGACTCTCGCCAGAGTTCTTCTGTGTTGGTCACTCTCCACGCTCACCGCACCAAAATGTTGAAATCGAAAATCGGTCTCCTATGGAGTTCGACCCTTGGGGAATGGGTGACCGCGCACCTACTACCCTCAAGAGAATGATCTAGGCACAAGACTAGGAACACAAGGGACAGACCCAAGGTCTCAGCGTGGAGGACCCGCCGCATACCCGGAAGACTAACAAACTCTTCCCCTTCCAAGCCAAGGGCTGAGCTAAGGCACCTTCGGAGGGCTCTCTTGGCCGACCGGAACATCTAAGGAGGATCTCAAGATCCACTCCTTAACTAGAGGTGCCACCTCGGGTCTATGTAAAATGTTCCCCGCCCGCCTTTTTAATGGCGTAAAACTGCCAAGCAGCCCTACTCTACGCAGCCCCAATTAGGCCGCTAACATCATAACATAGGCCTTCTAGGGCCGGCACATAGCATCACAGGCATTAATAAATTTACAGGAATATAAATTCCATACTCAGCACGCAGGACGGCAATATAAACAAAAAAGGCCTTCGAGGGCCGGCAAGAGCTCGGGCTTAAGCTCGCTATTCCCCGCTTGGTACTGCAACACCTGTACGCCAACGTCTTGACGAGCGGTGGCCAACTAGGCATCGGTCGGCCAACATAAGCGGGCCAATCATATTGCGCACACCCCCTTTTTTGGGGCTATGGTGTGCATTCCCTGTAAGCGGCTAATAAACAGCCTCCTCGGAGTCTTCTCCGGGAACCTCAGAACATCACCAATCCGGCTCACATGTCCGGATGGGCTCACACAGCATGCCTAAACCCGTACTCACGCTTCCGGATACTAATGCAATTAACTGCGGGGACGTACACGTCAACCCGTCGGAAATATCCCTTCCCCCACCCGTTGGTGGAGAGGGGCTTACATGCAAATATGTAAACTGCGGGCTTCATCTGCCCAAGTAGAAACATCGTTACCCTTGTCGCGTGCTTGGCGGCGGGGCCGGGAGAGGAGCTCCGGGTCGATCCTACTGCATGCGGTCGCGTCGGAGGTCGCTCTCCACTCTAGGCTAAGCCTTGCTCCAGGCCGAGCCTTGCTCCAGGCCGAGCTTGCTGCCGGTCGTGAAAAGCTAGGGCTTAGCTCCAGGCCGAACCCCTCTCCAAGCCGAGCCCTGCTCCAGGCCGAGAGAAAGGGAGGGGGCCGGGGTGTGCTGCTCCAGGCCGGGAGAAAGAGAGTGGGGCCGGGTTGTGCTGCTCCAGGCCGGGAGAAAGAGAGTGGGGTCGGGTTACTCCAGGAGGTCGGGAGAGAGGCAGAGGGGCGGTCGGGCTGTCGCTCCAGGCCGACGGGTGAGGGGAAGGGGGCGGCGTCGAGCTCGGTCTGCTCTGCTTAGGCGGCGACGGGAGAGAGGGGGGATGGCGGCCATGCCCTGCTTTGCCGGCGACGGGAGAGAGGGGGAGATGGAAGTTGTGCCCCGCTTTGCCGGCGATGGGAGAGAGGGGGGAAGGAGGCCGTTCCCTAGCCCTGGGAAAGAATCCTGATCCCCCTTTTATTTCTTCTTTTTTTTCTTTCCAACCCGATGCCCTGCTGCCCCTTTTCCCCTGCTCCCCCCTCTTATTCTCTCCTCCTCATATAATCTATCCTCTATGTATAATATAATATATATATTATATAATATAACATATATACATTATAATATATATTATATGATATTATATATATATACATAAATTCTAAGCATACGCACATAAAACCTCCGCACGCACGCACAAGGACCCGCACGTCTTCGAACAGGGCCGCAACAATTCGTTGCCCATCACACGCCCCTAGGCTGATATTTAGGGAGGGTCCCACTCGCCCGACTACGGGGTTGTACATATGATACCATATGAAGATGAAGATATTGTTTACTGAATAGTGCGGACGAAAATCGTCTATGACTTATTGAATATCACAATCATAGTAATTTGAAGATACGATTGTTGAATAATGAGACCATAAATCATCTATGGTTTGTTGAACATCGCTACCATAAGAATATGAAAATACAGTTTGTTGAATATCACCCTCATAAATGGATGTTGAATTTTTTGAAGTGAAAGTGACAGTTTGGGCGGACTGTTCGCGCTGTTTGTGCAGACAGGAGTGACAGCTATCCAGGTCGGCTAGTGTTCTGCAAGCGGCTTGTTCCCTGATGGTAATCGGGCAAATTGAATGTTTATCCGCGGAATTCGCCGAATCCGGCAAATTGCGAATTCAACTGGAGTTCATTGAGCCCGGGTTGCAGACTAGTTTGGAGCTCGGGTGATCGGCATGGTTGTTTCCTTTGTCTCGCTCTGGTGGCGCAGTTTTGTGTAACTGCACAGTTCACTGGTTTGTGCGGACTGGCCATTGTATCCGGTGGTGTTGTGTTCGCACCTGGTATGACAGGTGGTGTGGACTTGGTCTGGATTTGTACGAAGTCCAGGTGTGCTCAGTCCGGGAGATCTCGCGGTTAGCGCTGTCTGTTTTCTTTGTTTGCCGAGTTCGCCAGCTGTCAGCCTTGTGCTCTGGTTGTGGGCTCGGTGTGTGCGGACTGGTGGAGTATCCATAGGGTTCGCTGATGTGGTGGACAAGTCCTGGCTAAGCCTTGTGCCGACAAAGCTGACAGGACTTCTATCCGGCCTAGTTGCAGCGATTAGGCGGACTGGCTTTGTGTCCGCGGTTATGCGGATTCACTCAGTGCTCATCGTGAGATAGGGTGGTGATCCTCTCGGCTATGGCGGTGATCACACTCCTCTCTGCGCCTATAAATAGGATCCCCTATCACATCAATAGTATAACCGAATGAACAGTACGTGAGCTCGGGTGGTTGTTGTGGACAGGTTTTTATGTTCGCTCGATTTGAGTAGTTGACCGTGTTTTTACAGTGCATATTATGCGGACAGTACTGAGAAGTCAGTGACTTGGTTCTGACTTTGGTTAGGGATCAGTGCGGACTTTGCGGTTACAATCGGCGGTTAACAACAGGTTACGGTTTGCGACTAGAAGGTCTTCACTTTGGCAACTCTTTCCCAGTTCAATAAGTTGTTTGCTTCTTGCGGCTTGTTCAGTTCGGCAGCAGTTGTTCGTGTTAATCTAGCGGCTAGGCGACCTCGCGATTAGGAGGCTAGCAGATTGCGGACGGAGTTCAACATTGGAATAACGGGTTGTGTGTGCGGTTAATTAAGTTGCGGTCTGGCGACTTAGCGGCTTCAGCGGACTCCGTAGTACAGCTCAACAGAATTGGCGGTTTCTTCTTGAGTCTGCAAGGCTAGTTCTTTGTCTTGTATTTTTTTCTTCCATCTGGTACATTGGCAAATCATATCTCACCTTGTATAGATTTTTTATTGTACAAGATTTTCTTGTTCTTCTAGTTGCATCTGGTTTACTGGACTTGGTATTGGTTGAGTGTTCCTGCGCTTGGTTTCCCATTTTCCGCGCTTTACAAATTTTTATATGGTATCAGCGGGAATAGAGGTTTGACCAGTGATCAACTGACAGTCTTGCTTTTTTACTTCTCAAAGTCTAGTAGACCAGTATTAGTGCAATGGAAGGTGGGTTTACAAGAGGTCTTATAATTGAGATTTTAATGCCAACCAATTTTAAGAAGTGGAGGTCGTGCATGGAAGGCTATCTTTTGGGCGAGGACCACTCGGAGGTTGTCTGTGGAGATGAGAGGCAAGAAGTTACTGCTGCCGCTGGCAATGCTGAAGAAGTGAGATATGGGAGGAAGACAAGCGCGAAGGCGGAGTTTACTCTCAAGCGGGTTATATCACTGGAACTCTTTGACCACATCATAGGATGTCGGTCTGCTGCTGAGATTTGGACTTTCCTTGATGGGTTGTTCAATAGGAAGAATGTACCGAGCCTATAATTCTTGGAGAATGAGTTGGCAAGGGCCACTCAGGGTGAATTGTCCATCTCAACGTCCTTCCTGAAGATGAATAACCTTTGCCCTGAAATATCGGCATTGGATCCTAATGAGCCGATTTCAAAAGTGAAGCTCAAGAGGCACAGTATCCGCTGTTTGCGGAAGGAATATGTGGCCTTTGTTACTTCTGTTCAAGGCTAGGCCACTCAGCTTTCTTTGCTAGAGCTGGAGAACCTGCTAGCTTCGCAGGAGAGCCTAGCAAGGCAAATTGTTGGAGTGACTATCTCTGAAGGAGGTAGTGGTCTTCTCAGGGAAGAAGAAGAGATGGGACAAGAAGAAGAAGCCGTCTACTTGTGATGGCACTTCAACTTCTTATCAACAAGAGAGGAGTTGTAACACCTCCATCCGTCACATGAAATATAACAGAAGGTCAGGCAGGGGCCCCACGCCATATTCCACAGACAGTTAGTGGTGTTACGTATTAATACAAAATTACCACCAAAGGAAACACGCGTGCTAACTCAGAGCATTCTAGCGGAAGCTTTTTAAAACAATTTTAAGAACCCAAGCCACAACATGAATGTCCACTAAAGACCCAAAGTAGGAATGAGCATACAAATACACAAAGTACTTGGTCTTATGATCTTACAAGAGTTTACTTAAACAATAAATGTCTTCCAAACATTGGCACGCAGGTCGGCAACACATGAGCATAAAGAGTAAACATTTGCTTTGGTCTTCAAGGGTGGGCACAGCAACCAGGGCTTCAGCCTACTACTTTCCACTAGGCTCCGCAACACCTGCAATCAACATTCCACCGCAGCGGTGGCAAACAAAAGCAATGGTCAACTAAAGCTGACCAAATTATAACGACCACACCCCTTACATGGGGTGGCCGTGCTCCTTCCCTGCATTTTAGTAGCATAGCCAAACAATAAAGTGAAAGTACTTCAAGCACACTTCACCACAGGTGTAGGCCCACGCGGCCACACACCCCGTGCTCTCAGGGCACTTATACGGTGAAGCCGGTCCGAACCCGCTCCGTCCCGCAACTTCACCACCGCCCCAGGACGGCAAACATCGTGAGCATTAAAGTCCTTTCAGCCGCAGCCTAGACTCGCTCTCCAAATTATCGATAAGTCCCATGTACCTTAGGTTGCTTTAACCGAAGCAAATGGAGTGGGTAGGGTTCCACCTGCCCGTTGCTCACTTCGCCACGGTAATTTAGCCATCGGCGCGGGCCAAGTTTCCCCCAGTCCCAAAGTATCGATCACATAATCGTACATAACCTAGTTATGTACATGGCTGGATCCCAGGCCACTGATACGACAAAAATTCGCTTATGCCCAGATTTTCGGGTGCACCTTGGAGTTAATCCCCAAGACTCCCTGTTGCAATCTACCACGTAGAAAACCCAAAAGCAACCATCGACACGGAGTCTTCTCCGGCTATTCATGCATAATAAAACATCACCGATCCAGACCAACTTGTCCGGGTAGGCTTCACACACCATTCCTATGTTCGTACTTCGATTCCGGACTCTACATGCAAAACTAGGGGGACTATTTATATCCACCCGAAGGAACACCTCACACTCACCGCATACTCGCGAGAGCGGGTTTCCTATGCAGAAAGAAAGTGGAACTCACATGTCCAAGAAGAGAATTGTTACCCTAGAGGTTCGCTTCGGCCCCATGGAAAACTAGCCGGATGAAAAGCACCGTAACGGCCTCGCCTCCGCGGATCTGGACTTAGTTTGTGATTCGGAGCTCTGAAGCTCCACCGGCGGCCGTATTTCTCCTTCTTCTTCTTCCTTGCTCTCCCCTCTCTCTAATACTTTAGAAAGAGAAAGCCTTAAGAGAAATGAGGGTTTTACCCCTACTCATGGCCTTATAACAGCAAGGACAAATCTGGACCCTTGGATCCCATTTAAAGGAAATGAACGGCCATGATTTGCACCTAAAATCACATTCCTGGGTAGAACACGGCTTGCGACACTCCCATGTCACAGGCCGTGTCTCACGATCTGAAAATGATCGTAGAACACAGAACATGACACGAGTTCAGACACGCCCGTGTACTGATTGACACGCCTGTATCAGCCTATGACACGCCCGTGTCACAAGGCGTATTCCTCATGCGACACAGGAAACCGTCGCGTCCCGACTAGGACACGGAAATGAGACACGCCCGTGTTATACTTGACATGCATGTGTCAACCAGAACACGCCTGTGTTCCAGGCCGTGTTCCTCACCCGACATAACTCGGCTAACACAGAGCAGGACCTGGCCCTGGACACGCCCGTGTCTCAGGCCGTGTGCCTGACCTCCAAGGATCGTCGAATGCATTTCGTCGACCACACATAAAATCGTCGAACTCATAGCAGGACACAGCCATGGACATGCCCGTGTCCCCGGCCGTGTGACCCTTATCAGGCCCCAGATTGGCCTTAAGACGCTACCAGACCCTTTCCGAGTTTTGGGGCATTACAATTCTCCCCCCTTAAAAGAATTTCGTCCCGAAATTATGGAATAGATAGTACTCAAACTTAAACGGTACCTGAGTAGATGAGCTCGGGATACTCCTCAAGTATGGTCTGCTCTCTCTCCCACCAAAGCTCCTCACGACCGCAGTTGTCACATCGGAGTTTGACCATCCTGATGTTTTTGTTACGAAGTCACTTGACTTCGGAGTCCTCAATACGGACGGGCTTGACCTTCGTCGTCAACCCACTATCAACAGGTACTTGATCGACCGCAATCACTTGTGAAGGCTCTTGCACCGCCTTCCGCAACACTGATATGTGGAATACGTCGTGTAGACCACTCAGTTCCACTGATAACTTTAGTCGATAAGCCGCTTCACAAATTCGCTCTAGAATCTCAAACAGTCCAAGGTACCTCGGACTCAGCTTCTTCAAGCGTCGTACCCATGAGACACCCTTGAACGACTTAATTATCAAATATACCCAGTCACCAACAGCGAACTCAACGTTCCTATGCTTGGCATTAAAGTATTTAGCCTGCTTGTCCTGAGTGATCTACAATCATTCTCGTATTATTTGTACCAATGAAGTGGCGCCTTCCATTTCTTGTCATTTGTGCAGCTTCGACTCACCCGTCTCCAACCAAGACAACGACGTGCCATATTTTCTACCGTAAAGGGCCTCGAAGGGCGCCATTTGAATACTCGCTTGGTAGCTATTGTTATAAGCAAACTCCACCATGAACAGGTGTTCTTCCCACCGCTTTCCGAAATCCAAGATGCACATGTGAAGCATGTCCTCCATCGTCCTGTTGACCCTCTCGGTCTGACCATCCGTCTGCGGATGAAAGGTCATGCTGAAACTCAGCTTGGCTTCCAACATTTGTTACACCAACCTGCAGCCATTGGACGTGAAGCGCCCATCTCGGTCACTCACGATGTTGCGGGGCACACAGTACAGTCGAACAATGTTATCTACATAGAGTTTTGCTAGCTTATCCACTGAATCATCCTTCCTATTCGGAATGAAGTACGATACTTTCGTAAATCGATCTACGATCACCCAGATGGCGTCGTTTCCCTTCTGCGACCTTGACAACCCATGCACAAAATCCATTGAAATATCGTCGAACTTTCACTCCGGAATAGGTAAGGACTTCAAGAAACCTTCGGGCTTCTGGCACTCTGCCTTCACCAAGGCGCACATTTGACACTTTGCCACATAAAGTGCCACGTCCTTCTTAATTCCTAGCCACCAGAATAACTTTTTCATATCACAATACATTTTTGTGCTCCCCGGGTGAATCGAGTACTTGGTATGATGAGTCTCGTACATCAATTCCTCCCGCAGTTTACCCATATTTGGGAAGCACAGACGACTGTCCCTCCATAACAGTCCATCAACAAAACCAAATTGGGAATTTGACCCATCCAAAGCCTCATACATGATCTGCTTCATGTTGCTATCCAAATCCAGAGCCTGCCGAATCCTATCAGCAAGGTCATACTGCACCTCTATCCAGTTCAATAGTGCTTCAACACTTGTCTGCTTGTCAACACCAGAGATCTCTAATGCCTCCAAATCCCGAATCAAATGCTCATCATGAACCGACAGCCAGTTGGCCTGCGCGGGGCCCTGCGACACAACGAATCTGCCACTACATTGCCTTTCCTAAGAACATAATGTATCTTGAATGTGTAGTCACCCAGGAACTCCATCCACCTCCACTGACGCATGTTTAGGTCTTTTTGATCCAACAAGTACTTCAGGCTCCTGTGATTGGTATTGAAAGAACTAGTGCCTAAACACCTAGAGGGGGGGGGGTGAATAGGTGCACTTAATCTTGTTAAACTTTAAAGGCAAAACCACAGAATTATATGCAATTCTTCACAGCAATACAGCACATACACCACAGCAATCACAGAATAAAGCACACACAGAGAACACACAGATTTTATAGTGGTTCCCCAAGGTCTGGGTACATCCACTTTCCCCCTTCGTCTATATAGTAGTGTACTAGATTCAGCCTAACTTCTCCACTACTTCTCAGATCCACAGATCTTACAACTCAGAACCCCAAATAGGTTCCTACAGCTCAGAGTGATCCCACTCCTACAACTCAGGATCAAAAGCCCTACCACTCAGTCTTCACCAAGACCTACACTCAGCCTTCAACAAGGCTTACACTCAGAGAAATGTATCTCCTACACTCAGGCACACAGGCCCTACCACTCAGCCTTTATAAATATAGGCTTACAACTCAGATCCCTAAGGATCCTACAAAAAATATAAAATACAAGAATTAATAATCACAACTCTGATTGAGAAAGTTGAGTTGACTGGTTTCTTGATGAGTTCTTGAAAGAACTTTGCTGAGATCAACCTCCCTTGCCTTTTCTTCAAAGCTTCTTGAATTAGAACACAGTAAGGTTGAATCTCTAGGCAGATGCTCTTCAATCAACCGCTGACTTGTGAATCAGATCTCAATCTGAAACTTTCTTTATCAGCCTGGCTCAATAGCTGTCTTCTTAGAAGGAGCTTTCTCTCTTCAACTACTTAGATCTTCACTTGAAGGTCTTCTTCTTGTTTGTTGTTTCTCACTTCAATGATTGTTTCATCTGATTTGATTCTGTTGAAGGAATAAGCCTTTATATAGGCTTTCTTCATGGTGACCGGCTGACCCGGTTTCTAACAAACTTCTGACAGCTCTGACAGTAGCAGTTGACCGGTTGAAATGGCAGCTGTCAAGTCATCCAGTCACTTCTTGAATACTCTGTCACTTTCTGAAAGTGTCGAGACAGATAGTCTTTAAGTGTCGACACAAATAGACCAAGTGTCGACACAAGTAGACTAAGTGTCAACACTAGCCTTCATGGTGTCGACACAACTCCTTTTGTTGTAGAAATTGCTTCTCGACACTGCTTCTTCAACATGTGTCGACACAGATCATGTGTGTCGACACAAGTCCTTCTTCTTCAATACTTAGTTGATTTCTGCTAAGTGTCGACACAACTCCTTTGTGTCGACACATCTTCTTGTGTTGAACTTGTTAAGTGTCGACACATCTTCTTTGTGTCGACACATGCCTTCTGTGTTGAAGCTTCTGCTGAGTGTCGACACATCTCCTTTGTGTCGACACATTCTTCATGTGTTGAGACTTTTGCTGAGTGTCGACACATCTCCTTTGTGTCGACACATGCTTCATGTGTTGATACTTTTGCTGAGTGTCGACACATCTCCTTTGTGTCGACACTTGTACTTAAACTTTGTTGAAGTTTGCTGAGTGTCGACACAGCCTCCTAGTGTCGACACTTGTACTTGAACTTTGTTGATGTTTTGCTGAGTGTCGACACAGCCTCCTAGTGTCGACACTTTTGATGTCGACAAAGTTCCTCTAGGTGTCGACACTGATTCTTTAGACATTTCTTCATTGTGTGTCGACACTGCTTGTATGTGTCGACACTTATCTTCTGGTGTCGACTCTGCATCCTTGGTGTCAACACAACTACTCCAAGTGTCGACACAACTACTCCAAGTGTCGACACAGCTTCTCTGGGTGTCGACACAAACCTTCTTAAGTGTCGACACTTTTCTTCTAGGTGTTGACACATGGACTTAGAATTTTTTTGCTTTCCTTGCAATTACTTAACCTGCACAAATAAACTCAAAACACATCAAATACACCTTGATGTATATCATTGAGTTGGGTGAGGCTTCTTCAAATCAGGTACATATATTCCAATGTACCCAACAATCTCCCCCTATTTGGAGAAGTCATAACCCTTAGTCAATGATATACACCATACATAACAAATTCACAGTATGATGTAAAACAATATTAAATGACAGGGTAATTACATAAACATGTATAAACAAAACATGTATACACAAATATCTTAGAACAGTAATGTAATAGATTTAACACATATCACATTGTTATAACAACTTCAACATTTTCATTATTCAAAAGTTTACAGAAAGTTGAATGCAACTGATTACACATAGTAAACTTAAGAAAAATTTTTATCCTAAGGCAGCTCAGGCTCCTTGATAACTATGCCCTTTCCAGATTGAATCTTTGCTTGAACTTGAGCATCTTTGTCATCATCAGGCTTCTTCCCTTTAAGATCTATCTTTTTCTGCTCTTCAGCTTTGATCTTCTGCCTTTCAAAATAATAATAAGGCTTTGGGAAGTACTTGCTAGGCTCCTGTGCAGTAGGAGGTAGCTTTCCCATCTTATCATTTCTTCTATATTGAACAATAGTCTCTTGCATGTTCTCATGTTTCCTCCACTCTTATTCAGAGTATCATTTGCCTCTATCTAGGACATTGTCCTTAGCAGCTTTCCATGCAGTCAAAATGATATTCCTGGAAGTGGGGCTCCATTGTTCAAAATCAGGCCTAAGTTCAGCTTGCTCTCTGAATCTTTTCTTAGACAATTGAGCCTCTTGTTCTTTTAATAAGGCCTCTTGCTCTTTCAGTATTGCCTCTGGCACAGGCTGAACAACTTTCTCTATGATGACATTCTGATTTCCCTCATGAGGGCTATACATTGATTGTATCTCTTGATGTATCATGTCAAAGTCTGGTGGAGGATATATCACCTGAGCTACTTCAGCTTGCTCTCCTCCAAGATATGCAGGATTGATTCCAGACTCTGCAATATTGTCATCATCACATAAGGGTGGATATCCAAGGGTGGCTCTGATGGAATTTGAAATCCACTATGCATGATCAGAGCCTGCCTTGACTACTACCCTCTCCCCCTTTATGACTTCTCTCTCAATGTGATCCCTCAGATCATCTTTCTGAAATCTTATCTGGGCATTCAGATAGTTAACTCCATCTTTATAGAAAGGTTTTAACCTTTGGAGCTTATTAGTAATTGCCTTCTGAGAGTCTTCAATAGCAATCTTAACGGCAGTTAGGCTCTCTTGCAATTCTTTGTCAAATTCAGCCTTGGCAGTAGCACTTGCTGTAGTCTGAGCAGTAGCTATATTCTTCATTTCAGTTATTATGGCATTATGTGAAGCTGTCAAATTATCATTCATTCTTATCTGGTTCTCCAGGACATAACCTTGCTTCACTTCTAGCTCATTAAGTTTTGTCTTGAGTTTCTCTTGATGTGTGGCCAGATAGACTACTGCATTTCCTCCCTTATGGAAGCAGTCAGTCATTTCCTTCTTGGTAAGATTTACTTTAAATCTGATAGATTTGATATCTTGTGCAAGATCAAACTGTAGAGATTTATTCCCTTCATCCACATACTTTTCTAGAGCTTGTCTTTGCTCATCCAGCTTAATTTGTAAAGCCACCATCAGTGAACTGTAATCAGTAGATGGGGCAGGTGGTGGTGCAATTGTTTGTAAAGCCTTTTTGTAAGTCTGGCTTCTTCTTTTGAAGACCTGAAACTTTCTCTTCTTAGCTCTAGCAGCCTCCTCATCTTCTGAAGCAGAAGTGCTAGCAATATCCACTCTGTCTTTAGGACTAGGATGTGAATCCTTCTCAGTCCTTGGTAGTTCATCAGCATCCTTTGGTTTCTCAGTCTCTTTGCTTGCAGTTTCTTCTTCAATCTCCACATGCTCCCCCTCAATATTTTCCTTCTCCCCCTCAGCAGCAGCTTTCTCTTTCTCAAAATCTGTTTGTAGAAGATCAGGGAACAGCTCCTCTAAGGTAAATTCCTGTTGAGGAAGGGCTGGAGAATCTCTTATCTCATCAACCACTTGATCAGCTACAGAGGTGTCCTCCATGACAACATCTTGTGGTTGATGGAGTATCTGTGTGTGCTGATGAACATTAGGTAATGAATCAGACAGAACTTCATCCTCTATAGGGAAATCGAATTGATTAATGTCAGTTATTACCTCTAGTATGGTTTGAGTAGCTTGTTCACTCTCTAGTGGAGTTGGCTCTTCCACAAGTAGAGGCTCCCCCTGGGGTGGATCCAGGTGAATTGGGCTTGCTGGTGGTAGCTCCCCCTGCCTCTGTGCTTCTTCTTGTCTTGCTGGAGACTGACCAGCATTTCCAGTTTCTTCATCATTAGGAGTAAAGACAACTTGCTCTTCAGAGCTGCTTGAGGATTCTTGAGTCACAGTGACTTTCTTCTTCTTCTTCTGGGGTGTGTCCTTTACTGGAGATGGCAGTTCTTTGGTCAGTACTCTATCCCACCTAGAGAAGATTCTCAAATCCATTCTCCTCATGTGGTTAATCTTAGATCCAGCTGCTTGATTCATCACCTCTGGAATACTTCCAGCTAGGTATAAACTCAGAATTCTTCCCAGATTGGGCTTCTTCATACTTTATTTTATCTTCTCAAACATAACTGCAGACCAATCAGTATCAAGTTTGAAGATAATCCTTGTCATCAAACTGAACATATAAGCTGAAATTCTGTCATGTCCTCCAGGCTTGCTCAAGATGACTTTGCCAACTATCTCAGACAAGAATTTCCCTTGGATGTTCATTCCTTCTCTGTTGAACACTGATCCAATTTTCAGATTTGAATGCAGTCCACACCATCTCAATGCTTCTCTAGTCTTAGAAGCAGATACATCCTCTTCCTCATTAGTTCTTGGTAGCTGAAGTACCTTCCTGAGGCTTTTCTGTGTGATCTTAACCTTGGTTCCATGAACTCTGGATTTAATCTTGAGTCCAGTATCATCAACTGAAGCTGCACTTAGAAATTCTAGGACCTCCTTCTTCCAGATCTTGATTGGTTCAGAAACAAGATATTCCAATCCAGTGTCGGTAATTAGGGTTACCACACCTTTGATTTCAGGTCCCGTGTCATCAAAGGCATGCCGCACGAGTTCATAACCTTCATTAACATTCTCTTCTAGCTTGGGCGCCATTAGGGTTTGAAGAAATTTGAATTTAGAGAAGAGAGATGTCGACACACAAGTTTGGTCTCGAAACTTTGGTGAGCGTGTCGACAAACAATGGCAAAAAGCTATTTATACCTTTCTAGAGTCGAAGATGAAAGGGCGCGTCAAAATACTTAAATTGTGTCGACACTGTTAAAAAGTGTCGACACTACTTATAATGTCTCGACAACTATGTGTCGACACAAGTATAGTCGACAGAATATATGTGTCGACACTTGTATATGTGTCAACACCACTTAGCTCGACACTTAGTCGAGACTTTGCCAGACTAATTCTGTGTAAAACTTAAATGTCGACACCACCTTGGATGTGTCGACACCTACACTGCATGTGTCGACACAAATTCACTGAAGTGTCGACACATACTTCCTAGATGTGTCGACACCATTTCTCTGAAATGTCGACACCACTTCTATGTGTCGACACAGACAACTCTGTGTGTCGACACCTTTTTACTTAGCCTATTTTGAAAACTTATTCTAAGTTTATCATACCTAATTCAATTTTAAATTTATTGAATTTGGTTTCATCTAAGGGCTTAGTATACATGTCAGCTAGCTGATTATCTGTATTAATATATTCTAGTGAAATATCTCTTTTTTCCACATGTTCTCTTAGAAAATGGTATTTTATTTCTATGTGCTTAGTCCTACTATGGGAGACAGGATTGTTTGCAATAGAAATAGCACTAGTAGAATCACAAAATAGAGGTGTTCTACTTACTTGAATACCATAGTCTTCTAGCTGATGTTGAATCCATAGAAGTTGAGCACAGCAACTTCCTGCAGCAACATACTCTGATTCTGCTGTGGAGATAGTCACACTTGTTTGTTTCTTACTACTCCATGATATCAGCCTTCCACCTAGGAATTGACAGGTACCTGTTGTACTTTTCCTATCTTCCTTGCAGCCTGCAAAATCTGCATCTGAATAACCTATCAGTTCAAAATCTCCATTCCTAGGGTACCAAAGGCCTAGATAAGGAGTGCCCTTAAGATATCTCAAAATTCTTTTGACTGCTATCAAATGAGATTCTTTAGGACAAGCTTGGTACCTAGCACAAACACATGTAGCATACATGATATCTGGTCTACTTGCAGTCAAATATAGTAGGGAGCCAACTATCCCTCTATACAAAGTTTCATTTACAGGTTTCCCTGCATCATCTTTGCATAAAGACATTGTTGACCTCATAAGAGTTTTCATGGTAGTGGATGTTTCCATACCATATTTCCTTATCAATTATAGGGTGAACTTAGACTAGCATATGGATAAACCATCCTCAGTCTGTCTAACTTGGAGACCCAAGAAGAACTTAAGTTCCCCCATACTGCTCATTTCAAATTGTCCTTGCATTAGTTTTGCAAACTTCCTGCAAAGACTACTTTCTGTAGACCCAAATATGATGTCATCTACATATATTTGGACTAAGATGATCTTGCCTCTGGATTCCCTAAGGAATAGAGTTTTGTCTATTTTCCCCCTTGTGAATTTATTCTCAATGAGGAAACTAGACAGGGTCTCATACCAAGCCCTAGGGGCTTGTTTTAACTCATATAATGCCTTCCTAAGTCTATAAACATAATTAGATTTAGTAAAATCAACAAAACCTGATGGCTGTTCTACATAGACTTCTTCCTTCAGATTTCCATTCAGAAAAGCTGACTTAACATCCATTTGGTATACCTTGAACCCTTGGAATGTTGCATAGGCAAGGAACATCCTTATTGCTTCCAGTCTGGCTACTGGAGCAAAGGTTTGATCAAAATCAATACCTTCTTCCTGTTTATATCCTTTAGCAACTAGTCTAGCTTTGTTCTTTATAATAACTCCATTTTCATCCAACTTGTTCCTAAAGATCCACTTAGTTCCAATAATGTTGTGGCCCTTTGGTTTAGGAACAAGCTACCAGACATTGCATCTTTTGAACTGGTTCAGCTCCTCTTGCATAGCCTCAATCCAATGAGGGTCTAGGATTGCTTCTTCAAATTTCTTTGGCTCTACTTGGGATAGAAAGCTGGAGTAGAGAACTGAACTTAGATTCCTGCTCCTTATTTGTACCCCTTGTCTGAGATCACCAATAATTTGATTGGCTAGATGATCTTTTAGATGTCTATTTGCTGGAGGCAGCCTGTCTTCAGGTTGTACACCTTCATTCTCTTCAACATGCTGCACCCCTTGGTCTTCTTCTGCATCAGGTATATCTAGTACTCCCCCTGGACAACTGCCACTATCATCCACTTGCTTACTTGTAGTAGAACCTTCTTCAATAGTAAGCTTGTCCATCTTCTCAGTCACACCTATGGAGCTGCAAATACTTCTAGACAATTCATTGTTAATGAGTCTGGCTTCATCAAAAACTACATGAACAGACTCTTCTACAACTTGAGTAGTCAAGTTGTAGACCCTATAAGCCTTACTGTTGTTGTTGTACCCAACAAAGATCCCCTCTTGGGATTTGGCAGCAAACTTGGTTAAGTAAGACTTACCACTGTTAAGTATATAATATTTACAACCAAAGATCCTGAAATAGGATAGATTTGGTTTTCTGCCTTTCACAATCTCATAGGGGGTCTTATTGTGGCTCTTGGTGATAGTAGCCCTATTAATTACATGACATGCAGTGTTTACTGCCTCAGCCCAGAGATATTCAGGGAGAGATATGTCACTTAATAGGGTTCTACCAGCCTCAATCAAGGTTCTATTTTTCCTTTCAGCAATGCCATTTTGCTGAGGTGTTCTTGGTGAAGAAAATTCCTGAAAAATTCCAAATTCTTCACACAGTTTTGTCATACTGTCAGACTGAAATTCAGTACCATGGTCACTTCTGATTTTTACCACTGTACTGTCCAATTCATTCTGAATTTGTTTAACAAAGCTGTATAAGATACTTGGAGTTTCAGATTTCTGTCTAAGGAAGAACACCCAGGAAAACCTTGAGTAGTCATCTACAACCACAAATATGTAGACCTTCCTACCTAGGCTGTGAACTGGCATAGCACCAAAGAGATTCATATGCAAGAGGTATAAGCACCTCACAGCATCTTTGTTCTCAATGCTATTAAAGGTGGATCTAGTCTGCTTGCCCTTTTGACAAGCTGAGCATATCTCATTCTTAATACACTTAACCTAAGGACCATTCCTCACTAACTCTTTACTATAGAGTTGACCAATTATCTTATAGTTAAGATGGGTTAGCCTCTTGTGCCATTTGACACAATGAGAGACTTTCTCATCAGCTACAAGATACACAGGAGAAATATTGTTCTCACACATAATGTCTAGACAATAGACATTTCTATTCCTATAACCTGTCAGAATGATCTTTTGATCATTTGACCTCCTGATATGACAACCATCTTTGACAAATGAGATGTCATATCCTAAATCACTCAGCTGATTTATACTAATGAGGTTGTGTTTCAAACCTTTAACATAAGCCACTTGAGTAATTGTAATAAGGTTGCTAGAAATGTTACCAAAGCCTTTGATGATTCCTTTTTCAGAACCACCAAAGGTGACTTTAGGACCATCCTTTATTGGTGTATAGTCCTTCAGCAATCCCCTAGTTCCAGTCATGTGCCTGGAACATCCACTGTCCAAGTACCATATTGGGGCATGGCCACTTCGACTCACCTGCAAAACAGATTACTTAACCTTAGAACCTAAAAACTTCTTGGGTCCTTGGTGCAAGTTAGTCTGACTCTTGACAAAACTACCTGTAGCTTTTCTAGCAGGCAGTTTGCTACCCATCTTGGCACTGGAATTGTGCCAACAAACTATGGCAAAGTGGCCTACCTTGCCACAACACCAGCACTCAAATCTGTTGTACCTTTGTTTAGGTACAACCTTGGCTGTTTTGTCTACAGCAGGCTTCTTGTTGAGTACTGGGGCTTTGCCCTTAGATTTGGACTTGACTTTCCAAGCAGGTTTTGTAAACCCCAATCCAGTTTTACCCTTATGAGGTGCAAACTCATCTATCAAAGGTAGAACAGACTTTGGTTTAGAAAAACTTGCTACTATATCTCTCTCTTTCTGAAGACTAATCTCCAGATTTCTGATTTGATCATTTTTAAATGTTATAGTCCTCATCTGAATAACAGTAATGTGCTTCAGTCTGGCTATTTCATTTAATTTCTGATCAAGCAACTTGTCAAAATCTGTTGCAGCAACTTTAAGACTGGCAATCTCCTTAGCCTGACTCTTGGCCAAGGATTTGCTTTTCTTCAAAGCTTGCAACACTACTCTATAGTCATCAATCAACTGATGAATATCTCCTTCAGATTCAGATCCACTAACATCACTTGATGCTGATGTATCTGAATCTGACTCAGTACTAGAAATTGAACTAACAGAACAATTTTGTACCTGACTTGGTCCAGGCTGATCCTGGATTTTGTCTCCTTCTGATAAGGCCATCAGTCACTGACACTGATTGTCCTCATGCTCATATATTGAGTTCATTAATTGTATGAACTCATCTTCCTCTTCTTCAGCAAACAGTCCAATATAAGCTTCAGCTTCTGAATCTGATTCTGAAGATGACATATCAGACAGACTTTTGTCCTTCTTAGCAACAAAGGACCTTTCCTTTTTGCCCTTGATTTGAGTCTTCTTCTTATCAGTTGACTCTTTCCTCTTCTCTGGACAGTCAGCAACAGCATGTCCCTGTTTGTTACAACAATAGCAAACTATCTTTGAGGATGTAGTTTTACTTTGCCTGGACTTTCTTCTTTCATTCTTTGATGACTTCTGTGAAGTGGATGGCTTAGACCTCCACTGTTTCTTCTTAAGAAACTTCTGAAAATGTCTAGCGAAAGCTGCAAAATCTTCATCACTCTCACTGCTTTCAGAATTCTTGCTTTCTGACTCATCTGTCTCAGTCTCAGCAACTTTTGGAGGTGGAGATGGAAACTTACTTTTATATTTCCTAGTGGCTTCTGTCTTGAAAGCCACAGCTCTTTCTTTGTGCTCAACTATGGTAGTCTTCTCTTCCTCCTTTCTTACCATTAACTGCATCTCATATGATAACAGTTTTCCAAACAATGTTGGAGGAGGAATGTCTGCTAATTTGGCCATTTCCCTTATGGCACAAATCTTGGTATCCCAGTCCTTAGTCAGGGATTTCAAGAACTTATCATTCAATTCATAGTTGCTGAATTCTCTTCCATAAGACATCAACTCATTGACAATCCTATAAAATTTCTTGTAGCACTCAGTTATGCTGTCAGACCTACCTTGTCTGAAGCTTTCATATTCTTGATTCAATAAAGACTTCCTGTCTTGTCTTACCTCTTCTGATCCTTCCATATAGACTATCAGTGTATCCCACATTTCTTTTGATGTTTTACAATGAATAAGATTCTGAAATATGGCATCATCAATTGCACTTACAATGATATTCTGTGCCCTCTTGTCCATAGTGGCCAGAATTATTTCATCTTTTGTCATTTCTGAATAATCTTTTGGAGTTCTCTGATTTGCATCTAGCACAGATACTTTCATTGGCACATATGATCCTTCTTTGACTGTGATATAGATTCTAGGGTCAGAGGCTTCCATAAAAAGTGTAACCCTTTCTTTCCAAATGCCAAAAATTTCCTTTCTACAGATTGGCAACTTCATGGATCCTAGCTCTTTGTGATTCTCAGTTGAACTCATTTTCTTGATTCTTGATTATACTGAATCTGCCAACAGGATCTTTACTCAGACTGTTATGTCCTTTTTGAGTAACTTCCCTCTGATACCACTTGAAAGAACTAGTGCCTAAATACCTAGAGGGGGGTGAATATGTGCACTTACTCTTGTTAAACTTTAAAGGCAGAACCACAGAATTATATGCAATTCTTCACAGCAATACAACACATACACCACAGCAATCACAGAATAAAGCACACACAGATTTTATAGTGGTTCCCCAAGGTCTGGGTACATCCACTTTCCCCCTTCGCCTATCTAGTAGTGTACTAGATTCGGCCTAACTTCTCTACTACTTCTCAGATCCACAGATCTTACAACTCAGAACCCCAAACAGGTTCCTACAGCTCAGAGTGATCCCACTCCTACAACTCAGGCTCAAAAGCCCTACCACCCAGTCTTCACCAAGACCTACACTCAGCCTTCAACAAGGCCTACACTCAGAGAAATGTATCTCCTACACTCAGGCACACAGGCCCTACCACTCAGCCTTTATAAATATAGGCTTACAACTCAGATCCCTAAGGATCCTACAAAAAATATAAAATACAAGAATTAATAACCACAACTCTGATTGAGAAAGTTGAGTTGACTGGTTTCTTGATGAGTTCTTGAAAGAACTTTGCTGAGATCAACCTCCCTTGCCTTTTCTTCAAAGCTTCTTGAATTAGAACACAGTAGGGTTGAATCTCTAGGCAGATGCTCTTCAATCAACCGCTGACTTGTGAATCAGATCTCAATCTGAAACTTTCTTTATCAGTCTGGTTCAATAGTTGTCTTCTTAGAAGGAGCTTTCTCTCTCCAACTACTTAGATCTTCACTTGAAGGTCTTCTTCTTGTTTGTTGTTTCTCACTTCAATGATTGTTTCATCTGATTTGATTCTGTTGAAGGAATAAGCCTTTATATAGGCTTTCTTCATGGTGACCGGCTGACCCGGTTTCTAACAAACTTCTGACAGCTCTGACAGTAGCAGTTGACCGGTTGAAATGGCAGCTGTCAAGTCATCCAGTCACTTCTTGAAAACTCTGTCACTGTCTGAAAGTGTCGAGACAGAGAGTCTTTAAGTGTCGACACAAATAGACCAAGTGTCGACACAAGTAGACTAAGTGTCAACACTAGCCTTCATGGTGTCGACACAACTCCTTTTGTTGTAGAAATTTCTTCTCGACACTGCTTCTTCAACATGTGTCGACACAGATCATGTGTGTCGACACAAGTCCTTCTTCTTCAATACTTAGTTGATTTCTGCTAAGTGTCGACACAACTCCTTTGTGTCGACACATCTTCTTGTGTTGAACTTGTTAAGTGTCGACACATCTTCTTTGTGTCGACACATGCCTTCTGTGTTGAAGCTTCTGCTGAGTGTCGACACATCTCCTTTGTGTCGACACATTCTTCATGTGTTGAGACTTTTGCTGAGTGTCGACACATCTCCTTTGTGTCGACATATGCTTCATGTGTTGATACTTTTGCTGAGTGTCGACACATCTCCTTTGTGTCGACACTTGTACTTAAACTTTGTTGAAGTTTGCTGAGTGTCGACACAGCCTCCTAGTGTCGACACTTGTACTTGAACTTTGTTGATGTTTTGCTGAGTGTCGACACAGCCTCCTAGTGTCGACACTTTTGATGTCGACAAAGTTCCTCTGGGTGTCGACACTGCTTCTAAGTGTCGACACTGATTCTTTAGACATTTCTTCATTGTGTGTCGACACTGCCTGTATGTGTCGACACTTATCTTCTGGTGTCGACTCTGCATCCTTGGTGTCGACACAACTACTCCAAGTGTCAACACAGCTTCTCTGGGTGTCGACACAAACCTTCTTAAGTGTCGACACTTTTCTTCTAGGTGTCGACACATGGACTTAGAAACTTTTTGCTTTCCTTGCAATTACTTAACCTGCACAAATAAACTCAAAACACATCAAATACACCTTGATGTATATCATTGAGTTGGGTGAGGCTTCTTCAAATCAGGTACATATATTCCAATGTATCCAACAGGTATAGATATCGACCTTCACACCGTACAGGTAATGCCTCCACAGCTTCAGAGCAAATATCATGACCACTAACTCCAAGTCATGGACCGGATAATTCCTCTAGTGCACCTTCAGCTAACGTGAGCCATAAGCTATTACACTCCCATACTGCAGTAGAATACAATATAAGCCACTGCCCGAAGCATCACTGTAAATCTCAAATCCTTCGGTCCCATTCGACGAAAATAGAATAGGCGTCGTGGTCAACCGACTTTTCAGTTCATCGAAAGCTTGCGCGCACTCCAGCGACCACACAAACTTTTGTTCTTTCCTCATCAAAGTCGTGAGGGGTAACGCTATCCGTGAGAATTTCTCTACGAAGCGCATGTAGTAGCCGGAAAGTCCAAGGAAACTACAGACTTCTGCTATTGTAGATAACACAGGCCACTCCCGTAATGCAACTGTCTTCGCTGGATCTACCGCAATCCCTTCTCCACGAACTATATGACCAAGGAATGCTACCAATGATAAGCTGAATTCGCATTTGGAGAATTTGGCATAAAGTTGATTCCTCCTCAATGTCTCCAACACCATATACAGATGCTTGAAATGACCATCCTCGCACTGCGAGTACACCAATATATCATTGATAAAGACTATCACGAAGTGGTCTAGGTACTCTTTGAACGTTCTGTTCATCAAATCCATAAACATGGATGGCGCATTAGTCAGCCCAAACGACATGATGGTGAACTCATAATGCCCATACCGTGTGCTGAAAGCTATCTTGGGGATGTCACTTTCCCTTATCCGTAGCTGATAGTATCCGGATTTCAGATCCAACTTTGAGTACACAGTCGACCCCACCAGCTGGTCGAACAGATCATCAATCCTTGGGATCGAATTCTTATTCTTCTCTGTTAGCTTATTCAACTCTCGGTAATCGATACAAAGTCATAAACTTCCATCCTTCTTCTTAACAAAGAGGACCGGCGCGCTCCAAGGCGACGAATTTGGATGCACATAACCTTGCTCCAACAGTTCTTGAAGATGTACTTTCAATTCTGCCATCTCCTTGGGCGCTAACCGATACAGAGAGCGTGACACAGGTTTGGCACCTGACATCAGCTCAATAGTGAAGTCGATCACTTGCTGAGGCGGGGCTCCAGGGAGATCGTCAAGGAACACATCAGGATACTCAGATACAACTGGGATACTGTCCATACTAGGCTTAGGCTTCGAAGCCTCCACTAATGTGAAAAATAGCTCTACACTAGCACGAACTGCTTTAACCACCTGGAGAGCAGACACCAAAGTCTTGCTCCACCCTTTCATGCCCGCAAATGTCATATCACGATCAGTTCCCAATTTGACCTCCTTGCAGTTGCAAACAATATATGCCCGCTGCTCTGAGAGCCAGTCCATCCAAAATATCACATCAAACTCCACTAACGGCAGTAGCGACGCTTGCAAGTCAAACTCTTGACTCTCAATCCGTATCTTTACGCAATAAACTCTATCTGCGCGCATTGAACACCCATTAGGCAACAACACATCCAAATTGTCCCTGGCCATCGAGGAAGGTACTCCGATACGCGATATAAATCCTTCGGATAAAAAGGAATGTGAAGCTTCGTATCGAATAGTGCTCTCGCCGGATAATCGAAAATCAAAACAAAGCCTAGCACAAGCAGTCATAAGCTAACGCGCAAAAGGGTAACAAATATATAAAGTTAATCTGCTTTGAATTAACTCATACCTGTCACCACGTCAGTCTGCTTTATGGCCTCCTGAAGGCCAAGATTGTACTCTCTAGGCTGGGCTGGAGCATTGTGGGATGCGGTTGACTCCACCGTCTTCCCCTTTTCCTTGTATGTTGCTCCAGGCTTCCTCTCAGACTTTGGACGTCCACTTCAACACTCTCGGGCAAAATACCTCGGCTTTCCACAGTTGTAGCAAGCACCTTTAGCTCGGCCTGTTGTTGCCCCAGACCCACCAGAAGAAGGCGCTGGACTCGAAGTCCTAGCCTTCTTGTTCCACTTATGGAACTTAGACTTCGAGGAGTTCGGCACCTTGAACTCCGTCTTCTACACACCCAAGTCTTTACTCTCTTGGATTCTCTTCAGATCTCTTTCCATTGATCGGGCCAAACTGACCAAGATTAGGAAACCTTGCATCACAGGCCCAGCGTGTAGTACCCTCAGGTCATCGCGCAGACCCTCAAAGAATTGGTTGGTATTACACTCGTCATCACCAAACGTAGGGGCAGGGTAACAACTCAACTGTGTGAATTTATGGAGGTACTCATCCACGCTACTGACTCTTTCCTTCAACCTCAGAAACAGATTCTCCATTTCAAATTTCTCAGGGGAGGATAGGTACCCAGCCAAGAACAGCCTTGAGAATTCCTCGATCGAGACGTCGGCGAGTTGTCTACCAACCAAGTGATTGTAACACCTCCCCTGTAATGACCGTATAATATGGGTCCGGCCGGGGCCCCACAACATACAGACGCCACAGCTTTAGTATTATAAGATGATATAACTACCCAATCTCAAAACTCATAATCAAACCATGGCGGAAACATCAACCAAGATTAGAAGTTATCCACATGCACAAGGGTATCAAAACGGCCTTATGGCCTTACAACAAAAGAGAGTTCAAGACTCTATCAATACATAATACATCAAAGTGAAAAGGCACTCCTAAGCTACCTCGGCATGCAAGCCAGAAGTAGAAAGCATCAAACATACAATATCATAAAAGTAGAGCTAATGCAAAGCTGGTAACACTTCATGAGGCTTAGGCATTTTTGGCCGGCGAATAAGCTCCTGCTTGCGATCCTTGCCCTATAAAAATTTGGTTGTAACATGGGTCAGCAAAGGCTGACCTCAAACTGTATAACAAACACATCTCCTCTCGGCCGCCCCTAACGGACCCCGGGGTACCCCTCCAACCTGCAAGTCAGCACTTCGTATACAATATTTATAAACAAGTAAACACTAAAGAACAGGCTTGGATGTCTCAAACAACATGCACGTTCTCTACTATTGAGCATATAAAGAAAAGGGGCCTACTATGTAACATGTATGCAAAACCCGGGCTTCACCCAATGCACCCTATCGCGTATGCATCTAGCGCATCACCACATCATCTGGGTACTCATCATTTCCCCATTGGCATTAAGTCGCAAACAAAGGGGTACTGCATTTCCCCCAACGGCATACAAGCCGCCACACGGAACTCTTGTCAGGGCCCCACCCGCTCATGGTCTTAGACCTGGGCTTGCCTGCAAGCTCTGACTTCTCATGTCAGGATTCCGTCTAACACATTGATTGATTCTAAGAAGCCTTGCTGGACCCCACCCGCTCATGGCCTCATTGCCTGGGCTTGCCCCATGCTTGGCGTTCTCGTCAGTCTTACAGAAGGGGACTAGTCTTGTTGGGACACTCTCCACACATGACTTGCATGTCACGGGATAGCCAGTCGACCACGGAGATAAAGCCACGCCTTGGCACATCACAATCCAATATCATTTCCACCCTAATCCCTCATTTGCAGTGCAACGTCCCCGCGCACCAAGGAAACCATCTACCGTCCATGCGGAGCTAACCTTGTCCACCAAGGAAACCATCTACCGCCATTGCGGAGCTATCCTTGTCTGGTTCCGGCTACACGTACTCACTCGAGAAAAGGGGGAAAAACACAAACATCACAAACGACATCTTGCCGCAATGGATTTCTACAAAATCCCTAAAACTCGTATACAACATCACCGAGTTGGACTAACGGTCGCGACCACGGCTTCACACACCATGCCTAATCCACTAACGGAGCGGATATCTAATGCAAAGACATGCCGGGGACGGACTCAATCGACCCGGAGGTTCCTCTTGAACCATGGCGACCCAAACCCCTCTCATTTGAGAGTTTGGTACCCAAAACTAGAAAGTAAAAGATGCTAAACACACATCCTAAAACCAAGAGGAGAAGTGTCGTTACCTTACGACCCCTCCTCCTAGCCATGGAAACTTACTCGGATGAAAACCTTCGCAACATTCTTGCCTCCACGGATATGGACTCGGCTTGCGATTTGGAGCACTGAAGCTTCTCCAGCAGTCGGATCTCTCTTCACCTCCTTCCTTGCTCTCCCTTCTCTCTATATCTTATAAAGAGAGTACTTGATGAAGAATGAGGGTTCCCAAACCCTATTCTCGGACTTAACTCAGCAAGGATAACCCTGGACCATCAGATCCCAAAAGAAGGAAACGAACGGCCACGATCCGAACTGAAAATCAAAACACCTGGGCCGAACATGGCTTGCGACACGCCCGTGTCCAAGGCCGTGTGCCTCAAACGATGTCGAAACCGTCGCACCCAGAACAGGACACGGACACTGGACACGCCCGTGTCGAACATGATACGCCCGTGTCACTCAGCACACGCCTGTGTTGCTGGGCGTGTTCCTTCATCAACACAGGATCAAAAACCACCCGAGAAGGACACGGGTAATCGACACGCCCGTGTCGAAATTGACACGCCCGTGTCAGGCTCACGCCAATTGAAAGTGCATGAGCGAAATTATCCCATCCACGACTTGGAGTTGGAGGCGGTGATCTTTGCACTGAAGTTAGGGCGGCATTATCTTTATGACGTAAAGGTGGATATGTTTACGGACCATAAGAGCCTAAAGTACTTGTTAGATCAGAAGGATCTGAATGTGCGACAATGAAGGTGGATGAAGTTCCTTGGGGACTACACCTTTGATATTCATTATACTCCCGGGAATGGAAATATGGAAGCTAACGCTTTGAGTCGGAGGGCTCCGTCAAGGGCAAATTGATTGCAGATGCATGATGAGCGCCTGATCCAGGAGTTGGAAGCGTTAGAGATTTCTTGTGTTAACAAGAATTCTACAGCCGATGCGTGCTTAAACTGGACGGAGGTGCAATATGACCTTGCGGACAGGATTCGACAAGCAACAGAGCTGGATGAAAGTCTCCAACGCTATGCAAAGGATGGGCTAGATGGCCAATTCTCCTCGGATGACGGCCTTTTGCGGAAAGATGGCCGTTTGTGCATCCCAAGTAGGGGTAAGTTGAGAGAAGAATTGATGTATGAAGCTCACTTTACAAAATACTCAATTTACCTTGGGAGCACGAAAATGTTCAAGGACATGAAAAAGTTGTTCTGGTGGCCCGGAATAAAGAAAGACATAGCTCATTATGTGGCTAAATATAAAACTTATGCTTTGGTGAAAGCGGAATGCTAGAAGCCTGAAGGTTTCTTGCAGTCGTTACCGATTCCGGAATGGAAGTTTGATGATATTTCAATGGATTTTGTGCACAGGTTGCCGAGATCTCAACGCGGGAATGATTCAATCTGGGTGATTGTAGACCGGTTGACGAAAGTGGCGCACTTTTTTCCGAACAAGCGGGACGATTCGGTGGAAAGTTTGGCAAAGCTCTATGTGGAGCAAATCGTATGATTGCATGGTGTTCCCCGTAGCATCGTGAGTGACCGTGATGGGCGATTCACATCGAACGATTGGAGGCTAATCCATCAGTTGTTGGGAACAAAGTTGACGTTTAGTACGACCTTTCATCCCCAAACGGATGGCCAGACTGAGAGGACCAACAGAACAATGGAGGATATGCTCTGAATGTGCGCCCTTGACTTTGGTAAGAGATGGGAAAATCATCTCTATATGGTTTAGTTCGCCTACAACAATAGCTACCAAACGAGCATCGATATGGCACCGTTTGAAGCTCTATATGGTCGGAAGTGTCGTACACCGTTAGCTTGGGCAGAAGCAGGCGAATCCAAACTGTATAAGCGTAAATAAGTCGATGAAGCTAACTCAACAATACGCGCTATTCGAGAGAGGCTACTGATAGCCCAGGATCGACAAGTAAAGTACTACAATGCCAAGCACTGTAATGTGGAGTTCGAGGTGGGCGATTGGGTCTATTTGAAGATCAAACCCTTCAAAGGCGTGTCCAGGATTCGGCGTCTGAAAAAGTTAAGTCTGAGATATCTTGGTCCGTTCGAAGTGGTGGAGCGAGTTGGGAAAGCTGCCTATTGGCAGAATTGAGTGGATTACATGATATCTATGCTTCGGAAAGCTGTCAAAGATCCAGCTCAAGTGATCGAGAATGATCGTGTGCCGATTGAGTATGGGCTAACGACGAAGGTTAGACCCATTCAGATCGAGTACCGAGTCGATAAATAGTTGCGGAACGAGACAATCGGGATGGTTAAAGTCCGGTGGGACAACTGTGGCCGTGAGGAGCTCATATGGGAGCGAGAGCAGACCATGCGAGCTGAATTTCCCAAGCTGTTTGTATAAGCATGCACCCCTTATTGTAACATACATTTTGAAATTACAACATCTTGCTTTTTATTTCCTTACTGTGTGCAAATTTAGTGACAAAATTTCTTGTGAGGAGGGGAGGGTTATAACACCCCAAATCCCAAATTTGGATTCAGGTTGGGCGACACGGCCTGGGACACGGGCGTGTCCAAGGGTGTGTCCTGGTTGGGTTGAGCAGCTTGTCGAGTGCTCGACAAAATGCACTCGACGAAGTTTTCGAGAGGGAACACGCCCTGTGACACGGGCGTGTCCGAGGGCGTGTCTGAGGTGTGTTCGACGGACTTCACTCGAGTAAATGCGCTCGACGAATTCTCAAGAGAGAGGGCACACGGCCTGTGACACAGGTGTGTCACATGGCTGTGTCCTGCTCTGTGTCTACTCGAGTGGGTCTCGAGGGGGTGTCTCGAGTAGGTTGTAATTGTCTCGAATACGGGTGGGACACGGGCATGTCATCCATGTAACACGGGAGTGTCCTGACCAATTACACGAGTGGTTGTCCCGAGTAGGTCTCGAGTGGATCTCGAGAGCTAGACACGAGTGTGTCAGTCATGTGACGCGGGCGTGTCCTGTCCAATTACTCGAGTGGTGCTCTCGAGTAGGTCTCGAGTGGGTTTCGAGAGCTAGACGCGGGCGTGTCAGCCATGTGACACGGGCGTGTTACATGGTTGTATCCTGAAGTCGGTCATGTATCGCTTAAGATACACGCCCTGTGACACGGGCATGTCACAGGGCGTGTCAGATCCGAAATAGCCATTTTAAGGAAAATTTGTAGTCGTTCGTTTCCTTCCTCTGGGATCTGATGGCCCAGGTTTCTCCTTGCTTCTTTAAGGCCGAGAGTGAGAAGAGAAGTCTCACTTTTATTTTGGCCATGTTCTTTCTAAAAGAGTTAGAGAGAAAGGAGAGCAAGGAGGAGGAGGAGAAGGGATCCGGCTACCGGTGGAGCTTTAAAGTTCCGAGCTAAGGTCCGAGACTAGATTTGTGGAGGCAAAGCTGCTACGGTGCTTTCCAACCGGCTAGAATTCCATGGCTCCAAAGAGGTCGTCAAGGGTAACGATCTTCCTCATTGGACATGTGAAGTCCTTCTTTTTGGCATGTGCATGGATTTCCCCCACCAGACAGTGGCTTGTGAAGGGATTTCCTTGGGTTGATTCTTGGAATCCCCAATAGGTTTGCATATAGATCCGGAAATAGAGTACGGAATAGGCATGTTGTGTGAAGCCCATCTGGACAGGTTGGTCTGGATTGGTGATGTTGCATTTGCACACTGAGAAGACTCCACAGTTAAACGTGTAGTTTATGGGGTCGAGGGGTTGGACCTGTGAAGGGCAGTAGCAGGAAGTACTGGAGTGGTAGTCCAGGAAAATACCCTTGTGATGTTTGTGTTGTGTGTTATGGCAAGACCAGTTTTCTGGCACTGCAGGATGCTGCAGGGTTTGGGCAGAGTTGGGTGCAGAAAGTGAGTTCTGCGAAACCCGCTAAGCGGTCGTGACGGACGCTAGCATGAACTCCCCTTGTTGATTGTGAAGCCAGTCCTTGGTGAACAGTGTGGCTATTGTGAAACCAGTTCTTGGTGGACAGTGTGGCTATTGTGAGCTTGATGAACTCTTGAAAAGGCCTCGTGCCGAACAGGAAAGGTGAAACCGACCCGCGCCTTATATTTAGCCTCTAGTATGTTGGTATTCGGTGATGGCAAGGCGACTTGAGCAACGGGGGGTGGTTGATCCATGCCTGCGTTATGTTTATCTGACATGAATACCTGAAAGTGCGGTCAGTTGGAGCGCATAATGAGAGTCTTAGGCCTGCGTGCCGAAAAGACTAAATGCTCAATTTTATTGTTGGGTTTCGGACCTAAAACGGTGGTGGGACCCTGTTTCGCCGGTACACCAAGAATGTGCCCGGAGTGCACGGATCGTCGGGCCGCGTGGCTGACGGTTGTGATATATATATGGTGTTGGCCCTGATTTTCCGGCACACCAAAAATGTGCCCTGAGTGCACGGATCGTCGGGCCATGTGGCTGACGATTGTGATGTAATGTTTGTGCGTGAGAGCACAATATGATATATATCTGCATATGTATTGTTGTGCCTCCAAGGAAGGAATACCACTGCCCCGGGAGAGGGGTAGGGTCGTTATAAATTGGTCAGCTGAATGCTGACCGTTGCCCTGTTTGCCACCGTTTGGTGGGTTATCCTTGTACAGGTGCTGGAGAGCCAAGTGGGACACATAAGGGCTGAAGTCCCTGCTACTGCTGTTGTTGTTGCTACTGCTAGCCCTTGAAGGCTAAGCAAAGAATGTTGTTTTATTCATGTGTGGTCGGCCTGCGCGCCGATGTTTGTAATGAGTCACTATAAAACCATAAGGCCAAACGATGTTGTATTTGCTGTACATTCCTACTTGAGTTGATATATAAAATGTGGTTGTTGATATATAGTGGACATTCATGGTGGGGTTCAATATTAATGTAAAAAGCTTCCGCTAGAATGCTCTGTGTTAGGATGTGACGTTATTTGGTATTAACCTGTGACTTCCCCGTCTGTTTTGTGGCATATGGTGTGGTGCCCCGGTCGGACCTTCTCTTATATGTTATAGGAACGGATGGAGTCGTTACATTAAGCAACACACAAATTGCCAAAAGGGCAATTATTAGAACGCTCAGGTTCCTCAAACCAGTGTATTTTCACTCCTAAGTGGATATACATGGGTTCTTTTCATGTTATAACGATGGCGCACATACATATGCTCACCACCCCTTAAAAGAATTCGCCCACAAATTCAAATAAGCAAAACTGATGCCATAGTCTGATACCAAATTGTAACACCCCCATCCATCACAGGAAATATAACAGAAGTACCGGCCGAGGCCCCACGCCATATTCCACAGATAGTTAGTGGCGTTACGTATTAATACCAAAGGAAACACGCGTCCTAACTCATAGCATTCTAGCGGAAGCTTTTTAAAACAGTTTTAAGAACCCAAGCCACAACATGAATGTCCACTAAAGACCAAAGTAGGAATGAGCGCACAAATACACAAAGTACTTGGCCTTATAACCTTACAAGAGTTTACTTAAACAATATCTGTCTTCCAAACATCGGCACGCAGGTCGGCCACATACGATCATAAAGAGTAAACATTCGCTTTGGCCTTCAAGGGTCGGCACAGTAACCAGGGCTTCAGCCCGATACTTGCCAGTAGGCTCCGCAGCACCTGCAATCAACATTCCACCGCAGCGGTGGCAAACAAAAGCAACGGTCAGTTAAAGCTGACCAAATTATAACGACCCCACCCCTTACATGGGGTGGTGGTGCTCCTTCCCTGTATTTTAGTAGCATAGACAAATAATAAAGTGAAAGAAAAACAAGCACACTTCACCACAGGTGTAGGCCCGCGCGGCCACACACCCCGTGCTCTCAGGGCGCTTACACGGTGAAGCCAGTCCGAACCTGGTCCGTCCTGAAACTCCACCACCGCCCCCAGGATGACGAACATCATGAGCATTAAAGTCCTTTCAGCCGTAGCCTAGACTCGCTCTCCAAATTATCGGTAAGTCCCATGTACCTTAGGTCACTTTAACCGAAGCAAATGGAGTGGGTAAGGTTCCACCTGCCCGTTGCTCACTTCGCCAAGGCAATTTAGCCATCGGCATGGGCCAAGTTTCCCCCAGTCCCAAAGTATCGATCATACAATCGTACATAACCCGGTTATGTACACGGATGACTCCCAGGCCACCGATACGGCAGAAATTCGCTTCTGCCTAGATTTCTGGGTGCACCATGGAGTTAATCCCCAAGACTCTCTGTTGGAATCTACCACGTAGAAAACCCGAAAACAACCATCGGCACGGAGTCTTCTCCTGTTATTCATGCATAATGAAACATCACTGATCCAAACCAACTTGTCCAGGTAGGCTTCACACAACATGCATATGTCTGTACTTCAATTTCGGACTCTACATGCAAAACTAGGAGGACTATTCATATCCACCCGAAGGAACACCTCACACTCACCGCATACTCGCGCGAGCGGGTTTCCTATGCAGAGAGAAAGAGGACTTCACATGTCCAAGAAGAGAATCGTTACCCTAGAGGTTCGCTTCGGTCCCATGGAAAACTAGCCGGATGAAAAGTACTGCAACAGCCTCGCCTCTGCGGATCTAGACTCGGTTTGCGATTCGAAGCTCTGAAGCTCTACCGGCGGCCGGATTTCTCCTTCTCCTTCTTCCTTGGTCTCCCCTCTCTCTAACACTTTAGAAATAGAAAGCCTTAAGATAAATGAGGGTTTCACCCCTACTCCCAGCCTTATAACAACAAGGAAAGATCTGGACCCTTAGATCCCATTTGAAGGAAATGAACGGCCATGATTCGCACCTAAAATCACTTTCCTGGGCCGAACACGGCTTGAGACACGCCTGTGTCACAGGCCATGTCTCACGATCTGAAAATGATCGTCGAACACAGAATAGGACACAGGCTCAGACACGCCCGTGCACTGCTTGACACGCCCGTGTCAGCCTATGTCATGCCCGTATCACAGGGCGTGTTTCTCAAGCGACACAGGAAACTGTCGCGTCCCGAACAGGACACGGCCATGAGACACACTCGTGTTTCGCTTGAATCACCCGTGTCGACCAAAACATGCCTGTGTTCCAGGCCGTGTTCCTCACCCGACACAACCCGGCTAATACAGAGCAGGACACGGCCCTGGACACGCCCGTGTCTCAGGCCGTGTGCCCGACCTCCAAGGATCGTCGAATGAATTTCATCGACCACACATAAAATCGTCGAACTCGTAGAAGGACACATTCATGAACACGCCCGTGTCCCAGGCCTTGTGACCCTTATCAGGCCCCAGATTGGCCTTAAGACGCTACCAGATCATTTCCGAGTTTTGGGGCGTTACAGGAGTGCTTCTCATAAGCCTGATTAGAAGAATAAAGAAGGGCTAAGGTTCTACAGATACAACCAGTTGGGTCACTATAAGGACAACAAGATCAAGCTACAATTAGGGCATGTTGCAGATAAAGAGGATGTTGACTCCTGTGCTGAGGAAACCGGATGGGGGAATGCATTCATGACGGGTACGTGTGTCTGTGCTTTGTCTACTATCGACTACCAAGATGACTAGATAGTGGACTCGGGGTGTGGTCACCATCTCACCGGGGAAGAGTCGAAGTTCTCCTCTCTACAAGCGTACTCAGGTAACAAAGCTATCATTATTGTAGATGATACAATGCATGCAGTCGAGAAGGAGGGTATTGTTTCTTTAGGTAGTGATAAGGGTCCACTCATATTGAGGAGTTTTTATCACATACAGGGCATGAGGAAGAACCTCTTCTATGTGACCAATGCGGTGGACGCATGCTATCACGTTCTGTTCGGTACAACAGAAGTGAATTTCTCCGCACATGTCAGCGGTGAAGGCTGACGTTGCTCATGTAGGGAGAAGGGTTAAGGACTTGTTTGTTTTGTCAACAAGTTATTATGTTGATCGGATGCGGGCCAATGATAGTGCTGCTATATGGCACGAGAGGCTGGGACATGTCAGGATGGACAAGTTAAAAGCTATGCCAGTGAGGAGCCTTGTGAAAGGCTTGCCTAAGTTGTCATCATATAGTGACGGTCATGTTTGTGCGGGATTTCAATATGGTAAGGATCATCGCCTTCCGTTTGACAAGTCACAGACTAGGATTAATGTGTCATTTGAGTGTATCCATGGTGATCTGATGGGTCCGACTTTCACCGCCAGTCTTGTAGGCAAGATATATATGCTCATGTGTATTGATGACTACTCAAGGTACACACGGATGTACTTTATGAAGGAGAAGTCAGACGCATTCTAGTTGTTTGTGGAGTTCAAGGAGCTGGTGGAGGGCCGGCTTGGCCTGCGGATTAAAAAGTTAAGAACGGACAATAGAGGTGAGTTCGTTTCAAATGAGTTATCTAGCTTCTGCATGAAGCATGGAATCCGGAGAGAGCTCACTTGTGCGCATACTCCACAATAAAATGGAGTAGCAGAGCGAAAGATCCGCCATCTGACGGAGACCTGTAAGTGTTAGCTTCATGCAAAAGGCATTCCTAGGGCCTTCTAGGCAGAAGGGATAGCCTACGCAGCTTATGTCATCAATCAGATGTCTCTGAGTCAGATCAACATGAAGTCTCCTCATATGATGATGTTTAAGGAGAAGAATAGCATTGAACACCTTCGGGTGTTTGGGTCGACCTGCTATATACATGTTCTCGATGCTCTCAGGACTAAGCTGGATGCGAAGACAAGGAAGCTTGTCTTCATAGGCTATGATGAGAGGAAGAAGGGATGGGAATGTATGGACCCTGTGACGAAGAAGTTTGTCATCTCCAGAGACATGGTCTTCGATGAACTGATGTCATATGGAGGTGGCTTGTTTGTGAAGCTACAGGAAAGCAGGTCAAACAGCGGGCAGGAGGAGGTTGGTAAAGATCTTCTAGTTGAGCTTCCTGTGTCAATAGGAGTTCCTGGTGTTTCTAGCTCCGGGGCAGAGGCTTCTGGTTCAGGAAGCAGGGGGAGTGATGCTCCATGTATGCCCGAGAACAAAGATGATTAAGAGGAAGCAGCAGAGGTGGTGAGCCATGGTCATGTCCTTCGGAGGTCGAAATGGACCATCAAACCACCAGCTCGATACAATGAAGGGAACATGTTGAGCTTTGTCTTTTGTTTCTTCGCAGGCCCTCTAGATGAACGAGAGATTTCTAGCTTTCAAGATGCCCCTGGAGTCAAAAAGTGTGATGATGTCATGGATGAGGAGATGGCTTCCCTCAGAAAGAACGAGACTTGGGATCTTGAGCCCAAGGATGATGACATTACTCATATGACATGCAAGTGGGTGTACAAGCTGAAGAAGAAAGCGGATGGAATCATCGAGCGATACAAAGCTCGGCTTGTAGCTCGAGGGTTCTCTCAGCAGTACAGAGAAGACTATGAGGAGACGTTTAGTCCCGTTACAAAATGACTTCAGTATAGCTGGTGATTTTCTTGGCAACTTTCCACGTGTTGAAGCATGAGACCGAGTGGTCTGGCGGTCTAAGTCTGGCGGGTTGTTGACCACGCGGTCTAGCGGTTACTCTCCAGCGGTTTGGTATCCAGACTGTTGATGTTTGTTACCCGAGCGGTTTGGCGGTTTCTCTCAAACGACTTGGAGACCGGGCGGTTTAGCGGTCTCCTAATGCACCTTGTTCTCTTCCTTCTGGTGTTGCCGAACGGTTAGCCCATTTGTTTGACCGCTCGTCCTGTTTGGTCTCTTTATTTTCTAGCCGCACAGCTATGTATTTTTTTAGTCCCACATTATTTACTTGTACTCTCTCATTTCTCCTCTATTCTATAAAAGGGAGGTCATACCTTTGTAAATGATATCTTTTTGGATAATAAAACTTTCAATTATTCAAATCTCCGTCTTATTTTTTAGTCGTCTGTTCGCTACTCTTACATGGTATCAAAGCAAGCGATCGATTCGACCTGATTCCTTCTTTGGCAATTCTGTCCGCGCGGCTTGTTTTTTATTCACGCGGCATCTTTGCCTTGTCGCTGCCCTATTTGAGCGAATTCCTTCCCTCTTTTCTGTGACCTGTTTTCACGGGCTCTCTGCTTTTCTTCCTCTCTCTCCTCTCTCTGTTTGCTCACACTCTTGTCAGTTCACGCGACCTCTTTCGTTGTGCTTTTGTCTGCTTCCTGGTCGTGGCTCTTTTGGCTACTGGTGTGCTGACACTGTGACCATTGCAGCTTCTTCTCTTTAGCCTGCTGGGGTTTCCTTCTTTTCCGTTGCGGTCTCCTTCTCTTGTCACGGCCTCCTCCTTTGTTCGCGCAACTTAATCCATTTTCTATCCACGCAACTTTTCTTCTACTCGTGCGGTTTCCTGTGTTTCTCTATGGACAATTCAAGTCTCTCCACCCCTGTCATCTCTACCTCTACCACTCCTGTGGCTCCTCCTCCTACTCCTTCTAGAAACATTGGCACAGTTTCTAAACTAGTTGGTTCCAACTATCTGGATTGGAGCGTTTCTTTCACCTTTCTTCTTCGCTCTCAGTGCAAACGTCATCACCTCACCGATGACCCTCCTCCTAACTCTGCTCAATTTGATGACTGGGATGCGAGTGATGCGCTTGTCCGCACTTGGCTGGCCAACAACCTCTCTGATGAATGCCTTCCTGTCATCCGCCATAATGAGATGGTCAAAGCTGCATGACTTCACCTTGCTGCTCTCTATTCGAATGGGGACCAGACATCCCGCATTTATACTCTCTATGCGGACCTCTTCGCCCGTCCTTCCATGTCTCCTGATGCGGCTTATCAGCAGGTTAAGGCTCTTGGCGCCAAGATCCTCCAGAATCGCCCCTTCTCCGCGGACTTGGCCGAGCAGCACAAGCACTTCCAGGAACTCCTGGTTGTTTGTTATCTTTTGCGCCTTCCCGAATCCTTTGATATGATCCGCCAGCAGATCTTGGGCGAGGCAGAGTCTCCCACTTTGGATGCCACAGCGGCTCGCATCGTTGCTGTTACTTTGCTGCTCCAGCATCCTTTGTTGTCCTCCCCTCCTCCACAGGACTCCTATGCTCACCAGGCTCAGCGGGGTGGCACTAGTGGCCGCAGCCAGTCAGGCGGGCGTGGTTTGTCCAGGTTCCTCTGCTCTCACTGTGGTCGTACCGGCCATTCTGTTGATTGTTTCTGGCAGAAACATCCTCATATTCGCCCCTCTGGTGATGCATCTTCCTCAACCTCCACCTCCTCTCGGTCGTCTGCTTCTGTGACCACGACTTCAGGTAGTGCCCATGTCGTAACCCAAGGTAAATGGCCGATTGACTCTGGTGCTACAAATCACGTGACCGGCAATCCTCATTGCTTCTCTCTCCTCGAAACGCATGATCGGTTGCCCCCGGTTCGTGTTGCGGATGGTTCATCTTCCCCGGTTCATGGGATGGGCATGGTTCAAGTCACCATGTCGCTTCGCTTGGCGGACACCCTCTATGTCCCGAAGTTCCCTTGCAATTTATTATCCGTTACTACTTTATGCAAGCAACTTTAGTGTTTCGTCTTATTCACTCCAACTTCTTATTCTTTCTAGGACCCGAGGACCCAACGGACGATTGCTACTGGGACTAAGAGCGGCGGCCTCTACTTCCTCGACAACGTTTCCGCTCTGTCTGCCTACTGCTCCTCTTCTACAGATCTGCTTCAATGGCATCTTCATCTTGGACATCCTCCTCCTCAGATTCTTTGTCAGCTTCTGCCCCACTTATCTCAGACCAGTCCTCCGCTCAACTGTGATGCATGTCAGCTTGGCAAACATCATCGCTCCTCCTTCCCGCCGAAGTAAGGTTGTGGCTCTTCTCGCCCGTTTGATCTCGTTCATTCTGATGTCTGGGGTCCTGCTCCTACTCTCACCATTGGTCGGGGTAGTTCCTACTTTGTAACTTTTATTGATGATTTCTCTAGATATACTTGGGTGTATCTATTACAAGATCGCTCTGAACTCTTTTCTGTCTGACAATCCTTTTATTATATGATTAAAACTCACTTTGATATTTCTATTAAAGTCTTTCACTCTGCTAATGCTAATGAATATCTTAGTCATGAGTTTTCCTCTTTTTGTATGCAACATGGTCTTGTTCATCAAACTAGCTGTGTTTACACCTCCCAGCATAATGGGGGTGGCGGAGCGTAAAAACTGTCACTTCCTTGATGTTGCTCGCACTCTCATGACGCAGATGCAGGTGCCTCACTCCTACTGGGGCTATGTTGTGCTCCTCGCCTGCTATCTCATCAATCGCCTTCCCTCTACGGTTCTCTACGGCCAGACCTCCTTCTCCATTCTATACCCGAGCAAGGAACCATTTCCTCTCCCTCTTCGTATTTTTGGGTGTACGGCTTCCGTACATGCTCCATTCGCTACCCGTGACAAGCTTTCCCCCTGTTCCACCATATGTGTCTTTTTGGGTTACTCTACCACTCAAAAAGGCTATTGTTGTTTTGACCCCGTTCTGCGCAAGTAGTTTGTCTCCGCAGACGTGACCTTCTTCGAGAATGCGTCCTACTTCTCCCCTGAATCCCCTCTACCTCCTGATGTCTCTGATTCTCCACCATCTCTCTCCGTTCCTTCCACGTATATAGACATCTCCCCTCTTCCCTCATCTCCTCCTCCGCCTCCTCCTCTCTCCTTCATACCCCCTCCACCTTCTCCCTCTTTTTCGCAGCCGTCTCTCTCTAGTCCCGGACCAGCCTTCTCCACCACGGACGCTCCGGTCACTGAAGCACGCATCGACTTAGATCTTCCCATTGCTCTTTGCAAAGGGGTGCGGGCATGTACTCAACACTCGCTTACGGCAGTTGTTTCCTATGATCGGCTTACACCTTCTCGCAGGTGTTTTGCCTTGGCTATCTCGGCTACTGCCACTCCACGCACCTACCAGGAGGCTCTTGCTATTCCTCATTGGAAATCTGTCATGGATGAAGAGATCGCCACTCTTACTGAAAGGGGTATCTGGACCCTTGTTCCTCACCCGTGGGTACTGATGTGGTTGGCTGTCGCTGCGTGTTTGTTGTGAAATTTCGCCCCGACGGCACTATGGATCGCTACAAGGCCCGGCTGGTGGCCAAAGGCTTCACTCAGACTTATGGGGTCGACTACTTTGATACTTTCTCTCTGGTTGCTTGCCTCAGCACCATCTGAGTTCTTCTCTCTATTGCTGTCAACAGGAATTGGGCTTTTTCCCAGCTTGATGTCAAGAATGCCTTTCTCTATGGGGATCTTTAGGAGGACGTCTACATGGAGCAACATCCTGGGTATGTTGCTTAGGGGGAGACACGAGTATGCCGGTTCAAGAAGGCCATTTATGGCCTAAAGCAGAGCCCTCGGACGTGGTTCGACAAGTTCAGTGGCATTGTGGCTGCCATCGACTTTGAAAGGAGTTCGGCTGATCACTCCTTGTTTATTCACAAAACTGCCTTGTGATTGGTGGTTTTGGCAGTGTATGTGGATGATATTCTTCTTACTTGTGATGACCAGGCTGAGGTGGACTTGACAAAGAAACACCTCTGTCAACTATTGGTCACGAAGGATATGGGCTCCCCGAAATACTCTTTGGGGATAGAAATCTCTCGGAAGCTTGACTCGTTGGTTTTCTCCCAACGGAAGTATGCTCTTGATCTTCTATAAGAGGCAGGATTGACTAGTGCCAAACCGGCCCGGTATCCCATGGCTACTAGAGAAGGCAAAATATGGACAGATGACTCGCCTCTTGTATCTGATGTCACGATGTATAGACGTCTGGTGGGCAAACTCATTTATCTCACGGTGACCAGACCCGACATCTCCTATGTTGTAGGCAAGGTTAGTCAGTTCATGCAAGCTCCTAGGGAATGCCATCTTCAGTCTTCCTTGAAGATATTAGAGTATGTCAAAGCAGCACCAGGAAAAGGGTTACTCTTTCAGAAGAATAGTCATCTGAGGGTTGAAGCCTACTCAGATTCAAGCTATGCGGATGATAAAGGCGATCATAAATCTACATCTGGTTTTGGCACATTTGTTGGAGGAAATCTTGTGAGCTGGAAGTGCAAGAAACAGTCTGTTGTCTCCAGAGCCAGTGCAGAAGCCGAATATCAGAGTATGGCGTCAACCACGTGTGAGTTAAAATGGTTGCGTGCTCTCATGTTTGACCTAGGAGAGGTCTACGAATATCCTCTTCTTATGTTCTGTGACAACAAGGCTGCTATATACATATCCAAAAATCTGGTCTTCCATGAGAGAAAAAAACATATAGAAGTCGACTGCCATTTCATTCGGGAAGAGGTCTTGAAGAAACAGATTTGTACTCCGTTCGTCACCTCCGACAAAGAGTTGGCAGATATCTTCACAAAACCGGTTTCTACTTCCTTCTTCCACATTTGTGACAAGCTGGGCATGATTGATATCTATGCTCCAGCTTGCGGGGGAGTGTTAAAGTATGAGACCGAGCGGTCTGGCGGTCTAAGTCTGGCGGGTTGTTGACCGCACGGTCTAGCGGTTACTCTCCAGCGGTTTGGTATCCATACTGTTGTTGTTTATTACCCGAGCGGTCTGGCGGTTTCTCTCAGACGACTTGGAGACCCGGCGGTCTAGCGGTCTCCTAATGCGCCTTGTTCTCTTCCTTCTGGTGTTGCCGAACGGTTAGCTCATTTGTCTAACCGCTCGGCCTGTTCGGTCTCTTTATTTTCTAATCGCACAGATTTGTATTTTTTTTAGTCCCACATTGTTTACTTGTACTCTCTCCTTTCTCCTCAATTCTATAAAAAGGAGGTCATACCTTTGTAAATGATATCTTTTTGGATAATAAAACTTTTAATTATTCAAATCTCCGGCTTGTTTTTTAGTCGTCTGTTCGCTACTCTTACACCAAGGATGGAGGATGTGGCAGCTTGACGTAAAGAATGCTTCTTTACGGTGAAATTGATAAGGGAATCTTCATGGTTCAACCACCAGGGTACGTATCTGAAGATCATCCAGGACATGTCTGCAAGCTCAGGAAGTCCCTTTACGGTTTGAAGCAGGCGCCTCAAGCATGGTATAGGAAGATCGCAGAATACCTCTAGTTCTGCGGGTATCTTGCTTGTGATTCTGACTCGAGCCTCTTTGTTAAGAAGAAAGGGGAGCTTCATATCTTGGTGTTGTTGTACGTTGACAATATGATTGTCACGGGAAACTCTGAGGAGTAGGTAGCTAGGCTCAGGGCAGAGCTAGCTGTTTGTTTTGAGATGAAGGATTTGGGTATGCTCCACCACTTCCTTGGACTCGAGGTGAAAGGGAGAAAGATTGGGATACTCGTTTCCCAAAAAGGCTATATAGAACGGATCATTCAGTGATTCAGCATGAGGGAGGGAAAGAGTCGCTCAACTCCACTGGATGTTGGCCTAAAGCTTCGAAGTGATGATGGGAGAGTTCTTCCAGATCCCATGGTGTTACGGGCTCTAGTTGGAAGCCTGATTTACTTGACGATTACGAGGCTAGACATTGCCTATGTTGTAGGCCGTGTAAGTCATTATATGGCGGAGCCTCGAAAGACTCATCTGGTGGCGGCAAAGAACATTCTAAAGTACATAAAGACTACTTCTGATTTGGGGCTCCTTTATGGGAGTGACACTAGCTTCAACTTGCATGGTTACATCATTGCTGATTATGGGGGACACTTAAATGATCGGAAGTGGATGTCTGACTACATTTTCATATGTGGATCAACAGGCATATCATGGTGCAGCAAAAAACAAGACTCGGTGTCTGTCTATACTATAGAAGCAGAGTACAAGGCTTCAGCATTGGCAGCTCGGGAAGCCATCTGGCTTAGGAGGCTAGTAGAGGACGTCCATGAAGAAGTGTGGGGTCCCACTCTGCTACGCAATGATAACGAGAGTGCTCTTAAACTGGTAAACAATCCAGTTTGACATGCAAGGACCAAACATATTGAGATCGGGCATCACTTCATACTGGAGAAGGTGCCGGAGGGGTCTCTTATGGTCGAGCATCTGCGGAGTGATGACAACATCGCGGACATCTTCACGAAGTCGCTTTCGAAGGGGCCATTTTGTCGGTTACGGAGACTGCTAGGGCTGGTTTCCACTTTTCACTTCAAGGGGGAGTGTTGAATTTTTTGAAGTGAAAGTGACGGCCTGGGCGTACTGTTCGTGCAGTTTGTGTGGACAGGAGTGGAGGCTGGCCAGGTCAGCTAGTGTTCTACATGCGAGTTGTTCCCTGGTAGTAATCGGGCGGATTGTATGTTTATTCACAGAGTTCGTCGAATCCGACAAATTGCGAATTCAACTGGATTTCGCAGAGTCCGGGTTGCGGAATGGTTTGGAGCTCGGGAGATCAGCATGGTTGTTGCCTTGGTCTCGCTCTGGTGGTGTGGTTTGGTTTAACCGTTCAGTTTGTCAGTTTGTGTGGGCTGACCATTGTATTTGATGGTGTTGTGTTCGCACCAGGGATGTCAGGTGGTGTGGACTTGGTCTGGATTTATACCAAGTCCGGGTGTGCTCAGTCTGGGAGATCACGCGGTTTGTTTTCTTTGTTTGTTGTGTTCAGCAGTTGTCAGTCTTGTTCTCTGGTTGCGGGCTCGGTGTGTGCGGACTGGTAAAGTATCTGCAGGGTCCGCTGATGTGGTGAACAAATCCTGGCTAAGCCTTGTGGAGACAAAGCGGACATGACTTCTATCCGGCATAGTTGCAGCGATTTGGAGGACTGTCTTTGTGTCCGCGGCTGTGCGGATTCACTTAGTGCTCGCCGCGAGATAGGGCAGTGATCCTATCAGCTAGAGCAGTGATCTCACTACTCTCTGCACCTATAAATAGGATCCCCTGTCACATCAACAGTACAATCGCATGAACAGTAAGTGAGCTCGGGTGGTTGTTGCGGACAGGTTTTGTGTTCGTGCGGTTTAAGTAGTTGACCGAGTTTGTTGTGCAGATTATGCGGACAGTGCTGAGAATCCAGTGACTTGGTTCTGACTTTGGTCAGGAATCAGAGTAGACTCTGCGGTTAAAATCGGCGGTTAGCAGCAGGTTGCAGTTTGCGACTAGGCGGTCTTCTCTTTGGCAACTCTTTCCCAGTTCAGTAAGATGTCCTCTTCTGGCGGCTTGTTCGGTTTGGTAGCAGCTGTTTGCGTTAATCTGGCGGCTAGGCGACCTTGCGGTTAGGCGGCTAGCAGATTGCAGACAGAGTTCAACATTAGAATAACGGGTTGTCCGCGCGGTTAGGTTGTTGTCTGGCATCTTAACGGCTTCAGCGGACTCCGTAGTACAGCTCGGCAGAGTCGACGGTTTCTTCTTGAGTCCGCGCGACTAGTTCTTTACCTTGTACGTTTTGCTTTCATTGGGTACATCGGCGAATCATGTCTCGTCATGTATGCCTCGCCTTACAAAGATTTTTGATAATACAAGATTTTCTTGCTTTTCTAGTTGCATCTGGTTTATTGGACTGTGTATTGGTAGAGTATTCCTGCGCCTGGTTTCCCGTTTTCCGCGGTTTACAAATTTTTACAATAGATTCATGCACGCTGGTAGATTGATGCAAGTTTTACATTTAAACAAGCTTACAGGACAACAATAGTGAACCGGAGCCTGTGATTCTTGTTGAATTTCACAGATACTAAGAGGACACATCTGATATCATGTAAGAATTTGATATAGCGGAAGACAGGAAACTAGCCGCAGGAACGCTCAACCTATCCGAGCCCAAATAAACCAGATGCAAAACAGAAGAGCAAGAATCTTGTACTATAATAAACTTCTTTACAACGCGAGACATACATGATGAGACATGATTCGCCGATGTATCCAAAGGAAGCAGAAATAATATAAGGCAAAACCCAAACCGCGCAGACTCAAGAGTAGCAGCCGGAACTATTATTGTACTACGGAGTCCGCTGAACCCGGTAGGTCGCCAAACCGCAAACCATGTCGCACGGACTACCCATTATTCATATGCAAGAAGAAGCTCTACTTGCCGATCAGCAAACCGCCTAACTGCGAGGTAGCCTAGCCGCCTGACCGCATGATCTGTTGCTGCCAAACTGAACAGGCTGCCAGAAGCGAACATCTTATTGAACCGGGAAACTAGTTGCAGAAGAGAAGACAGCCTAGTCGCTACCCGCGACCTGCTTCTTACCGCCTGTTGTTAACCGCAGAGTCCGCACTATCCCTAACTGAAATCAGAACCAAGTCCCTGCCTTTCCAGCGCTATACATACAACCTGCACATCACAAACCGGTCAACCTCCTCAAACATCTCCCGAAAGGAGTCATGCTTCCCTATGCCTTCTTCTTCAGCTTCGACCTCCACTTGCATGCCACAGGAGTAACACCAATGACCTTGGTCTCAAGATCCCAAGCCCCGTCTCCTCTAAGGGTAGTCATCTCCTCAACCTTGGCGTCATCCACCTCTTTGACTCCAGTGGTGTCATCACAATTAGAAGACACTCGCTTGATCTGAGGGCCTGGAAGGAAACGTGAGACCAAGCTTACCGAGTTTCCTATGCAATATCGAGCTGGTGGGTTGATGATCTTCTTCGACCTCCCAAGAGCCTGATCACGGCTAACCACCTCCGCTGCTCCTTCTAAACTAGCTCTTTTCCCGGACAAACCCAGAACAATGATCCCCTTGCTTCCCGAACAAGAAGCCACCGCACTGGAACCAGAAGCACCTGGAGCAACCCTCTCCTTGCTTCCTGAACCAGACGCCTTTGCCCCTGATCTAGAACAACCTGGAGCTCCTGGTGACACAGACAACTTCATCTGAACCTTAGCAGCAGCCTCCTTCTGCCCAACGTCTAACCTGCTCTCCTCTAACTCCACATATGAGGTACCCCAATACGGCGTTAGTTCATTGAAAACAACATCTCTCGACACAACGAACCTCTTCATCGCAGGATCCATACACCTTCATCTCCTTCTCTGCTCATCATACCCAACAAAGACTAGCTTCGTCTTGAGAGCCCCCGGAGAGTGTACATAACAGGTAGAACCAAACACCCGAAGGTGCTTCACGCTGGGCTTCACCCTGAACATCAACTCAAATGGAGTCTTTATGATGATCGGACTCAAAGGCATCTGATTGATGATATGAGCCGCGCAGGCCATCCCTTCCACCCAAAAGGACTTGGGAATGTCTTTGCACTGAAGCCAACACTTGCAGGTCTCCATCAAAAGACGGATCATCTGATCTGTAACACCACCTTGTTGTGGAGTATGTCCACGAGAGAGCTCCCTTCGGATGTGGAGTATGCCCACGAGAGAGCTCCCTTTGGATCTCATGCTTCATGCAAAAGTTCTAGAACACGGTTGAGCCGAACTCACCTCCATTGCCCGTTCTCAACTTCTTGATCTGCAGGACAAGCTGGCCCTCCACAAGCTTCTTGAACTCCACAAACAAGCGGAACGTGTTTGACCTCTCCTTCATGAAGTATACACAAGTATACCTCGTATAGTTAACAACCAATATCAGTATGTACCTGTTGCCTCCAAGACTGGAGGTGACAGTCGGTCCCACTAAATCACCGTGGACAACCTCAAATGGTGCTTTGCATCTGGACTACGCCTTATCAAACGTAAAGTGATAAGCTTCGCCGTGTTGACATCCCCGCAAACTTGACCGTCGTCGTAGGATGACAATCTAGGCAAGCCTTTCACAAGGCTCCTCTGTAACGCCCCAGATTTTCCTATAATTATTCAATTATCGTGGTGACGTCATTATGATGTAAGGGGGTTACATTTTCGTGAATTGACGGCGCATCGTCGTTAGTGCGATTTTGCGTCCGTTAGGTCTAGCTGACCAAATTTTTGGGATTTACATCAAAAGTGGAAGATTTTACGTCTGGAAATTAGATGAGTTAATTTTTGACTTGCTCGTCAAATTTCGTTGTGATCAGAGTATTATTGGAGCCTCGGCGAATTTCTGAAGTTTTGTATATTTTACGTTCGCCGTAAACTTTAGAAATTAATATCTCAAAAACGGCGTGTCGGATTTTGTTTTTGTCTTCGTTGTTGGATTCGTAGCGTCGGTATTCGCCTATGACGCGAATTTCGTAGGATTCGGCGCGCGTTTGGCTCTCCGTAACGATATAATATTTATAATGTATTATCATTATTATTATAATTATTATATTAAAACATTATTCAAAAATGAAATTTACTATTCATCCTTAAAGTTTAATCAAGGGTAGATTCGCAAATTTCACTATTCATGAGGACAAAAGGGTCATGTTCATGAAATTTCCACCATTTCTCGAAAAAACACTGTCCATTTCTCGTAAAAAAATTCATTTTTCGGAAAAAATACTGTTCATTTCTCGAAAAAAATACTGTTCATTTCTCGTAAAAAAATTCATTTCTCGGAAATGCACTGTTTGTTTTTCGAAAAGCATTGTTCATTTCTCGTGAAACCCTTCCTTTCTCGCCGAATCCCCCCCCCCCCCCCCTTTGTTAATTATAACTTATAATAGTAATTATTATTATTATTATCATTATTATTAATATTATTATATTATTATATATACATATGTATAAAAAAGTAAATCTCATCTTCTTCCCTTGATCAAGAACCGAACCAGAGCCTTGCGTAGTCGGTGACACCCGTCTCCTTGTGGACCTTTCTGCCGTGATTTCGGGAGCATCGGTGGATGAAATTCTCGCCGGAGCATAGATCCGGAAAGCTCTCGACGAGAGCTATCCGTGCGCTGTAAGATTTATCCGTTTCGTGGATTTTTGGAGCTAGGGCTTTTGACCTAACCCTCGTTTTGCTCGAAAAGTTTCAGGAATCAAAGACGGGGTGTTCTTGCGGACTATCCTCGAAGCGGAGCGCGTGAGTGGTCGTTTTCCAGATGTTTTGAGGCAAGTGGTGTTTCGTTCGTTTTTTCACTTTTCCCGTTCTCAACTCTGATTGTAGCTTACTAGTAGATATTGCTAGGTTAATTATCTCTCTAGCTTGTTAATTCTTTTTTGTGTCGTGTATGACCAAATTGATCAAGTCGTTTTAGTAAAATTCGTCGGGTGTCGTGTCTTGCGCTACACCTGTTCAATTTCGTCAAGTATGTCCAATTTCGTCGAGTATGTCAAATTTTCGTCGAGTGGATTGCCTATATCGTTTGTCCTTAGAAATCATCATTGCGAAAGCCTTAGATTCTTGCCTGGCTAATTGTGTCGTTGTGTCATTTTATTCACTGTGTCAACGTAATCGTCGTGTCATTATGCTTTATGCCGTGAAACCCTCATTAGAGAGTTAGCCCCCTCTTTTTGGTTGATTATTGCAACGTGTCAGTCCGTAAAAATCATGAGTTCATCCGACGACCCCTTCATGTCGTTGTCGCCGCGTCAATGGAATCATCGCGTCATTTCCACCAAGTTTTGTCGCCTTGTTTAATGTATGAGTATCGTATGACCCGTTGAAGTTTTGTTGGTCAGAATACTTGTCGTCTTCCGACGGAGAACTGTACGTCGGAAGTTTTGCTACCTTCTGTTGTGTCGTTTGTCGTTGCGACGTCTTGATCGTCGCGTCGCTTCTACTAAGTTAATTCCTCCGCTTGATTTTAAGTATCGCTTTGACCAAGTTAACCACTCCGCTCGATTGTAAGTGTCGTTTTGACTATGTTTATCACTTTGTTTGTTGTAAGTGTCGTTTGTATCGTTGGAATGTAGTTTGTCGGAAGCCTCGCCGCTTTCCGTTGTTTTTATTCTATGAAACCCTTGTTGCCATCTGTCGTTGCATTTGCGCGCGTGTCGTTTGGATCGTCGTGGCGATTTGAGCTAGTGTCCCCTTATGATCCTTGTTTTAGTCATAAGCGTCGTTAGTTGATTTGTTTATGTTGTTTGACTTAGAAAATAATATGGTTAGGCCTTGGAGTTCTGTCAGACAAATTTGTCTTTGCGTCAATTGTATGCTTCAATTTGGTTTTAGTCCTTGTTAACGGCGTCGTGCGCTCTTAGCCGCGTCAATACAAGAGAGAGGTTTTGTTCTTTGTCGGCTTGTTAGTTCACAGTTTTTCTTGGTTTGATGCATTTATATATATATATATATATATATATATATATATATATATATATATATATATATATATATATATATATATATATATATAATAAAATATATGAATATAGAATGATTTGTTGAGTTGTGCGCGTTGTGAACCTTTTCCCCGGCACAGTGCCTTATTTGTTGGGCTATGCACGTTGGGGTAAATCCCTCGGCATAGTGCTTCTTCCGTTTGTGGATCATACACCAAGGCCATATGTTTGTACTGATAGTTCGTGTTGGACTAAGAGCCACCGCATCAGTGACATGTTTGTCCGGTGTTTTGATATCATTTGGAGCTGATCAGTCTCTCTTAAATCTTGAATTGATATTTAAAAAGATGAAAGATATATATATATATATACATATGCATCTATTTCACTCCCGGTTGTGGGCTTGCTTACTTTGTGCAGCATACTTAGATCCTTTATGCCCTTTTTTGTGTTTTTATGATTATACTGACTCTTTGGTGAAAGTTTGTTCGTCCAGTTTCTCGCTACTCGAGGTTTATTATTCCTCTTTGGTTTTTATAGCACCACTTGTAACTTGTCTCTGAGGTGTTCTTTTTTTTTGAATTCCTCAGGTTCAGAGCTGTAGCAGGTTTGGCAGTTAGAGCTTGAGTTTCTGGTGTTGCGGGTGATTGCAACCGTTTGTTTCACCTCCTATTTGTGAGGTAGCTACCTTTTGTTTCAATTTAGATTGATTTGTTATGGGTTCGTGTCAGTTTCTAGACGCTCATAGGGTTGGATTACTTTCCAGTTGTAGTGTTGTTACTTACTGTTAGTTTTATACTTGCTCTCTGGTAATGATTTATGTTAGGGTACGCGTTAGGTATTTTAAATATAAAATAAAACTGCATTTTAGCATAGTTCCATATCATGCTTTTAAGCTGACAAACTACTATTTTAAGGGCTACAAAACTGCTTTCTTATTTATAATAAATTTAAAAGTCACATGTTCATTGCTTTATATGTTGAGTCTTCATTCTCATTTAGGATAACAAATGAATCAAAATTAATAATTTTTTGTTGTGTAAATCTATACTTTCTCACTCGTGGACTAGTTGATCCACCAGACCGAGGGACACGGTCAGTAAACCTAATAATATAATTATCTTTTAAAAACATAATCCATGAGTCTTTTTATAAAAATAAATGAAAGGACAGGGTTGTCTGAACGTCTGCAGTTGTCCCCTGCACGGCGTGACATCACGATTGCGTACTTTCTCTCACTCTGATAGTACTTTAATACTGAGAAAATGTGGGTTATAACAGTTGGTATCAGAGGAGATTTTGCAAAAGGGTTGGTTGATTGGGCGGTGAGTCGAACGACCTTCCATTAAGCAAAACTCTAATCGCGTCATTTCATTGCGTACACACACCGATATATCATCAGTAGATCTTTACGGAAGCATGAATACTACACTCATAGCATGATAAGAAGTATACAGAGCATATTATGCAGTATGAGATGCATAATATGTGTCTGTATATGGATCCACCATAGGCGGCAACATGTGACGGTTATGTAGTATGTGATGCATAACCATCATCACATGGATGTCATTAGCACATTTTACTTTCTCGTTACATGTGATATTATGTAGTATGAGATGCATAATATTTCATCTGTACACCGCTCATAACATGCACTAAGGCCTTTTATTAGAATGCATAGCACAACATATACATCATAACATATCATAAGCACACGTGCCAAGTTAAAGATCTCCATGATGACATATGTACACACATGATTTGAAAGGAAAAAATTTAAACATTCATGCATTCATATTATAGGCACAAGTGTCAAGTGGATGACGGTTCATCATCATAAGTAAGAAGCATAATATCATTTCATGAATTCCCAGAGCAAGGTAACAACAAGAACAAGTATCATTTCGTTTCTGATCTGGTTGTGTCAGGATATTCGAGTTTGCTAGCTAAGATGTCTTAAGCTAGGTCTTGACAAGTTGTTCGTTCTTATTGTAGAAGATGGCCCCGAAGCGTTTTGCGTTGGGGACAACTTCTCAGTTTGTGGGTGAGTCTCCGGGTACTCGTAGCTTCCGCTATATCTCAATTTCTATTCAGCTGGTTGCTCATGCGATTTATAGGAAAGTAAAGGTAAATAACCGATAGGCACGCATTCTTTGATTTTGGTGCTATCTGCTTGTACGTGGTTAGAATTCTTGTAGATTGTTATCGCTTGACTCCTGATCCAGTTAGTGATTCATTTCGTGCTAAATTTCCCTCTGTTGACCTGGAGGTGTCGAACCAGGGTATCCAGAGTTGTCACATTCCTTAGATTGGATTTCTAAGGTATGTCGATTGGTAGTGCCAGGTTTGGAAGATTTCGGTATGATTTTTGGGCATGGATCGGAAGCCTAGTTATGACGTTGTAGACCGATGCTAGGATAAGCACCTGGACTTTATGATGGACATTGACCAACCCTGGAGTGTGTCTGGATTTCAATATTAGGATTCTACGGCTATTTCTGCGGTGCGTTCTTGTAAATTCTTAAAGTCTGGTTATGAGTCTTTTCTCATTTTTGTTTATGCTCTGGAAACTGCTCTTGTTGTGTTGTGTGTTCTGTGGCATGAGAGTTTCCAGATGTGTTCCCGACGAGTTTTCCTAGTCTCCCCACCAGAGAGAGAGGCGGAGTTTGTTTTAGATCTTAAGCCAGATACTTGTCTTTTCAGGAGAGCACCTTACCGATTGACTCCGCGTGAGCTAAAATAGTTTCGTACCTAGCTAAATGAGTTGTCATTTTGTGGCTTCAATAGTCTAAGTTCCTTGCTCTAGAATGCCCCAGTTCTGTTCACGAACAAATGGGGGATGCCTTTAGAAGATTAGGAATGAATTATAAGGAGTTGAATGAGGTGACTATCCAGATAAATGTTCACCATTGTGGATAGATGATTTGTTAAATCAGCTGCAAGATAGTTCCGTATTCTCGAGGTTTGGCATTCGTTTATACTCTTATATATGAAGGATCCGTGAGTCTGATGTTCCACGGACTGCCTTTTTGTTCCCGTTATGGGCTGTATTTTGAAATCTTAGTGACAACCTTTGATTTAGTGAGTGCCTCATCTGCCTTCATGGATTTGATGAATATAATATTAAGAGAATTTCTGGGCCACCTTGTGGTTGTCTTCTTAGGAAAATGTTCTGATATACACTAAGAGTGCAAAGAAGCGTGCTGAGTATTATGAGATTTGTGCAGTCTAGGTTAAGAGAGCATAGTTCTATTTTTCGAGATAAGCAGTTGAAACATAAGCTATCAAGATCCTTTTTTTGGGTCATAATATTAAGAAGGATGAATTTTCGACGAACTTAGGAATGATTGCTGAAGTGATTGATTTGAAAGAGAATTATTACGTGTAAGGAAATAAGGAAGTTTAGTAGGATTGAGATGACGATATACAAGCTTGTGAAATGATTCTTGTGATTGTTGGCGTCCCTGATTCGGTTTATGTAGAAGAATTTGATATTTATTTGAGGATGAGTTGTACGTCGCCTAGGTATGTCATGATACAAAAGAGAAATGTGGTCACATACGATTTAAGATAATTGAGGATATATGAAGAGAACTATCATGCGTATAACTTGGAAAATTACAATGATGACATATACCTCAATGTTTTGGACACTATTTGGTTAGGCGTGTTGTGTAAGATTTTTGTGAATCATAAGAGCTTGGAGTATATCTTCACTCAAAAGGAATTGAATCTGCGCGCCATAGAGAATGGATAAAATATATTGCGAACTTTGACATTGACGTTTGTTACGACTTAGATTCCACTGGGATGTATAGAGAATTGAAATAAATTATTTGATGTTATGAGTTGGATTGGTTGTTCGTTAATGTTTCCCCGAAAACACTAATTCGGTGTGAGCTATTGTAACTAGATGGATAAAGTGTGTCCATAATGTTTAATTTTGATTGATTAGTTACTCAGTGAAGAATATAATAGGACCGTATTGAGATGAGGTCATGAGATTCCATATTAAGCCTTGGAGTTTTGTGTCAAGGCGAATCTTCAAGTTTATGTCGCGTCCCGGCCGAGTTGCAAGAAGTTTGGGGGTTTTGACCTTAGGTGTTTATCCGTTTTTCTGCAGATCGATGGTAGGTCAAAGGAAAAGTTGTTCAGGCTTGAAAGGAATGAGTTTTTCTGTAGCAACTTCTTGGATGCGCCCGGTTGGGTTGGCCAAGGTCATTCATGTTAGTGCATCAACGTGCCTGCTTGTAGGCTAGAATTGTCTGCTTCTTTCCCTGGTGCTCACGTTGTGTTTCACGTGAGCCAGTTGCGAAAGTGTGTTTATAGTGATTGACACGTCCTTGATTCGGTACCCCAGCTTCAACCTAATCTCTCGTATGTCAAAAAGTCTGTCCATATTCTGGAGACGCAAGATCGAGTGCTGAGAAGGAAGAAAAATCCTATGGTTAAAGTTCTCAGGAGAAATCTGGACGTCAGGAGTGCAATTTTGGGAATTAGAATCTGTAATGAGAGAATCTCATCCTCAACTGTTCTTCTAGTCTTCTCTGGTCAGTATTCCTATCTAGCGAATTTTCATCTCATCTCTCCCTTGTTCTCTCGTGTTGTGTTGCGTTCCAAGTTTCGAGACAAAACTTCCTTTTTGAAGGGGTGACTGTAACGCCCCAGATTTTTCGATAATTTTTTAATTATCGTGGTGACGTCATTATGACGTAAAGGCATTACATTTCCATTAGTTGACGACGCGTCGCCGTTAGTGCGTTTTCGCGTCCGTTAGACCTATCCGACCAAATATTTGGGATTTGCATCGAAAGTGGAAGATTTTACGTCAGGAAATTAGATTAGTTAATTTCTGACTTGCTCGTCAAATTTCGTTGTCATTGGAGCGTTATTGGAGCCTCGGTGAATTTCCGAAGTTTTGTATATTTTACGTTCTCCGTAAACTTTAGAAATTAATATCTCGAGAGCGGTGCTTCAGATTTTTGTTTTGTCTTCTCCATTGAGTTCGTAGCGTCGGTATTCGCTTTTGGCGCGAATTTCGTAAGATTCGCCGCACGTTTGGCCCTGCGTAACCATATAATATTTATAATGTATTATCATTATTATATGAAAATACTATTCAAAAATGGAATTTATTATTCATCCCTAAAGTTTAATCAAGGGTAGATTTGCAAATTTTACTATTCATGAGAACAAAAGGGTCACTGTTCATTTCTCGAAAAAACCGTTCATTTCTCGTAAAAAAATACATTTTCGGAAAAAGGACTATTCATTTCTCGAAAAAAAAGACTGTTCATTTCTCGTAAAAAAAATCATTTCTCGGAAAAAGAACTGTTCATTTCTCGAAAAACACTGTTCATTTCTCGTTAAACCCTTCCTTTCTCGCCGAATTTCCCCACCCTCACACAACGAACGGCGGCCCCCTTTCGGCAAATTTTTCTCCCCCCTTTGTTAATTATAACTTATAATAGTAATTATTATTATTATTATTATTATTATTATTTTATTATATATGCATATGCATAAAAAAAAGTAAATCTCATCTTCTTCCCTCGATCCAGAATCGAACCAGAGCCTTGCGTAGTCGGCGACACCCCTCTCCTTTTGGACCTTCCGTCCGTGATTTCGGGAGCATCGGTGGACGAAATTCTCGCTGAAGCATAGATCCGGAAAGCTCTCGACGAGAGCTACGTGTGCGCGGTAAGATTTCTCAGTTTCGTGGATTTTTGACGCTAGTGCTTTTGACCTAACTCGCGTTTTGCTCCGAAAAGTTTCAGGAATCGAATACGGGGTGTTTTTGCGGACTATCCTCGAAGCAGAGCACGTGAGTGGTCGTTTTCCAGATGTTTTTGAGGCAAGTGGTGTTTCGTTCGTTTTTTTTTTCCCGTTCTCAACTCCGATTGTAGCTTACTAGTAGAAATTGCTAGGTTAATTATCTCTCTAGCTTGTTAATTCTTTTTTTATGTCGTGTATGATCAAATCCATCGAGTCGTTTTAGTAAAATTTGTAGGGTGTCGTGTCTTGCGCTACACCTGTTCAATTTTGTCAAGTATGTCCAATTTTGTCGAGTATGTCAAATTTTCGTCGAGTGGATTGCCTATACCGTTTGTCCTTAGAAATCATCGTTGCGAAAGCCTTGGATTCTTGCCGGGTTAATTTGCGTCGTCGTGTCATTTTATTCACTGTGTTAACGTAATCCTCGCGTCATTATACTATATGCCGTGAAACCTTCATTGGAGAGTTAGCCCCCTCTTTTTGGTCGATTATTGCGATGTGTCAGTACGTAAAAATCCTGAGTTCATCCGACGGCCCCTTCATATCGTTGTCGCCGCGTCAATGGAATCGTCGCGCCATTTCGACCAAGTTTTGTCGCCTTGTTTGATGTATGAGTATTGTATGACCCGTTGAAGTTTTGTTGGTCGGAATCCTTGTCGTCTTCCGACGGAGAACTGTACGTCAGAAGTTTTGTTGCCTTCTGTTGTGTCATTTGTCGTCACGACGTTTTGATCGTCGCGTCGCTTCGACTAAGTTAATTCCTCCGCTTGATTTTAAGTGTCGCTTTGACCAAGTTAACCTCTCCACTCGATTGTAAGTGTCGTTTTGACCATGTTTATCACTTTGTTTGTTGTAAGTGTCATTTGTATCGTTGGAATGTAGTTTGTCGGAAGCCTCGCCGCTTTCCGTTGTTTTTAGTCGATGAAACCCTTGTTGTCATCCGTCGCTGCATTTGCGCGCGTGTCGTTTGGATCGTCGTGGCGATTTGAGCTAGTGTCCCCTTATGATCCCTGTTTTAGTCGTAAGCATCGTTAGTTGATTCATTTATGTTGTTTGACTTAGAAAATATTGTGGTTAAGACCTTGGAGTTCTGTCAGGCAAATTTGTGTCTTTGCGTTGATCGTATGCTACGATCTGGTTTTAGTTCTTATTAACGGCGTCGTGCGCTCTTAGCCGGGTAGTTACAAGAGAGAGGTTTTGTTCTTTGCCGGTTTGTTAGTTCAGAGTTCTTCTTAGTTTGATGCATATATATATATATACATATATATATACATATATATATATATATACATATATATATATACATATATACACATATATACATATATATATATATATACACATATATATATATATATATATATATATATATATATATATATATATATATATATATACACATATATATATATATATATATATATATATATATATATATATATATATATATATATATATATATATATATATATATATATATATATATATATATATATCTTTCACTATTATAAGGGAAAAGTTGTCTTTGGTGAAACATTCAAAAATATCAATTATGATCTCATTTTTTTTATTTTAGGCAAAATTATCAAATTGGTCCCTAAACTTTGGGAACTTTTTCAAATCAGTGCTTAAACTTTCAAATGATTCAAATAGGTTCATAAACTATTAAAACTAGTTCAAAGTAATCTCAAATTGGTCCCTATGAGGGTAGGCTCATTTTACTAGTTTTAATAGTTTAAGGACTTATTTGAATCATTTGAAAGTTTAAGGACTGATTTGAAAAAGTTCCCAAAGTTTATGGACCAATTTGATAATTTTGCCTATATTTTAATGACTTGATATATATTATATTCTATTTCAAAAAAATTAAAATACAATTTCCATTCAAGTAATTACAATATCAAAAAATTAGAAGTAATGATGAAAATCCATTTAAATTCAAAAAAAATTTAGTAGAGCTCCTACACCTACTATGTTAGGTTGTCATTAGGCATGTCAGCGGTCTATTCAAGGAAGGTTGTCATTAGATATATCAGTGGTATTTTCGAAGTGATGACATTAAATCAATCAATTTTTTTAAGTCAAAATTAATATTTCTAGGTCAAAACATATATTGTTTTATAAAATAAAAATTGTAATATTTATGTATATTTTTTTACGGTCATTTTGAGTACTCATATGTATATATTGCGGGCGAAACCCGCCTTGATGGGGCGGGCGAAACCCGTCGCCGCCGGTCGGGTTTCGCCCCCATCCATTTCCTAGATGCGGCCGAAGGCCGCCCGAGAGCATCGAGCCAGGGCGAGCGAAGCCCGCCGTCGCCGGCCGGGTACTGTCGTGCCTGGCCGTAGGGGCGGAGCCCCGTGTCGGGCACTCGTGTATATATATATATATATATATATATATATATATATATATATATATATATATATATATATATATATATATATATATATATATATATATATATATATATATATATATATATATATATATATAATGAATATAGAATGATTTGTTGCCTTGTGCGCGTTATGGACCTTTTTCCCGGCACAATGCCTTGTTTGTTGGGCTATGCGAGTTGGGGTAAATCCCTCGGCATAGTGCCTCTTTTGTTTGTGGATCATACACCCAGGCCCCATGTTTGTACTGATGGTTCGTGTTGGACTAAGAGCCACCACATCAGTGACATGTTTGCCTGGTGTTTTGATGTCATTTGGAGCTGATCAGTCTCTCTTAAATCTTGAATTGATTTCAAAAAGATGAAAGATATATATACATATGCATTTATTTCGCTCCCGGTTGTGGGCTTGCTTACTTTGTGCAACATAGTTAGATCCTATATGCCCTTTTTTTGTGTTTTTATGATTATACTGACTCTTTGGTGATAGTTTGTTCATCCAGTTTCTCGCTACTCGAGGTTTATTGTTCCTCTTTGGTTTTTATAGCACCACTTGTAACTTGCTTCTGAGGTGTTTTTCTTTTGAATGTCTCAGGTTCAGAGCAGTAGCAGATTTGTCAGTTAGAGCTTGAGTTTTTGGTGTTGCGGGTGGTTGCAGCTGTTTGTTTCACCTCCTGTTTGTGAGGTAGCTACCTTTTGTTTCAGTTTAGATTGGTTTTTTATGGGTTCGTGTCAGTTTGTTGACGCTCATAGGATTGGACTACTTGCTAGTTGTACTGCTATTACTTACTGTTAGTTTTATACTTGCTCTCTGGGAATGATTTATGTTATGGTGCACGTTTGGTATTTTAAATATAAAATAAAACCGCAGTATAGCATAGTTCCATAACATGCTTTTAAACTGGCAAACTATTATTTTAAGGGCTACAAAACTATTTTCTTACTTATAATAAATCTAGAAGTCACATGTTCATTGCTTTATATGTTGAGTCTTCATTCTCATTTAGGATAACAAATAAATCAAACTTAATAATTTTCCGCTGTGTAAACTTATATTTCTCACTCGTGGACTAGTCGATCCACCAGACCGAGGGACACAGTCAGTAAACCTAATAATATAACTATGTTTTAAAAACATAATTCTTAAGTCTTTTATAAAAATAAATGAAAGAAATGGTTGTCTGAACGTCTGCAGTTGTTCCCTGCACGGCGTGACATCACAATCACGTACTTTCTCTCGCTCTGATATTATTTTAATACTGAGAAAATGCAGGTTGTGGCATCCTCACCGCCATTGCTTTCAGATTGTCCATCCCCACATGCCCCAGTCTTTCATGTCAAACAGCTGCACTATCATATGCCTTCATCCGATCAACATCAGAACTTGTTGACAACCCAACCAAGTTCTTCTTCTTACTCCCAATATGTACAACGTTCATCGAGTGCAAGACAACCTTACACTCCTTCCTGAGGTGACCAGGCTGCTGGAATCTATAGCACCTTGGTCCTCCCTTCCTCTTCTCATCACGCCTAGGAGAAACACTCCTCTCTTGATGATCAGAAGTAGAGGGACCAACCTCAACAGCCACTTCTCTCCTTTTTGAACAACCAATCAAGGGAAGTCCAAATCTCCGCAGCTGACCGACATCCATTGATGTCGTCCAAGAGCTTCGATGAGATCACCTACTTGAGAATAACCTTCGCTTTCGTGTTTGTCTTCTTCCAAGCTCTCATCGCTTCAGCATTGCCAGTAACAGCAGTAACCTCTTGCCTTTCTGCTCTGCAAATCACCTCGCAAAGGTCCTCGCAAAGAAGATAGCTTTTCATACATGACTTCCACTTATCAAAGTTAGTCCATGTAAGAAGCTCTATTCCAAGATCTCTTGCCAAATCACTTTTCATTGCACTTAACTGTGGTTCACTTAGAATCACATAAGCACTGAAGCAAACTGCCGGTTGATTCACTGCTCAAGTCTCTGTTCCCTCTGATACCATGTTGAATTTCACAGATACCAAGAGGACACCTCTGATATCATGTAAGAATTTGATATAGCGGAAGATGGGAAACCAGACACAGGAACACTCAACCTATTCAAGCCCAAATAAATCAGATACAAAACAGAAGAGCAAGAATCTTGTACTATAATAAACTTCTTTACAACGCGAGACATACATGACGAGACATGATTCGCCGATGTATCCAAAGGAAGCAGAAACAATAAAAGGCAAAACCCAAACCGCGCGGACTCAAGAGTAACCGCCGGAATAACTATTGTACTACGGAGTCCGCCGAACCCGGCAGGTCGCCAAACCGCAAACCATGTCGCGTTAACTACCCATTATTCCAATGCAAGAAGAAGCTCTACTCGTCGATCAGCAAGCCGCCTAACTGCGAGGTCGCCTAGCCGTCTGACCGCACGATCTGCTGCTGTCGAACTGAACAGGCCGCCAAAAGCGGACAACTTATTGAACCGGGAAACTAGTTGCAGAAGAGAAGACCGCCTAGTCGCTACCCGCGACCTGCTGCTTACCTCCTGTCGCTAACCGCAAAATCCGCACTGTCCTTGACCGAAATCAGGACCAAGTCTCTGGCTTTCCAGCGCTATCCGCACAACCTACACAGCACAAACCGGTCAACCTTCTCAAACCGCGCGGATACAAAATCCTATCAGCAGCAACTATCCACGAGTTCACTTACTATTCATTTGCTTCTGATTGATGTGACAGGGGGTCCTATTTATAGGCATGATGAGGAGTGTGGTCACCGCCCTAGCCGATAGGATAACCGCCCCATCTCGCGGCGAGCACCAAGTGTATCCGCAAGCCGCAGATACACAACCAGTCCGCCGCGACCTGTTTAGGATAGCCAGACCCCCAATAGCATCACCCAGGCCGGATAGCAACCCTATTCGCCTTGTCGCCAAAGGCCAACCAAGACAAGCCGCCACAAGCAGATCCTGCAGTAACACCACCTGTCTGCATGCCAGCGGACACCGCTCCAGTCCGCACGCCCCGCGGACACAACTCCAATCCACACTCCCCAAGCTCGCAACCAAGGCACAAGGCTAACTGCTGGCGAGCTTGGCGGACTGAGAATCAGTCTGCGCTTAATCGCGCAATCTCCCTGGACTGAGCAAACCTGGACTTGGTTCAGAACCAACCAAGTCCACACCACTGGCCTCAAGGGCCAGTCCGCGCTTACTGGCGTACACTGGCACCAATCTGTCAATCCCAACGAACTCCAGCACCAGTCCGCTCTAACCAGCGAACTCCGCGGCTACCACCTGCCGCGCCACCAGAGCTAGACCAAGGCACCTGCCATGCCGATCTACCGAGATCCAGTCCAGTCCGCATTTTGCCGGACTCCGCGGATAGAGAAGCAATCCACCCGGTTACCTTTTGGGAACAAACTGTCTGCTGAGCATAAGCCGGCCTGGCTGGCCGCCACCTCTGTTCGTACAGACCGCGCGAACAGACCGCCCAGGCCGCCAAGGAACAAGCCGACTGCAATAACTCTGCCGACCTGGTTAACCATCAGCTCTGTCCGCATAGACTGCGCGGACAGGTCGCCCAGGTCGTTCAATCACCCACTTTCACTTCACCATTTTCAACAATTCTCGCAGTTGAATATGCTCAAATGACAACTGCTTAAGAATGAGTCTTACAAAAGTTGATACAATAGGAGTATTGTATTTTTGCAGAGTTGCAAGGGTCATCGAGCAGAGATAAGCAGTGTGTGCACCAATATTTATCCCGAGCACCAACATATTGAAAATCAAAATGAATGTATAATAGTTACATATCTTAAAAGCCGGGATATTAGAGTAATAGAAAGACAGGAAAATCAGGGTAATATATATGGACAAATTATGTTGCTCTGTCAAATGCAAAAACATCTATATTTGGTCTCCAATATTTATTTTATTTTTAGGGGTGAGTTTTGTGTTGATATTTACACATCTCGCTGGTTGCCTTCCTACTTTTCCTCCTTATTCTTCTCTAGTTCCATCCTCACCCCCTCTTTTCCTCCTTGTGAAAGAGCTTCTTCGACCAACTTGCCAGTTGCGACTCAGGAGACTTCTTCCCCTCGAGAATCCCCTATGTTAAGAGTTGTGGGCGTGATATCTTCTTGCTACTTCAGCATCTCCACGTGCAATAATCTCTGTTCTATGGACCCAAAAATTGAGAGCAGTGAGGTGATAAGTTGATACTACTGCTCGGTTAGTGTTACAAAGAGTGAAAGAGGCGCTCAAATATGGCATTGTGGTTGTCTTATGCTTCTATAATGAAGAATCTTATGTAGTGATAATCCCTCCATGAGGACTAGAATAGTGATAACAATACTCATCTTGTGATCCTAGATGCACAAACAAACATGTTTGTATTAAAGGAACACTGTTTGGCATGATGGTGGCAGTCATGAACGCGGTGGTTATGAACAGTCGTTCATGAACGTCCAACCTCACCTAAGAAAATTCATCCACTTTTATGCTCAAAACTAGTTTTATTTTCTTGGCAATGAACATAACTGTTGTCATGTCAACATACATCTTATGATGGTGTCATTTTTGTCCAAACTCGCCACAGCAAAAACGCCGCACCAAACGGAGCCTAAAAATTCACGTCTTAGTTATTTTCTTGCTGTAGATCGCCATTCCCCGGTGACTGTGCAGATCCAGAGCCGCCTATTCTTCCGTTTTGCTGTTACCCATCTTGTTGGGTTTAGCCGGATTCCCTTGGATCTTGATTTTGCTTTCCAGATCTGTTCTAAAATATAGAGCTCTCAGTTGGGATCTACTGCTACAGGCTCAAAGAAATCTGTATGATCTAGGGCATTCTACCGTTGAAGTTCCCTGTTGCCAGTTGTTCTCTGGCACCATCAGCAAGGAGGAATTCCTGGACAAAGAGTTTTCATGATCTAAAATTTCCAGATCTATAATTGATCCGGGTCCTTGGTTTTCTTTTGATCGTGGAAGCTATTTGCTGTTTGGATTAAGTCATCGACGTCTGTTTTCAGTCGAAGAGGAGCAAACACATTCACTGGATTGGATCCGAAGATTTTCTGACGTCTTCACACGGCTCAGGTGATCTCGTTCTAAAATTTTAATTTTGTGTTTAGATCAAGAACTATGTCGAAGAAAAGCGCGCTCGATACCATAAAATTGCAATCGTTCGACGCCTTCGACTTCCTCAGTTGGAAAATTCAAGTCCAACTAGTAATGAAGGAACGCGAGATATTCTATACTGTTTAGAGCGATTTTGCTTCTACCGTCGTGGACGTGGACGAGTACCAGTGGAACAAGGATGAAGATTTCTGCAGGGATTACTTGTTGAATTCCCTGAATCCCCGTCTTGCGTTGACCTACCACGCTTACAAGTCTGCAAAGGAGATATGAGATCGACTGAATGCGCATTTCCAGAAGGAGGAAGGATTGTCAAAGTCGCTCATTGGAGAGAAGTTCTTCAACTTCAGGTTCAAAGCGAACATGCCTATCACTTCTCAACTCTTGGAGCTGGTCAACCTGCGTCAGAAGCTGGATGATGATCATTCGAAGATGGACGACAGCCTCTTTGTGTACATGATCCTGAGTAAACTGCCTCCTGAATGGCTCTTCTTCAAGACCGAGATGCACCGACTGAAAGAGAAGATCAGTTTGGACGAACTCAAAAGGTTCATCCATATTGAGGACCAAAATATTGCTGGGAAAAGCTTGGAGCAGGTTGCGCAGCCCTCACAGGCTGTCAACTTCGTTTCACGTCCTAGTAAGCCTTCTCGGAAGCCCCCGGCACCTAAGGGTGATACTCCAGCACCGTTGGCGGTCAAAAAGCCTTCTCTCAAAAGGAAGAAGGGAAAGTGCCACAACTGCGGCAAATGGGGTCACTGGGCCGCTGAATGCAGGGGTCCGAAGAAGCTAAAAGAGGATGCCCCACAAAATGTGACGCACATGGTGGTCGACAACTCCGATCCTAAATCCTTCGTGGCTATGATTGGGAGTAGTCACCGCAATGCGTCTTCTGGGTGGTGGCTGGACAGTGGTGTTACCTGCCACGTCACAAATGACAGGAGTCTTCTTTCAAAGGTGACAGCGGTGAAGGACAGAGTCGAAAATTGCAATGGAGGAGCGACTGATGTTACTCATGCTGGGACTGCAGAGCTAGTGCTCTCTTCAGGTAAAACTTTAATTTTGCAAAATGTTAAAGTAGTTCATAATTTAACTAAGAATTTGATTTCTATGAGTTTGCTTGATAAAGCTGGAATGTCTTTCACAACCGTGAACGGTAGAATGACATTAACTGTTAATTTTCACTATTTTGGTTGCGCTTACCTGATCAATGGTATGTATAGACTTAGCCTAGATAACGAGTGCATAAATCAAGTGAGTTCAACTCTGATTGATCCAAAGTTATTACACAATAGACTTGGACATATCCACTATAAGAAAATGCGAGATCTAGCTAAAAGTCAAAACATTCCATTAGATCTTTCTATTCAGTTTGATAGGTGTGAGGTTTGTGCCCAGACTAAGATCACTAGAAACCCTTACAAGACAGTTTCTAGGAGCACACAACTTCTGAAATTGATACATTCCGACCTCTATGACTTTCGTAGTCACGCCACTAGATGGGGAAGGAAGTATCTAATTACATTCATCGACGATTTTTCTAGATATTGTCATGTTTACCTATTGAAATCGAAAGATGAGACATTCGAGACCTTTAAGATCTTCAAATCTCGGGTAGAAAATCCATTGAATCTAAAGATTAAGAGACTTAGAAGTGATCGAGCAGGAGAGTACACTGCAACTGTGTTTAAGAACTTTTGTGTCTCTAAGGGTATAATCCTAGAAACCACAGCTCCTTACTCACCCCAGTCGAATGGTGTTGCTGAGCGTAAGAATAGAACTTTAACAGAAATGTTGAACTCTATGCTCCTCACAGCTGCCATGCGTAATTCTTTTTGGGGGGAAGCATTTCTAACTGCAAATTACATTCTAAATCGAGTGCATCACTGAAAGCTCAACTCTACTCCATATGAGTTGTGGCATGACCATCTTTGTAGATATGACACTCTAAAGACTTGGGGTTGTATCGCTTATGTAAGGATACAAGACCTTAAGAGACCAAAGGTGGGACCTAGAACAACGACCTGCGTTTATCTAGGTAGTGCAGAAGATAGGGCAGCTGACAGGTTTCTGGATCTATCCACTAATACAGTGATAGAATCTAGAGATGTTATTTTCTTTGAACACAAATTTGTCAAAGATCATGGCCTAATCGTCTCCGGGTCTACTGAGATGATTTCAGAATCTACTGTAGAACCTGAAGCTGGCCCCTCTGGCACTGCTCCCCAACCTCTAGAGGTGGAAGCTGTTCCTCTTAGAGTATCTACAAGAGACAGAATCCCTAAGGATTTTGGTGAGAATTTCGTCACCTACCACTTAGAGGATGATTTATTCTCCTATCAGGAAGCAATGCGATCTAGAGATGCGTTAATGTAGGTAAAAGCCATCGATGATGAGATGAACTCGCTGCTACAAAACAACACTTGGCATCTAGTTGACCTGCCGAAAGGAGCTAAAGTCTTAGGATGCAAGTGGGTACTGAAGAAGAAATTTCACAGTGATGGGTCTATAGCCAGATATAAAGCACGTCTAGTAGCTAAAGGTTATAAACAACAGGGGGAATTGACTATTTTGACGTCTATTCACCTGTGTGTCACCTGTCCACTATTAGGATTCTTCTTGCCATAGCTTCTATCGAGAACTTTATAGTTCATCAGATGGATGTAAAAACAGCCTTCTTAAATGGAGAGCTTGATGAATAGATCTATATGGCACAACCTGAAGGTTATGTGCACGAGGATCTAAGAAACAAAGTGTGCAAGCTCGATAAATCATCTATGGGCTTAAACAAGCACCTAAGATGTGGCACATTAAATTTGATCAAGTGGTAAAGAGCGTTGGATTTCAGTCCAGTCTCTCAGACAAGTGCCTCTACTACCGCTCGATGGCAAATCAAACAGTCATCATATGCCTATATGTGGATGACATGTTGATTCTGGGGTCAGATCTTGCCGCAGTGAGGGATACTAAATCCGCTCTGGCGAAAGCATTTGACATGAAGGACCTTGGTCCCGTAGATACCCTACTAGGTATGAAAGTTAGAGTAGACAAGGGACGTGTCACTCTAAGTCAAGCTCATTACATTGAGCAGATCCTCACTACTTGGGGTTATAAAGACTGTCGGCCTGTTGAAACACCAATCGATCCAAATGTCAAGTTGAGTCCGAATGAAGGGACCAGTGTTGATCAAGTAAAGTACTCCAAGATCATTGGAAGTCTCATGTATGCCACAAGTTGCACTAGACCAGACATTGCTTTCTCGGTAAGCATGCTGAGTCGTTTTACCAGTAGTCCAGACAAAGAGCATTGGGATGCCCTAGATCGGCTGATGAGGTACCTGAAAGGTACTAAAGATCACGCTCTGTGCTACACTGGTTACCCTCCTACGTTGGAAGGATACTCTGATGCCTCCTGGTGTTCAGAAGTTGGGAACAGCAAGTCCACTAGTGGATTTATTTTCACTTTGGGTGGCGCTGCAGTCACTTGGAAATCCAAAAGACAGACTTGTATAGCTTTGTCGTCTATGGAAGCCGAGTTGTTTGCCTTAGCCTCGCTGGCGAAGAGCAGATTGGATAGAAATTTGATTCTAGACATTCCCTTGTCTAGACTTCAAGTCAATTCTTTGAGCATGTATTGTGATAATCAAGCAGCAGTTCAAGTCGTGAAGAATGTCCTTTTTAATACTAAAAAGGCGACATGTACGACTGAGACACACTCTACTGAATTATCTGAAAGAACAAGGCATTATCACTTTGATCGATGTGCGTCGAAGGATAATCTGGCTGATCCAATGACGAAAGGAATGACTAAAGACCGATCAATCAAAACAGTGGGGAAATGGGACTCAAGGTGATTTAAGTTCAGCCTTAGTTCAAGGATAGGCGATTTAGTTCATCCTTAGGCCTAATGTTTTGATTTTTCCACTTTCCTTTGTCAAAGCAAGCGTGTTGTGCTCCGCTGATGTTCGAGGTTGCTGAGTACGAATCTGGTGAGTTGTTTCATTCCACATTTGATGTTAACAACTTTCACTGGGTTCGTCTTCCTTATCTAGGAGGAGAGTGTTATTCCACTTTTGATAACACAATCCGACTAGGTTTGGTTCTTCTTCTTCTGTTTATTGGTTACATTCCACATTTGATGAGTTCCAATTGACTTTAGAAGAACAGTAACCGTGACATTCCAAATAAAACACAGATACAGCTGCGGTGTCCAGAAGTCCATAACATCATTTTCTTGAAAATAGATAATGGATTCTGAGGTAGAAACTAAATACTCTACACATGTTTCATCATACTGTACTACGTTCATATAAGTAGAACTAGATACTTGTACATTTTCCAATGTTGAATTCATTATGAATGAACTTCTCTGTTGGAAATTACAGGAGCTGCCGCTGATGGAGGAGCACTTGCCGGTTGGGATCCAGATGAGGATGACCTACTGGACTCTGATTTCTAGAGTATAAATTGGTTTTTCTTCTGCTTAGAGCACTGTTTAGCTCTCTTTGCTTTCACTTGTTTTGTTTGGACTTTCTTGCTCTTTAGTTGGTCATGAGACACTTGGTGTTCTGGTACCTGCGCTGTGATTGTACTTTAGACTTTGCTATGATGCTGCTAAGATTTTCTGTTTATTCTTATGCACGCATACAACTATTTTACTTAACGTCCAATATGTTTTGACAAGTGTGATGGATACGGTTGTGAGTGCTTCATATTCGGTTGAACACTTCACACACCACCCTTTTTCCGACGTCGGGTTTACCGCGGACATAGGAGGAGATTGTTAGAATATTTATATGTCTGCGTGTGTCAGGACCGACTCGGAACGATCCAACGGGTTACGTGTCACTAGAGTGTAACGGCTCTACGCTGGAGATACTATATAAGGTCATTCCACACCGATGAGCCTTATTGGACTATCTTGAGCGGAGCCATTACAACTTTCACATCTATGATTTATCTTCCTCTGTTGTCATACGTAAACTTAGAAGACCTCCAAAAAATGTGACTAGAAAATGGATATGAGAAAATCATGACGATATAAAAATGGACCTAAATTCAACATACACAAAAACTGTAATTTCATCTCAATGATTTCATAGTCTATACATATAGCATTATTTGTAAGATCACACTTCGGGCGGATATCATAGCGGCTAATATTCCCGAATGTCCATTCTTTAGGCAATTTTTGTAAAAACTGGGGTGGAGTAGCTGCAGAAGACGCATTGGCACACCGGACCGCGGCAAACATGAAGATGAACTGCATGGTTATTTATTACTCCTCTTGTTCTAGGGAATAGGGATTGGCAAGCTGAAGAAAATTTGAGTCTCCTCTCTTGTAATTGTTTTTGTTCTTCATCTAATGAGAAGTCCTACTACTTCCATGGATATATCACATATTTGAAAGAATCATGTAAATCTCATCTCTTATGTGTTGTTTTTTCTTCCATATTTTGTCTGGTTCCATAACTATCTGGGTACTCATGCAATATATTACAAATTCTGTAGAAAAAGGCCTCGACAGAGAAGGCAGGAAAGTTGAGGGGATCTATCACCGAGTAAACAGCTAAGGCTCTGTTTGGGAAACCGGTCGGTTTAAAACTGAGAGTTTAATGACATTTGAAACTGTATATTTTAATAACTGTATTTTCAAAACTGAGAACTGTTTGTTGACCTCAATCTCTGTTTCATATTAGTCAGTTTCAACGGTGGTGAAAAATAGTATAGCCTCTGTTTGGGAAACTACCGTTCCGGTGTCGGTTTAAAATGAAATATTTTAAATATTCAATAAATTTATAAAATTTTTAAAATGACACCATTAAAATAATGCAAGCGGTTATGATCTCCCATGAACCGGTGTAGATACTGACTAATAACCGCTGAATTATGAAGCTGGTGATTTTAATTATAATAATCACCATCCCAAACAGAGCCTGATAAAATTGGGGATGAAAATATAAAACCTAATGTATAAAGACAAAACAGTTCTAATTCTCCCATTGATAGTTCTCATATGTAAGTAAAATTCAGCGGAAGAGAAAATAACATCTGAAAATAGATGATCCCAATCTGATTCCAACACATTACTATCTTTATGTAATGAGGGTTGCCAACGTGATTTCAGAGAAATATCAACATTAAAATCTGACAGCCTAACATATAGCCCCTTCCATCTGAATAGGGTCACGATTGCGCATTTGACTCGATGGCTCCTTGCACCCCTCTATTCTCATTGCCTCCCTCTTTTTGCTTGTCTAATTTGCATCCTTCTCTAACACGCATATGGGCCTGAGGGTAACAAATGTCCATCATGATCACATCGGCAATTGTGTCTAAACGTGAATATGCCTACGTATAAAATTCTCCATAAATCAGGGTCATAGTAGACACCACAATATTTCGTCATTTTTTAATACAAAGACGATGATACAGTGGCATACTCTCGAAGAATCTCTCTCTCTCTCTCTCTCAGCAAATTACATCTTTCGCATGTGGTGGCGAGGCTGATTGAAATTGCTTTTTACCTTCTACAGGACGCTGACACGTGCAAAGTCTGGCAAGTGAACCTCGTTTCAGCATACGGTTTAATATACCCTTCTTGCAAGGGATATCACATCACTCAGAAAGTATGTTCCTGTAATTGAACATTATTTTAGTGACAATAATTGTAATTGAACCCAAGCAGATTTTATGTAACAGTCACCTGTGGTGGATAGGGAGCTTTCCATCGATGATTTGTGACCATTCACTATGGAAAATACGCTGATATGTGCTGAACCCTCCCAACCAGCCATGTACAAAGTGAATGACATATCAAAGTCACATACAGCATAACTTTGGATGGAAACCAGCAACATTAGAACCTGCTCAATCTTCATGCGATGGGCTCAACATGTGTCCGACAATTGCCCAATGCAGAAGATCATCTAAAATAGGGCTGTATCGATTTTCTTTCAACCACTGAATTCATAAAGATTCAAATCATTTTTACTACGGAATCCATACCATGAAAGCTTTGAAACGCCATGTTGAAAACCCAAACACTCTCCATTGTCAGATTGTTCGCCCAAATATAAATTGTAATCGCGAGTACTTTTTGAAGTGGTGCTCCTGGATCCTTCTAGCCCATAATATGAAACCAATTTTCATCAAATCCCACAGAAAATGGTCTCAATACCTGAAACAGTTAAAAAAATCTTGTTGGATGTCCAAAACTTCAGTATAGTTCTCGAACCCACTACTCCCGTGTTAAAGATTTGTGCAAGGTCTCTTCCTCACATGAGAGTGTAATAACAATAATAAAAACTTGTTTTGTTACCAAACTTCAAAGATAATACCTGCTTTACGACGCTGTCAGAAGCTTCAAACATGTCAATGGATGATTGCATGAGCCCGCACCTGCAACAAAAGTTTGATGATGAAGAGTAGAATCCAACAGACCAATGGAAGACAATTGGTGTCCATAATCCATTTGAAGCAGCAAAGGGAAGAAGGTTTGCTTCCTTGGCTTCGTGGCCATGAAAAAATATTTGAACCGCACAATCATAAATTTTCCATGGGGCAAAGAGAGTTTGAAAAGGAAAATTACATCGCGCTAGCTTGGTTCAGAAGAGTCTGCAAACAAAATCCATGTTACGAAATTTTTAACAGCAAGATGGAGTGAAACATGGCGGATTGCGTCTCTGTATACCTCTTTGGAGATGAGGTTTTCAAAGTTGAAATCAAGACGAGGATTCACTGTGGCTAGCTTCATTGAGAGGAACTGCAACAAAAGAGAAAGTTGTAGATCTTGTTCTTCTTTTAATTGCTTCAGTATATTTCATATAATTTTGATGCAATATATGCATGCCTACCTCAACTTGCTGCTGCAATCAGGACTGGACATAGTTTATAATCTCATCAAGCATGAGCGCTTTTCCAGTTATCTGTCAGACAGAACCCCATTAAAAAGAAATCTTTACAAACAGAGCTACTCATTGAGTCTTGATTATTCAATTTCAAATTCTCCATGCGAATAAAGACTTACCTTATTGCAACCTGGCACTAGATCTTGAAGCAGCTTCACCAGAGGCGACAACCTTCTAAACTGACTGATTTTCTCTCTTCTAACCTGCCCACGCAAACAAAAACAAAATGAGTTTTTGATCGGAGAGAGTCGTGAACAAAGGCTTACTTTTATCAAATTTTTGTACAAGTCATACTCTTTCAGCAAGACTATGACTATCAGTGGCTTGGCCTCTTCTTGCCCTGACATGGATGTAGTCTTTGTAAGGGTCAGGCGCCATGGATCCATCATCAATTCCACGCTTCTCATCAATATTCTGGTCACATTGTTCTTTAGGCATACGACCATCCTTCAAGTGCCGTCGGCCTAATTCCAGTTGACCGGGGCTTCTTCGCATTTAATAAGTCCATCTCCTCTGCAACCTATAGTTTAAAAGAGAAAAATACCTAAATTGTACAGATCTTTGAAAGCCAGAAATAAACCCAATGTAATTCTAAAATGGGTACCTTTGCTTTTCTTCTGGGTGCAGTCTTTCTCTTCTTTTCATTACCGTCTCCGAGAGCTGAGGCTTGATCTGTCACCGACGACTCCTCCCGGCTGCTCCCAAATTCTCCGTCTCCCATCTCCGACAGCTGCGCAAGGCTCTGTGTTGGGGTAGCCTTAGCTTTAGGAGAGTGGCTGCTCGCCGTTCGGATGCCTAGCTGGACGGGAAATGCTCCGGAGTTTCCGGAACTGAAAGGAATGTTAAGAGTAATAGTATGCCTCGCCGCCCTTTCCGCGAAGCCTGGGTCGGTGGAGAAGGGCATCAAACGGCTAATTCTCTTGGCATGCTTCAGTGGAACTGGAAAACAAGGTCCCCCTTGAAGTTTGATATCTCGACGGAGATGGGGGATGGGGAAATGGAATGGTCCCAATTGAGATTAGCGAAGCAGGGGGGAGAGGTAAGCTGATGATCCGGTGAAGTTGGCCCGCAGTTCATCTCCGGCGGCAGCTGGAAAGTCTTCTTCTTTACAGAATTTTGAAGCAGCGGAGACGGAAAGAAGGGCGAGCCTTTGCGGAGGTTTGGGGTGAGGAGAGGGGGTGGGCTTTGAAGAGTGGAAGAAGGGGGTGGAAGACAGTGGTGAAAAGAATGCAGGGCAGGTTGACTCTTTTGCCCTTGCCCTTGGTTGTATATAGATCGAACAAGCATATTATGAGAGATTTTTATTGCCCGGGCAGTAATGAGATAACGAGGAATGGTCTCCCCGGCAGCCAGGGGAGTACATACCGAGAGAGAGAGAGTTGTCTTGGAGTGAAATGGGAGGAGAGAGAGAGAGAGAGGGGTGAAAATGGTCCTGGAGAGAGGTGGTTGATACTTGATATTGATAGCAGAAAGGATGGAGGGAGGCGGTGATTATTAAAACAGAAAGGAGGAAGAAGAAGGAAGAGGCCAAACGATTAGGTTAGTAGTTATTTCTCTCATTAAAATCTATGGATGCTTTTACATTAGAATGGAGTTCATAGAGAGCCAAGTTCAGGAAGTGGACTCTCTCTCTCTCTCTCCCTCTCTCAATTACAATGAGGCATAAATTGCACCACAGGATCCATACTACTACAATCACAACTCAGAAAATGTTCTTATGTCTGTTTAGAGCTTTTGCCTCTACAAAGAATTGATTTGGATGGAAACCCAACATTAGAGCTCATATGTGGGCTGCCGACAATTGCCCTGGAAAATTTTCTTTCAACCACTGCTAAAGATTCAAATCATTTTTACTACGAACAAATCTCCGGGTTCGCCCAGTGAACTCAACCTGAGAAAAAAAATGAAAACTTCAGTATAAAACTACTAAATTATCTCTTCCTCACATTGAGCAAACTTCAATACCTGAAGTTCAAACATATCAATGGATGAAAGCGTGGTTTGAGAAAGAGAAATATAAGCAGCAAAGGGAAGAAGGTTTGCTTCCTTGGCTTCGTGGCCATAAGCAGATAAATTTTCCATGGGGCAAAGAGAGTTTGAAAAGGAGGCGCTATTGGTTCAGAAGAGTCTGCAGAACAAAATATGTTACGAAATAACAGCAAGATAGATTGCGTCTCTGTATACCTCTTTGGAGATATATATAAGACGAGGATATGGTCTTCATTGAGAGGAACTAACAAAAGAGAAAGTCTGTTCTTCTTTTGAAGTATATTTCATATAATTTTGATGCTTTAACCTCAACTTGTTGCAAGGACTGAAAAATTACAGATGAGCGCTACACAGAACCCTATTACAAACAGAGCTTATTGAAATTACAAAAACCGTCATCAAATGGTTTTCTCTCTTCTACAAAACATAACATTTATCTCCACCGAAATTTCATGGCTTGGCCTCTTCTTGCCCTGAACATTCATCATCAATTCCACGCACAAATTCTGGTCTTCTTTAATACCATCCTTCCCAATTCCAGTTTAGAGTATAGTTTAAAAGAGAAAAATACATTTTCAAGGGGAGTATTTTATACATGGAAGTTATGAAATGTGAACTTCTGGGGGAGGTAAATTTTATGTTTTGTAACATTCATAGGAGATTTTGTAATTTCATTATTGCGAAGCAGGGGGGGAGGAGCTTGTAAGTCAAACTCGACGTCGGAGGTTTGGGGTGAGGAGAGGGGGTGGGCTTTGAAGAGTGGAAGAAGGGGGTGGAAGACGGTTAGATCGGAATAATTATTATGAGAGATTTTTATTGCTTGAACTGTCTCCCCGGCAGCCAGGGGAGGAGAGAGAGAGAGTATGAAATGGGAGGAGAGAGAGAGAGAGGGGTGAAAATGGTCTCTCGAAACAGAAAGGAGGAAGAAGAAGGAAGAGGCCAAACGATCGAGCATGCACAGAGTCAATGAGATACCTCAATCGTACACACGAAGTTTTAACGTGGAAAAACCTCTCAACAAGGTAAAAAATCAAGCGACCGGATCTGTGTCGTTCAAAGCCGACAATTTCCTCGCGGTTACAATTTGCTTACTGAATCGAGGGCGACAGACCGCTCTTTTTGGAGGTGAGAAAACACTTTGCACTCGGCGGACGACAATCCGTCACGCTCGGTGTCTTCTACAAATTACACACGGTGGCGGTGGGCGTTTTTGAGCGTCGCGATGGTGCTGAACGCAAGAATGGAGCACTTGAAATTGCGCTGGTAGGGACTTCCGGGAAGTTATGACATATTCTTTGTTGGACGGCTCAAAGATGTCTTGAACGCGGCTTGAAGATGCTTGAACGTGACTCGATGATGGCTCCAATGTGACTTAAGGATGGCTCAAATGTGGCTTGAAGATGGATTGAATGTTGCTCGTTGGAGGAATCTGACAGAGCTCTGACCTGAGAAAGGAGAAGACTCAGAGAAAAAAAAAAGGTGAGAAATGAGGAGGCTTGAGGCTCCTTTTATAGCCTCCATGAGGTGGTTATGGTGGTTATGCGGCTATCCGCACACCATAACCACCTAAATTAATATTTTTCTTATAGTTTAAGGGTGTGTATTATGATCATCTATTTCGATATCTGTAGACCAATGAATTTAATAATAAAATTCTCCCACTAACCTGGCGGTTAGTGGGAGGTTACACACGAATTGGATGACGATGATCGATCTGAGATGATCGGACGGCGAGGAAGTACTCCTTTGGGAGGGCAATGAACTTGTCGGCGAGGAGGGAGGCCGGCCGGGAGAGCGGGTGACGACCAAGCCAGCGGCGGAAAGGGGGAGCGGCCGGCAGTCGGTTGGGGAGGCCAGCTCAACCGCCTCCTTGGCCGCTCGCGACTGCCAAAGAGCGGGAGCGGTCGGTGGCCGGTTGGGGGTGGCCGGCTTAGCCGCCTCCTTGGCCGAACGTCGGCAGCCGAAAAGGGGCAGCCGTCTCCTCGGTCGCGCGCTGACGGACGACGAGGGGTGGTCGGCTCGGCCGTCTCCCCGGCCACGCGCCGGCGGCCGAAGAGGGGCGGCCTGCTCGGCCGCCACCTCAGTAGAAGAGGGACGGTTGGCTCGGCGACCCCCTTTGGCGCGCGCAGGCGGTCGGGAGCGGGAGGTCCGGCGACTGCAAGAGGAGACGGTCGGTGTCTCGAGATGATGCCGCCTGCTTAACGCTGGCGAGGCGATGTCCTTGGTGGTTCGAATGTCATGCGCAGTGGGATCGGCGTGTGAGTGGATCGGGCGTGACGATCGTGTGTGTGGTCAAACTCATGATCCCACTAATTTTGTAGAGATCATGGGGGGGAGCGGCTATATGCACACTAACTCTTCAAAACGAAATCTGCTCCTATCATTTGCCCCTCGAGATCCTTGTTCCCAGAGACTTATACGGGTGAAAAAAACAAGGATTTCTCTCTCGAACGTCTTGGGTAGTGGCGGCGGCAATGATGAACGGAGAAAGGCCGGAAGAGGAAGGCAGCGACGCCCTGCAAATTCAGGTAAGGCGCGCGCCAGAGCGAGCACACGACGGGCATGCTCGTTGGGGCGAGCGGTCGGAGGCGGGCTTTGCCCCGAGTGCGTGCAGACGTGTCCGCGCAGGTACCTATCCGCACGCTCGCACTTGGGCGCGCGTTTAGGTGACCACGCGGACACCTAGGCAAGCGAGAGCCCCTATCTGCATGCGCGGGCACCTATCCGCGCACGAGGGCTTGGGCGGGTGGTCAGGTGACCGCGCGGACACCCGAGCACGCGTTGGTATGGGTGCTCTCATGCCTGGGCTCGCGCTCACGCCAGTGGGCGAGCACGCGGATTTGCGCGTGCACCCGGGCGCGCGCGCACCCAGTCGCGTGGCCTAGGTTGGGCGCACACCCGGTCGCGCGAACTCGCGTGCACCCCTGGGTGCGCCCACACCTGGTCGCGCGACCTCGGTAGCGCTCGCATCTAGTCGCGCGGACTCGCGTGTACCTGGCATCGCGTCTTGGTCGCGCGGCCTAGGGTGCGCACACACGTGGCCGCACGAGTACCTGCGGTTGTCGCAGGTTGTGCGTGCATTCTTGGTTGTGCGTGTTGTTGGGTCCGTTCGAGCGCTTGCATCCACGCGTCCATGCCCGTGTCAATATTTTTGTTACGCGGGGCTTGGTTTGAATTGCTTGACACCAAATTTTGCTTTTCCTTTTGTTTTAGACTTCGAAACGTAGTGCGAGACCGATGCATTTGCGTTCGTCATTTACCGACTATCAAGTTGCCATTTGGAGAAAAAGATACGGCTTACCTACCGATCTTGAGGTGAGGATACCGCGTGCCGAGGAAAGGGTTCAAAACCCTCCACGGGGATGGCTGACGATTTGCGAGATTACTCTAAGATCGGGTTTCCGGCTTCCACCGTGCGAGGAGATGGTATACATCCTGGAGTTCTGTGGCATTTTGGTGTCCCAGTTTACTCTGCTTGGGATAGTGTGTTTGGTTGGGCTGGTTGTGTTCTTCATGGAGCATTGTTTGAGGCTCTCCTTAGACTGCTTTAGATACTGGTGTGATGTTCGCATTGATGGTGGTGACCGTGTTGAGATTTTTAACAACAAAAGATGGTTTAATTTCGAGACACGGACGGACCGTCGTCGCGGGAATACTTTGTTTGGCTATGTTAGAAATTCTTGGGGCTTGCCGGAATTGTGGAATGCGTTGTCGGACCATTGCCGTTGTCAGAAGGGGAAAGAGCGGGAGTTTTCCCCGACGCTTGGATTTGCGTAGCCCCACGAGTTATCCAATCATCTTTTTAGCATTTCCTCATTCGTGGAGGAAAAGCGTTTGCTACATTGCGGGATTTCTTCCGACTTAGTGCGGACATTAGAGACTTCTCTGGTTCGTGATCGAAAGAGGAAAACTGTTACAGTTGTTTGCGATGGCGAGGGTGCAGAGCCTTGCATGGATTCTCTAGATGAGGTTGTTCCTTCTAGTCGTCGATCCAAGACTACTTCTGTCGAGGTTGATGTTCAGGTGCTGGGATGCTCTGCCCCACATGCCCTTCTTTTATAGGTTTCTACTTCACATGTGTTCTCTTCTTTGAAGGCGATGATCGAAGTAGTGAGTGAACTTGCTTATTTTGATTTGATTTTCTTTTGTTGTTGTTGTTGTGTCGTGCTGACTTTTCTCTTTTTTTTTTCTTTGTAGATCGAGGCTCATGCTCATATTATTGTCACTTGGAACGATCATTACGTGAGTTTGAAAGACGGATATCTGGCTCTTCAGGAGAAGTTTCGGACGGCGGCATGCTCACTTGCTACTTTGAGAGATGATCATGATCAGGATATCTCCAGATTCCGCCGGATTGGGTCAGAGCTTTAGGAGAAATTGGAAGAGGCTCGAGCATCCTTGGAGGAGGAAAAATCCCTACTGGAGAGAACCGCGCAGATGCTGAAAAATGCCCAAGTGGAGATTTCCCGTTTGGAGACGGAGCTTGGGGAGTTGGAGGCCCGAGTGGAGACGTTTTCTTTTGAAAGTCGTGTGTCAGAATTGAAGGTTGTCGGTTTTGCTGAATACATGGATTCGTTGGATTACATGTGTGACTGTTGATTGATTGTCGAGGAGGTTCGTGAAGATATTTAGACTATAGAGGTGGAGCCTCAGATGGAGGATGCTCATGAGCTTGCACTCAGGCGCGGGGTGTCCAAGGCCTTTCGCCTGGTTGCCAGAAGTTTGAGGTGTGATGTATACAATTTTAGTTTTGATGATATCTCAGATGACGAGAGCCCGAGTCTCTATTCTGGTGTGGATGTGGTTGATGTATAGCAGCTTGGTTTCTTTATGCTTGTATGCTTGCGACTTCTTTGGTTGAGTCTGTTGTATGCTTGTCTTTTGCTTTTGATTGTCATTGTTAGTATGTTGTTTTATGTGCTTTGGTATGTCATTATTGTAACGGGGGTTTTCTTCTCCCTTTTGCTCAAATGTTGTTTGTAAGTTTGACTTGTGGCGTTGTTTTGTGTGGGTTGTAATCGCGGCTTAGTTTGCACGAGAATTGCTCGCGGCTTAGTTTGCACGACGATCGTTCGCAGCTTAATTTGCACGAAAATTGCTCGCGATTTAGTCGATCACGAGGGGGCAGGCCCAAGCGAGGACAGGGCGTAGAAAGGTAGGTTTGGTAAATAGATTTTGTATTCAAATCGCATGCACAGTCTTACTGATTTTGCACGAGTATCGCTCGTGGCCTAGTCATGAGGGGGGGGCAGGCCCTGGCGATGTCGTGGCGTAGAAAGACAGGTTCGATGAATAGCTTTTGTATTCAAACCGCATGCGTAGTCTTACCGATTTTGCACGAGGATCGCTCGCAGCTTGGTTGTGAGGGGGTAGGCCCTGACGATGTCGTGGCGTAGAAAGGTAGGTTCAGTGAATAGCTTTTGTATTCAAACCGCATGCGCATTTTTACCGATTTTGCATTTTGATATGATACTATTTGTAGGAAACACAATGTAATAATTAAATAAAAGATTATTTACACAAGTCTGGGCTTGTAGTTTTTGCAATAATTAGTCAAAAAATAACAGTTGAACGAAAACTAGGAGTAAGAAGTTATGATTCAGAAAAAAAGCGGCGGGAGCGGGTTTGAAAAACGTCCAAGAGTGGTTGTTGGAGTATTGTGGTGTGATCAGAATCAGCCTGAATGATAATGAACTGCACATCATAGATTGCTTGTTCAGGCTCTTTTTCAAGAGTAACAGGAAGAATGATGGTGCCTATGATTGGTACTGGAGTGCCCATAGGGATGCATGCGCTAGCTGTTCTTAGCTTGAGATTGTCAGCGATTAGTTTGAGTTGAAATAGGGTTGATAGAAACAATATGTTAACTATAATTCCTTTGTCTATCAAGACTCTGTTTAGTTTGGTTGACAGCTCGTCGATGACGATGGTTGTGCTTCACATGTTCTGAGCAGGAGGCTGCTCCTCTTTTGATAAGAATTGATCGACTGCCTCCAGACTGGTGAGCCGTTGTTTTTGTCCCTTCAGTTGATTGCATTTGTCGGTGTTGTGGTCGGACCCCTGGTGGTATTCACAATACTCTAATGGTTTTCTTCGACCTCGGGCGAGCGGCCTGGGCGTATGCACTGTCGGGTGGTTGTGAATTGCTTGGAAGATCGTGTCTTGGGGGAGTTAAGTGGCGCGAACTTTTGATGTCGATGTGAATCTTTTATTTGGTATGTAAGGTGTCGGTTGTAGTTCCTTTTAGGCTCCTGGTGCGGATTGCTCTCTTGTTTCCTCTTCTGAGCTTTGTGTGGGCTTGGGCTTCCTGGCGTGGGCTTTCCTTATGTCATGAATCTTTTGACAAAGAGGTCGGCCAGTTCAATGTAGTTGTTTATCTTAATTTCTTACAGAGAATGAAACCAAGTCTGTGCATGACCTTTCAATGTTGTCGGAAATGTCTGGGTCATGAGTTGATTCGAGGCGTTGTGGCATACGTGATGGCTTCAAAACATCCAAGGTGCACCAATGGATAGTTGGTTCCGCTGAAACTTTGGATTTCTAAGTTACTTTTTGGAGCAGGACATGCCTAGGGAGGCGGCGAGTTGTAATTGAGTAAGCGTTCGTTTAGCCCTTGCTTCCTGACTGACGTGTTGTGATTCATTGCGTTTCTGACGGCCCTATTATGTTGAGGATCATCGAGGTAGCGATCATGCGTGTCTCGGGTTAGCGTTGTCGGAGTGGGGGAGCTACTTGTGCTTGAGAATTCTTTTTCTATGTTGTACTCCTTGTGCAGAGAAAGCTTGGCTGAGGCGGGGGATTCTCCTGATGGCGGTGAATTAGCTTGCTCGAATGGCACTATGGAGGACTGCTTTACTTCTCAACAGATGGAGAGCATTAGGGCTTGAAGTTCATTTATTTGCGTGGCGTGTTTTGTAGATACGCCCTCAAGCTTGCATATGCCCACTACTTGGTTGATTTTATCCATGCTGGAGAGAGCCGACTTGATGCACCCCCCGGGGACTGGTCCTTTGGTTATTTGGGTATTTCTCCTTGCCATTGAAACCGACCTTGAATATTGTCGGGTTGAAAGTACTATCTTTTGGATGATGTTGGGAATCACATTCCCAGAAACGGCGCCAAACTGTTGTAGTCAAACTCAACGTCCCGGCTGGACCGAAATAACCTGGACCGCCTTATCTCTCGGAACGGTCGAGCACGCACACAGTCAATGAGATAGCTCAATTGTACACACGAAGTTTTAATGTGGAAAAATCCCTCAACTGGGTAAAAATCACGCAACCGGGTCTGTGTCGGTCAATGTCCACTATTTGCTCACGGTTACATCTATTTGCTGAATCGAGGCGACAGGCCGCTCTTCGTTACAATTTGTAGGTGAGAGTACACTTTGCACTCGGCGGACGACAAACCATCACGCTCGGTGTCTTCTAAAAATTACACACGGTGGCGCTGGACGTTTCTGAGCGTCGCGATGGTGCTGAATGCAGGAATAGAGCACTTGAAATTGCGCTGGTAGGGACTCCGGGAAGTTATGAGATAAGCTTCATTGGATGGCTCAAAGATGTCTTGGACGCGGATCGAAGATTGCTTGAACGTGGCTCGAGGATGGCTCCAATGTGACTTGAGGATGGCTCGAATGTGGCTTGAAGGTGGCTTGAATGTTGCTCGTGGGAGGAATCCAACAGAGCTCTGGCCTGAGGAAGAAGAAGACTCAGAGGAAAAAAGTGAGAAATGAGGAGGCTTACAGCTCCTTTTATATCCTCCAGAAGGTGGTTATGGTGGTTATGTGGCTATCCGCACACCATAACTGTAACACCCCGAAAATCGTAATCGAACCGGTCACGTCCTAAGGAATTTTTGGTGCCTTAATAGAGGTACACAGCCTGGGACACGAGCGTGTCCAAGGCCGTGTCTTTCTCTGTGTTGGCCGGCTGTGTCCAGAAAAGGTCACGACAGGAAACACGGTAGCGACATGGGCGTGTCAAGCGTGATACGGGCGTGTGCATACCCGTGTTCCCAAGGGACGTGACGGTTGGCGTGGCGGTTATCTGTGACACGGCCCTAGGTCACGGGCGTGTCAGGACCCGACACGGGCATGTCAGGTTGAGACACGGGCGTGTCTTGACCCGTGTCCTTTTCTGTGCTCGATGATCGTGCCTGGATGGGGGCACACGACCTGGGATACGGGCGTGTGCAAGGCCATGTTCGGCCCAGGATTGAGGGATTTTGGGCGGATCTGAGCCGTTCGTTTTCTTTAAGTAAGATCTGATGACCCAGGTGTGTTCCTGCTTTGTTAAGGACAGGAACTGAGGACTAATTCCTCATTTTCTCTTAAGCCTTCTCTTTCTAAGGAGTTAGAGTGAGGAGAGGGCAAGGAGGAAAGAAGAGGAGGATTTCGGCCGCCGGCGGAGCATCGGAGCACAGAATTAAGAACCGAGACCGGATCCGCGGAGGAAATTCTCTTGCGAAGCTTTCCATCCTGATAGATTCCCATGGCGCAAAAGCGTACTACAAGGGTAACGATTCTCTACTTTAGCATGTGAAGCTCTCTTTCTTCTGCATAAGGAAACCCGCTCCCGCGAGTGTGCGGTGAGTGTGCGGTGTTTCTTGGGGTTGATATGAATAGTCCCCCTTGTGTTGCATATAAAGTCCGGAATCGAAGTACGGACATAGGCATTGTGTGTGAATCCTACCCGGACGTGTTGGTCTGGATCAGTGATGTTGCATATTGTATGGTTTGCTGGAGAAGATTTTGTGCTTTGTGTTTTCGGGTTTCTACACGGTAGATTGCAGCAGGGATCCTTGGGGATTAACTCCAAGGCGCACCCGGAAATCTGAGCGGAAACGTTGTTCTCCTAACTTGGCGGTCGGGGAGCCAGCCTTGAATATAACTGGGTTATGTGTTGTTTGGAATGTTTTGGGATCTGAGAGAAGCTTGGCCCGTGCATACGTCTTAAGGTGACTATGCAGAGTGAGCAACGGGCAAGTGGAATCGGACCTGGGCTATGTGGTTCGTGCGAGAGACCCATAGTGGGACTGGCCGTTTGCATAGCCGGGAGTCTTAGACAGTGGTCAGAAAGACTAAAAAATGCTCACGATGTTGCCATCCCGTGGATGGTGGTGAAGCCACGGAATTGACCGGATTCACCGATAATGTGCCATGAGTGCACGGGTGTTTAGCCGTGTGAGCCTACACCTGTGGCGTAGTACGTTCGCACTTTATTGTTTATCTGGGCTAATGAAATGCAGGAAAGGAGCACCGTCGTCTCGAGTAAGGGGCGGGGTCATTATAATTTGGTCGGCTTTGGCTGACCGTTACTTTGTTTGCCACCGTGCAGTGGAATGTTGCTTGCAGGTGCTGCAGAGGCAAGTACCAAATAGCGGGCTGAAGCTCATGTTGCTGAGCTGGCCCTCGAAGGCCAAAGCGAATTGTTGTTTTTATTTTTGTCATGTGTGTCCGGCCTGCGAGCCGATGTATGTAAATCATTAATTTGTTAAGTAAACTCTTGTAATGCCATAAGGCCAAGTACTTTCAGTGTATTTGTTATTTCATTCCTATGGTTATATGTGGACATTCATGATAGTTGTTATTCAATTATGGGTTCTTTCCAACTGTTTAAAAGCTTCCGCTAGAATGCTCTGTGTTAGGGCAAGTAGTCATAGTTGGATTTTTGATATTCTTATATAACCCTTCCAACTGTCCGTGGTATATGGCGTTGGGTTCGAGCTGGACCTTCTGTTATATGTCATCGACAGATGGGGGCGTTACAATTTGGTATCAGAGCACGGTGTCGGTCTTCTGTATTTGAATTCGTGGGTGAATTCTTTTATGGGGTGGTGAGCATATATATGTGTGTCATCGTTATAACATAAAAGAACCCATGAATGTCCACTTAGGAATGAAAAATACACCTGTTTTGAGGAACTTGAGTGTTCCAATGATTGCTTTTAGCAATCTGTTTGTCGCCTAATCAAGGGTTTATGCTATTATAGGCAGCTAGGAGCGGTGCTGGGCAATCGGAGAGTCTACGATCGGCGGAAAGTAGTGCACCGAATGACATGCCTATAACACCTCCCTCAGCAGAAACCATCAGATTGGTGGCTGAAGCAGTCTTTGCTATGATAAATGCCCAACCTGCAGGGCAAATGCACCACGCACCACCTGTTAATGAGCAAGAACCGATTAGGGTGGCAGAGCCGGGAGTGGTAAATCGTGTGGCAGTTGATCAAGTAGCACCAAGGAGGGCTACGGAGAAGCAGCTCAAGCATGTAATGAGCTTTAACCCTCCGAGGTTCGACGGGATTGGAACGCCAACTCAAGCTGAGGATTGGCTCTCTACGATAAAGAGAGTCTTGACGGCTGCGTTAGCTGGGGAGTGGCAGAAGACCACCATAGCGACCTTCCTATTGGCTGGTGAGGCGAGGCTGTGGTGGGACGAGTTGGAGGTTCACCTCTTAGTGGGAAGGCAACTTGCGGATGTGCCTATGGAGGAATTCTCAAGGTTGTTCTTAGACAGGTATCTATCCTCTGCTCAGAAGCTTGAGATGGAGAATCAGTACCGTGGTTTGACTCAGGGAGGCAGAAGCATGGATGAGTATCTCCACGAGTTTACACGGTTGGGTCGTTATGTTGGTGCTAGGCTTTGTGTTGATTTTCGATTGTCCGGCGAGAGCCCTGTTTGATACGGGAGCTTCACATTCCTTCTTGTCCGAAAGATCCGTATCGCGCATCGGAGTCCCTTCCTCGATGGAAAAAGACAAGTTGGATGTGTTGTTGCCCAATGGGTGCTCAATGCGTGCGGATAGAATCCGTGTGGTAAAGATACAGATTGGAGACCAGGAGTTTGATTTGTGAGCATCGTTACTGCCGTTAGTGGAGTTTGACGTAATCTTTGGTATGCACTGGCTCTCGGAGCAGCGAGCATGTATTGATTGCAACCGAAAGGAGGTTAAGTTGGGACTGAATACTGGTCGGGAGACTATGTTTGCGGGCATGAATGGGTCGAGTAAGATTTTGATGTCGGCCCTTCAGGTGATTAAGGCAGTTCGGTCTGGGGCAGAGTTGTTTATCACATTAGTGCTGACTTCAACACCTAAGCCAAGTCTAGGTAGTATTCCAGTTGTGTCTGAGTATCCTGATGTGTTCCCACACGATCTCCCAGGAGCCCCTCCTCAGCGGGAGATTGATTTTACTATTGAGCTGGTGTCGGGTGCCAAACTGGTGTCGTGCTCTCCGCATCGGATAGCGCCAAGAGAGATGGCGGAGCTAAAGGTGCAACTGTAAGAGTTGTTGGAACAAGGGTATACGCGTCCAAGTTCGTCGCCTTGGAGCGCATCGGTCCTCTTCGTTAAGAAGAAGGATGGGAGCTTGCGTCTCTGTATCGACTATCGAGAGTTGAATAAGCTTACGGAAAAGAATAAGTATCCGATCTCAAGGATTGATGATCTATTTGATTAGTTGGTCGGGTCAACAGTATATTCGAAGTTAGATCTGAAATCCGGCTACTACCAATTAAGGATAAGGGAAAGCGACATCCCAAAGACAGCGTTCAGCACGCGGTTTGGGCATTACGAGTTCACGGTCATGCCATTTGGGTTGACCAATGCGCCATCCGTGTTTATGGATCTGATGAATAGGACATTCAGAGAGTACCTGGATCGTTTCGTGATAGTATTTATCGATGATATCTTGGTGTACTCGCAGTGTGAAGATGATCACTACAAGCATCTGCATATGGTGTTGGAGATGTTGAGAAGGAATCAGTTGTATGCTAAGTTCTCTAAGTGTGAGTTCTGGTTATCCTCGGCAGCATTCCTTGGTCATGTTGTTAGTGGAGAAGGGATAGCGGTGGATCCGGCGAAGATAGTGGCAATACAGGAGTGGCCTGTGTTCTCTACAGTGGCGGAAGTCCGGAGCTTTCTAGGGCTTGCCGGCTACTACAGGCTCTTCGTAGAGAACTTCTTGCAGATAGCTCTACCACTCATGACGTTGACAAGGAAGGATAAAAAGTTTGTGTGGTCGCTGGAGTGCGAGCAGGCTTTTGAAGAATTGAAGATGTGGTTGACCACGATGCCTATTTTATGTTCGCCGAGTGGGACCGAAGGGTTTGAAATCTATAGTGATGCTTCGAGCAGTGGTTTGGGTTGTGTTCTGCTACAGCATGGGAGCGTGATAGCCTATGGTTCACGACAATTGAAGGTTCACGAGAGGAATTATCCAATTCACGACTTAGAGTCAGCGACCGTGATATTTGCTCTAAAGCTGTGGAGGCACTACTTGTACGGTGTGAAGGTCAATATCTACACCGATTATAAGAGCCTGAAGTACTTGTTAGATCAAAAGGACCTGAATATGAGGCAGTGGAGGTGGATGGAGTTCTTGGGGGAATACACCTTCAAGATACACTATGTGCCTGGGAAAGAAAATGCAGTGGTAGATGCATTGAGTCGCAGGGCTCCTGCGCAGGCCAGCTGGTTGTCGATACATGATGAGAGTTTGGTTCGTGTTTTGGAGGCATTAGAGATCTCCTGCGTCGACAAGCAGACTAGTGCCGAGGCGAAATTGTATTGGACAGAGGTGCAATATGACCTAGCTGATAGGGTTCGGCGTGCTTTGGCTCTGGATAGCAGCATGAAGCAGATCTTAGATGAATCTTTGGATGGGTCAAATTCCCAATTTGCTGTTGAGGATGGACTGCTATAGAGGAACGATCGCCTATGCGTCCCTAGTGCCGATAATCTTCGGGAGGAGTTGATGTACGAGGCTCATCATACCAAGTACTCAATCCACCTGGGGAGCACGAAGATGTATAAATGCATGAGGAATTGTTATGGTGGTCAGGATTAAAGAAGGATATAACACTTTATGTGGCCAAGTGCCAAACATGTGGCTTGGTGAAGGCGGAGTGCCAGAAGCCCGGAGGTTTCTTGAAGTCCTTGCCTAACCCGGAGTGGAAGTTCGACGACACTTCTATGATTTTGTGCATGGTTTGCCAGTGTCGCAGAGGGGAAACCACGTCATCTGGGTGGTCGTTAATAGATTGACAAAAGTGTCACACTGCATCCCGAACAGGAAGGAAGATCCGGTGGAAACGTTAACCAAACTCCATGTGGATAATGTTGTTCGATTGCATGATGTGCCTCGCAGTATTGTTAGTGACCGAGATGGACGCTTCACGTCGAATTACTGGAGGTTGGTGCATAGTCTGTAGGGAACTAAGTTGAGTTTCAGCACAGCCTTTCATCCACAGACGGATGGTTAGACCGAGAGGGTCAACAAGACGATGGAGGACATGCTCCGCATGTGTGTCCTGGATTTCGGAAAGTAGTGGGAAGATCACTTGTACATGGTGGAGTTTGCATATAACAACAACTATCAAGCGAGTATTGGAATGGCGTCTTTCGAGGCCTTATATGGGACAAAGTGTCGCACGTCGTTATCTTGGTTGGAGACAGGCGAGTCGAAGTTATTCAAACGTCAAGCGGTGGAAGACGCCAGTTCAATGATACGTACAATTCAGGAACGGTTGAAGATCGCTCAGGATAGGTAGACAAAATACTATAACGCCAAGCATAGGAACGTGGAGTTCGGTGTTGGCGACTGGGTGTATTTGAAAATCAAGTCGTTCAAGGGTGTCTCGCAGGTTCGACACTTGAAGAAGTTGAGTCCGAGATATCTTGGACCGTTTGAAATCTTGGAGCGGGTTGGCGAAGCAGCGTATCGATTGAAGCTGTCAGTGGAGTTGAGTGGGCTACACGATGTGTTCCACATATCGGTGTTGCGGAAGGCGGTGCTAGAGACTTCGCAGGTCGTTGCGGTCGATCAAGTGACGGTTGATTACGGGTTGACGACAAAGGTCAAGCCAGTACGCATTGAAGACTTTGAAGTCAAACGACTCCGCAACAAGGAAATCCGAATAGTTAAAGTCTGTTGGGATAACTGCGGACGTGACGAGCTTTCATGGGAGCGAGAGCAGACTATGTTGGAGGAATACCTCGAGTTATTCCACTCAGGTAACATTTAAATTTTGTGTACCTTTAGATAATTTCGGGACAAAATTCTTTAAAGCGAGGGGGGGAGATTTGTAACACCCCGAAAATCGTAATCGAACCGGTCGCGTCCTAAGGAATTTTTGGTGCCTTAATAGCGGTACACAGCCTGGGACACAGTCGTATCCAAGGCCGTGTCTTTCCCTGTGTTGGTTGGTTGTGTCCATAAAAGGACACGGTAGGAAACATGGCAGCGACACGGGCATGTCAAGCGTAACACGGGCGTGTGCATACCCGTTTCACCACTTGTGTTCCCAAGGGACGTGACGGTAGGCGTGGCAGTTATCTGTGACACGGCCCTAGGTCACGGGCGTGTCAGGACCCGACCCGGGCGTGTCAGGTTGAGACACGGGCGTGTCTTGACCTGTGTCCTTTTTTGTGCTCGACGATCGTGCTTGGATGGGGGCACACGGTCTGGGACACGACCGTGTGCATGGCCGTGTTCGGCCCAGAATTGAGGAATTTTGGGCGATCTGAGCCGTTCATTTTCTTTAAGTAAGATCTGATGGCCCAGGTATGTTCCTACTTTGTTAAGGCCGGGAACTGAGGAGTTAGAGAGAGGAGAGGGCAAGGAGGAAGGAAGAGGAGGATTCCGGCCGCCGGCGGAGCATCGGAGCACCGAATTAAGAACCGAGACCGGATCCGCGAGGAAATTCCCTTGTGAAGCTTTCCATCTAGATAGATTCCCATGGCGCAAAAACGAACTACAAGGATAATGATTCTCTACTTGAGCATGTGAAACTCTTTTTCTTCTGCATAAGGAAACCCACTGCCGCGAGTGTGCGGTGTTCCTTGGGGTTGACGTGAGTAGTCCCCCTTGTGTTGCATATAGAGTCCGGAATCGAAGTACGGACATAGGCATTGTGTGTGAAGCCTACCCGGACGTGTTGGTCTGGATCGGTGATGTTGCATATTGTATGGTTTGCCGGAGAAGACTCCGTGCTTTGTGTTTTCGGGTTTCTACACGGTAGATTGCAGCAGGGATCCTTGGGGATTAACTCCAAGGCGCACCCGGAAATCTGAGTGGAAATGTTGTTCTGCTAACTTGGCGGCCGGGGAGCCAGCCTTGAACATAACTGGGTTATGTACGTGTTGTTTGGAATGTTTTGGGATCCGAGAGAAGCTTGGCCCGTGCATACGTCTTAAGGTGACTATGCGGAGTGAGCAACGGGCAAGTGGAATCGGATCTGGGCTATGTGGTTCGGTGCGAGAGATCCATAGAGGGACTGGTCGTTGGCATAGCCGGGAGTCTTAGACAGTGGTAAGAAAGACTAAAAAATGCTCACGATGTTGTCATCCCGGGGATGGTGGTGAAGCCACGGAATTGGCCGGATTCACCGATAATGTGCCCTGAGTGCACGAGGTGTTTGGCTGTGTGAGCCTACACCTGTGGCGTAGTACGTTCGCACTTTATTATTTATCTGGGCTAATGAAATGCAGGAAAGGAGCACCGCCGCCCCGAGTAAGGGGCGGAGTCGTTATAATTTGGTCTGCTTTGGCTGGCCGTTACTTTGTTTGCCACCGTGCGGTGGAATGTTGCTTGCAGGTGCTGCGGAGCCAAGTACCAAATAGCGGGCTGAAGCCCATGTTGCTGAGCTGACCCTCGAATGCCAAAGCGAATTGTTGTTTTTATTTTTGTCATGTTTGGTCGGCCTGCGAGCCGATGTATGTAAATCATTAATTTGTTAAGTAAACTCTTGTAAGGCCATAAGGCCAAGTACTTTCAGTGTATTTGTTATTTCATTCCTATGGTAGTATATGGACATTCATGATAGTTGTTATTCAATTATGGGTTCTTTCCAACTGTTTAAAAGCTTCCGCTAGAATGCTCTGTGTTAGGGCGAGTAGTCATAGTTGGATTTTTGATATTCTTATATAACCCTTCCAACTGTCTGTGGTATATGGCGTTGGGTTCCAGCTGGATCTTCTGTTATATGTCATTCGACAGATGGGGGCATTACAATAGCCACCCAAAATAATATTTTTCCTATAGTTTAATGGTGCATATTATGATCATATATTTCGCTACTTGTAGACCAATAAATTTAATAATAAAATTCTGATGATCGATCCGAGATGATCGGACGGCAGGGAAGTACTCTTTTGGGCGGGCGATGAACTTGTCAGCCAACTTGCCTGCGAGGAGGGAGGCCACCACCGACGACCGGGAGTGCGGGCGGCGACCAAGCCGGCAGAGGAATGGGGGAGTGGGCGACAGTCAGTTGGGGCGGCGGGCTCGACCGCCTCCTTGGCTGCCCACCGGCGGCCGAAGATTGGGAGCGGTCGGCGGCCAGTTGGGGGCGGCCGGCTTGGCCGCCTCCTCGGCCGCATGCATGCCGCAGAGGAGGGACGGCCGGCTCGGCCGCCTCCTCGGCCGTGCGCCGGCGTCCGAGGAGGGGCGACCTGCTTGGCCGCCTCTTGGGCCGCACGCCGGCGACCGAAGAGAGGAGGCCACCCGGGCCAACACCTCGGCCGAAGAGGGACGGCCGGCTTGGCCGCCACCTTTGGCGCGCGTCGGCGGCCGGGAGGGGGGGCGAGGGCTGCAAGATGGGGCGGCGGGCATCCAGAGATGATGTCGGGCGCTTGATGTCGGCGAGGCGATGTCCTTGGTGGTTTTGATGTCATGCATAGTGGGATCAATGCGTGAGGGGATCGGCCGTGGCGATCGCGTGCGCGGTCAAACCCATGATCCCACTAATTTAGTGGAGATCATGGGGGGAAGCGGCTTTGTGCACACTAACTCTTCAAAAGAAAATCCGCTCCTATCGGAATACTGTCTGTACGCGGCGCGCGTACAAACATTATATCCGTGAATGGGTTGCGCTTGACAGTGGGGCAGCCGACGGCCGCGGGCTCGACGACCATTGGTCGTCCTGGGCTCGTCGGCGTGACGAGCTCAAGGCGATCGGGGACGGCTAGCCCGCAGCCGCCGACCGCCGCACTGTTAAAAAAATTGTAATAACGGGACGGCCCGCGGTGGCGGGCTCGCCGGCCACCGGCCGCCCTGGGTTCGTTGACGTCCTTGCCGACGAGCCCATGGCGGCCGGTGGCCGACGAGCACGCAGCCGCCAGCCGCCCCGCTGTAAAAACGCTGTCGTGCAATCGATTTTTTAAAAAAATAATGCGCATGTAGCCATTTGATTAAATCTGATGGCTAAAAGAAACCCCTCGTATAAATCCTATATCTGCGGCTCGCGGATTTCCAGCTTCCCCTATTTATATAAATGAATTCAGGTCTGCCCGGGCCCGGCCCGGACCGGCCTGAAGGGCCTACCCGGGCTCCCCTTTTGAGAGGGAGTCCGGCCCGGCCCGGTCCAAACGGGGCCCGGTTGGGAGAAAGCCCGGACCCTAGCGGGCCGGGCCACGCCCGGCCCTATTGGGCCTTTTCCCCATGACTATTAATATATATATATATATATATATATATATATATATATATATATATATATATATATATATATATATATATATATATATATATATATATATATATATATATATATATATACATATATACGAGCATCTTCGCACGGGCTACGCCCGTACTCAATGCTCTCGGGCGGCCTTCGGCCGCATCCAGGCGGGTTCCGCCCGCCTCCGCACGGGCTTCGCCCGTGCTCAATGCGTCGTTGCGGGATGCGCCCGCATCAAAGCGGGATGCACCCGCATCAAAGCGGGATGCATCCACATCAAAGCGGAATGCACTCACATCAAGACGGGCAGTGCCTGCAATATATATACATATGAGTACTCAAAATGACCGTAAAAAATATAAATCAATATACAAATTTTATTTTATATAAAAAAATTACGTTTTGTCGTAAAAACATTAATTTCACGCAATCTCACTCCGTCTTTTTTCTCTCTCTTCCCCATCTCTCCCTTTCTCCTTCCCTCTCTCTCCCAACTCTCTCCCTCCTCTCTCTCCCAACTCTCTCCCCTCATCTCATGCTCTCTCTCTCATGATCCAATGTCTCTTGTTTAATCTATGGCGTGACTCGAAATATCTATATTGCTTTATATATATATATATATATATATATATATATATATATATATATATATATATATATATATATATATATATATATATATATATATATATATATATATATATATATATATATATATATATATATATATTAGCATCTTCGAACGGGCTCCGCCTGTTCTCGATGCGTCGCTGCGGGGCTTCGCCCGCTTGACTTTCCGGCGAGCTTCGCCCGCCCCCGGCAGTTATTTATAATTTTAAAATTTAAAAGTTCAAAATTTTAAAATAGAAAAAAAATAAACGTTCTCGATACATCGTTGCGGGCTTCGCCCGCTATCAAGCGGGCTTCGCCCGCTATCAAGCGGGCTTCGCCCGCATGGCATTCCGGCGGGCTTCGCCCGCCCCCGACAGTTATTTACAATTTTAAAAATTTAAAGTTCAAAATTTTAAAATCTTAAAAAAAATTTTGTATTATTTTATTTTCTGATTTTTTAATAATTATATTAATTATAAAGAATATAAATTATTTAAATATTTATTAAATTATAAAATCGGAAAAAAAAACCGCGCACGCCTTCCGCCGCTTCGGACCACAGCCGGCGGCGGAGCCGCCGGCGGCCTTCCCGGCGCCCGCCGGCTGAGGGGTGAGGCAGCCGCGTGAGCAGGAGAATGTTTTTGGGATATCGGGTTTTTTTCTAGCGTGAACAGTGTTGTTTTTGGGATAACCGGATATTGTCAAGCCCAGCTTTTAGATCCAATGGTCAACAACTCAAATTAATTCCATTTTGGAGATTTAGGCTCTGTTTGGTTGAGCTGTTGCTGATGGAAAGCTGCTGATGAACTGTTGCTGATAGAAAAAAGTGCTGATTCTGGAAAACAGAGTTTTGTTAAAAAACTGTTTTGGTGAAACAAAGTTTACAAAACGGAGTTTTAAAAAAGTTGTATGGATACAACCAGCAAATTCGCATAAGAACACGCAAACAAACAACAACGTACAAAAAAAATGTACAAATATGTGAAAGAAAGACTGAAGGGAAGAATCAAACCTGAAACTTGGAATGAACCAGTCAAGGGGGATCAAAAACACCAGGATAACCGAAAATCTTCAAATCATAGAGAAACGATTAGGTTTGATGCATTGGTTTCCTTATTGCCCGCAGAAAACCACAGAAATCGCACACACACACAGGGAATCGGTTGCAAGTGAGAGGAAGAACCCAAACCTTACCGGAAATTGGACAGGAGCCGGGAATCGCCGCGAGCAGGAGAAACGCCGGAAAACGAACTAGAATCGGGCGGAAGAACAGCGGCGGGAAATCGAACGGGAAGATTCGCCGAAGGCTGGGAAATCAAACGGGAAGAATCACCGGCGGAGAACACAGCACCAGTTACAGGAAGAATCGTCGGAAATCGCAGGAGAATCACCTGGTATCAGAAGAAATCGCGCGAGTGTAGGGTTCGACTGCTTCTCCGGCTAAACGCGAAAAAAGGAGCGGATGGGTAGACCTAAAAACCGCGCTCTCTCCCAACCGCCGTTTTCCACGTAAGTCGCGCCAAACGCAGCTTTTACTCAAAAATCTGGTGCGTTTCACCGCACCGCAGACATAAGCCGCGCCAAACGCCACTTTAATTGCCCCCATAATAACTCAAATTAATTCCATTTTGGAGATTTAATTGCCCCCATAATATAGTTAAATTCAGAGGTATTCTCCTACGGTATTATTATTTAGCGTTTACAAGCGACATTGCATGGGGCTCCCCATATATCTGTGCAGGCAGAAATATTGTTGACTGTCTTCGGTGAAATTTTTTTTCTTCGTATTTTTTATTTTAAATCAATGACCGAATTTTTTTTCTTGATGAAAATCAACTTTGATTTAACATGAATGAGAAGAAATGAAACAGATGATGAACATTATTATGCTATTACACCTTAAGTGAATCCTAGGGCTGATATCGAGTCGAGTTCGAGCGATTTTGGCTCGGCTCGAAATTGAAATTTTCGACTCGAATTCGTCTCGAAATTGAAATTGATGACTCGATTCCAAGTCGGCTCGAAATCAAATCGAGTTGGCTCGAAGTCAAATCGGATCGGCTCGAAACCAAATCAAATCGGCTCGAAATTGAACAATTTTTTGTTTTATTTCTAATTTGCTCAAAATTAAATTGGGAAAACTATAAATTTAGCAAATGAAACACTTAAAGTATTTATTTTTTTATTTAAATTTAAATTTTGTTATTTTTAATCTTAAAATAATAATATATTAATAAATACATAATTTTTTTAATTAATTCGAGTTGATTCGAATCATATTTCGAGCGATTCAGGACTGACTCGAAATCGACTCGAAATCAGATTCGAGTCAAATTGAGTCGAATCAATTTTAACTGATTTCAATTCGGCTCAATTTTCAAACGATTTTCGAACGACTTTCGAGTTTCGAATAATATGCTCAGTCCTACTTGCACCTTGAGTGGTTATTTACGGGAATCTTCCATCGAAGTTTGTGTAATTACAGCTTGCACCACTCTAACACTTAAAATTACAAAAAAATCCCTCAATGTTTACATTTCATAGCATCCATGCACAAAAATTCCCTTCGAGACTTCGAGTATATCTTCATGGGAGTTTTTTTGTGCATGAATGTTATGAAATGTAGACATTAAAAGGGGTAATTGTAATTTCGAAATGTAGAGAGATACAAGTTGTAATTATACAAACTTTGAGGGAAGGTTCCCATAAATCCCTCGGCCGCATGCATGGGGCCGAGGAGGGATGGTCGGGTCGGCCGCCTCCTCGGCCGCGCGCCGGCGGCCGAGGAGGGGCGGCCGGCTCGTGCGTCGCCTATTGGGCCGCGCGCCGGCGGCCGAAGAGGGGCGGCCGCCACGGCCACCACCTTGGTCGAAGAGGGACGACCGGATCAGCCGCCACCTTTGGCGCGCGTCGACGGCCAGGAGGGGGGCCGACGGCGGCAAGAGGGGCGGCTGGCGTCCAGAGATGAGGTCGGCCGCTTGACGCCGGCGAGGCGATGTCCTTGGTGGTTTGGATGTCATGCATAGTGGGATCGGCGCGTGAGGGGATCGGGCGCGTCGATCGCGTGCGCGGTCAAACCCATGATCCCACTAGTTTAGTAGAGATCATGGGGGGAAGCGTCTTTGTGCACACTAACTCTTCAAAAGAAAATCCGCTCCTATCGGAATAATGTTGAAATTTGTGAAGTGGAAGTGGGTGATGGGCGGCCTGGGCGGCCTATGCGGACTAAGTCCGCGGCCTGGGCGGACTGCTGTCTGCGAACAGGGTGTTGGCTGTCTTGGTGGCTTGGCTTTTGAGGAGCGGCCTATGTGGCCTGATATGCGGCTTGTTCGGTCTGTTGTGCGGCCTGGTTGGTCTATGACCTCGGCTGTCGGGCTTCTGGCGAAACGGACTGAGCGGGCTGCGGTTTGCGGGCTGAAGGCAGTGCTCTGTTCAGCGGCCTTGTGTGTTGCAAGCTTGTGTTAACCGGCAGATTGGGTGCTCTATCCGCGGGAGGCTTGCGGACTGGCTTGTCCGCGGTGTCCGCTGTAGCGGACAGGCCTTGGAGTTTGGTTGCGGCCCTTGCCGAGCTCTTGTGGTTCAGCAGGTGTTAGCTGCTGTGGAAGACTGCGCGGACTGGTGTCGGAGTCCGACAGTTGGCCGCTTGTTTGGGCAGCTGTGCGAGGATTGCTTGCGGACTCTGCCTTAACATTGAAGTGTTGGCGATCTGCTTTGGTTGGTTGGCGGACTGAGCCTTGTCCGCCGGGCTCGCACTAGGCCTTTGGTGATTTACCGGACTTGATCACATTCTGTGACAAGTCCAGTGTGTCCGCTGTATCCGCCAAGTCCGCTGTTGACCGGGCGGCCTGTTGTTAAACCCTACCTTTGGTCGTGAACTTGTGGCGGATGGAGGCTCTGGTCTTGTACTATGCGGACTACCTCGATTGTGTGCGGACTATCTCTGAAGGAGTTGTGGTTGTCCATGTGTTGATGTGGGCGGACTGTGCGGACGGTATCATGTCCGCATAGTGTGGGCGGTCTGATGCAAGACCGCCCAGTAGTGGACTTCAGTGCCTTTCTTCTGGCAGTTTTCTTGGTAACCGGCTATGTTCTTGCGGACTCAGCGGACAGAGGTTTTGCTAGTGCGCGGGCTGGGGTGGTGATTCTATCCACTAGGGTGGTGACCACACTCCTCACCTCGCCTATAAATAGAACCCCCCGGCACGTCTACAGTAATAGAGTGAACAATAAGTTGGGCTTGGGCAAGTGTTGCGGTCTGCGGTTTTCTGTCCGCACGGGTTGAGTAGTGCAGACGGTTTGTTGTGTGTAGGTCGCGCAGCTAGCTTCATGAAGCCATGAGTTGGGCATTGAAGTGTGTGGTCTCTGTTGGGTACACTGTTAATATGTACCAAATTTGGAGAAGCCTCATCTTAATCAATGATATACATCAATTTGTATTTGATGTATGTTTGATTTTCATTGTGCAGGTTTAAGAATTGGAAGAAAATTTTCTAGAACAAGTGTCAACACTTGTGAAGAATTATGTCGACACTTGTGAAGAATTGTGTCGACACCCAGGCATTGTGTCGACACCAAAATAAGAAGCTGTGTCGACATCCAGACTTGTGTCGACACTTGTGAAGAATTGTGTCGACACCTAAAGAAGAAGCTGGGTCGACACTCAGAGCTGTGTCGACACCCGAGCCAGGAGTTATGTCGACACTGAAAGCAGAAGCTGTGTCGACACCCAGGAGTTATGTCGACACTGAAAGCAGAAGCTGTGTCGACACCCAGGAGTTATGTCGACACTGGAAGCAGAATTGTGTCGACACACAGGACTTGTGTCGACACATTTAACTGATGTTGTGTCGAGTACCATAAGAATGACTATGTCGACACATGAAGTGTTGTGTCGACATCATCAAGTCTTGTGTCGACACTTAGTTCATTTGTGTCGACACATGTGAAGCAGTTTGCTGAGTGGTTCATGCTGAGTTGGAAAGTCTTTGAAGAATCAGCTGTCATAACCAATCGGTCTGACCCCTTTGTCAGAACTGTCAGAAGACTGTTACAAACCGGATCAGTCGGTAATCAGGAGGAAACTCTATATAAAGGACTGGTTCGATACAACAATTGAAGAAAAAAAGAAAAAGAGAGAACACACACAACACTAAGAAGTGAATCCTTCAGAGAGAGTTTTCTACAACAAGAAAAGGGGAAACCCTTACAAAGGTAGATCCAGATCAGTCTGCAAGGAAGATTCAAATCTCATTCTGAATTCAAGGAGGAAGCTATTTGAAGATCAACTTCTACATCAAGTGAAGATCAACCTTATTTTGTTCTATCAAGAAGATTTGAAACGGCTAAGTCGGGTTGGATCCGAAGATCAGTTTATTCAAGAACTGATCAAGAAGCTCACACCAGTGAAGATATCTATCTGGTGAAATTTCTGTATCTCTTAATCAAACAATCTCTGATAGGATCTGTTGTTAGATCTGAGTTGTAAGCCTGTAATTATAAAAGCTGAGGTAGTGCTTTTGCCTGAGTTGTAGGAGTGAGGTTTCACTCTGAGTTGTAAGCCTAGTGACATAGGCTGAGGTAGGGCTGAGGCCTGAGGTAGGGTTCTTGGGGATGAATCTGAGGTATGACTTGTATAAGTCTGAGCTGTAGGAACAAATCTGGTTCTGAGTTGTAAGATCTGTGGATCTGAGTAAGTGGATGGAAGTTGGGCCAAATCCAGTTCACTACTGGATAGGCGAAGGGGGAAAGTGGATGTGCCCATACCTTGGGGAACCACTATAAATTTGGTGTATGATGTGATGTGTTCATTATTCTGTGGTTTACATTGTTTCTGTGCTGAGATAGATTTTGCTATTTGCCTAAAAATTTGAAGAAAAAATTAGAACCTATTCACCCCCCCCCCTCTAGGTGTCTAGGCTCTTGAAATCTAGTCTTTCAGTCTCTGCGGTCTCAGCTGGTCGCTTCTGCAGCTTATCAATTTTTTGCTTCAGCTTGATCAAGTTCCAATAACCTGTCCGCCGGTCTCAGGAGGGTAGGCGGTCTGTTCCTCTGTTCTTCAGCAGGCAGCGAATAACGGTGTGTCTGCTTGACCTCGCGGTCTCGGCGAACTATGTGTGCAATTCGGCTTGTAGCAGTTGCAGCTTGGGCGGCTTGGGCGACCTTGGATGACGAGGCGGTCTCGGCAGTCTCTAGTGCTGTCCGTCCGGCTTGTTTTGTTCTTTCTGTTGTAGCTTGTGTACTAGCGAAATCATGTCTCGCTACGTATACCTCGATTTGTAAAGAAGTGTGAATGAATAAAATACCTGCTTGTTCTTCCATTTATGGTTGGTGTTAAACTTGCTCCTTGAGCTTCCGTATGATCAAAGTGTGAACAGGGTAGTTCTGAGAATATTAATTTGCCTTTAGGCTACCTTGCTGACCGCTTTGAGACAATTCAACATGGTATCAGAGGGAGGTTCAGTTGCTTGAGCGGTGTTCAACCAATGTTGTTGCTCTGTGCTTGAGTGGTGATCAACCTGTGTTGATGCTCTGTGCGTCTGGAAGTTGGCTTAACCAATGGTTGTTGCAATGGAAGTGAGCTACGCAAGAGGTCTTGGCATTGAACTCTTAACGCTGACTAACTTCAAGAAGTGGAAGTCGTGCATGAAGAGTTATCTTCTTGGTGAGAAGCTATGGGAGGTCGTCAGTGGTGACGACAGGCAGGAAGTGACTGTTGCATTTGGTACTGCTGAGCAGGTGAGGCTCTGGATAAAAACAAATGCAAAGGCGGAGTTTGTTCTCAAGAGAGCTGTTTCACCAGAGTTATTTGATCACATCATTGGATGTGAATCAACCACTGATATTTGGACAACCATTAATGAGTTGATCAATAGGAAGAATGTAGCATGACTACAATTCTTGGAGAATGAGTTGGCCATGACAACTCAAGGAGACCTGACTATCTCTAAATACTTCTTGAAGATGAAGAGTCTGTGTGCAGAGATATCAGCGCTTGATCCTGATGAGCCTATCTTTGAGGCCAAGTTGAAAAAGCACATAATCCGTAGCTTGCGGAAGGAGTATGTTGCTTTTGTGACATCAGTTCAAGGCTGGGCTACTCAACCATCTTTGTTGGAGCTTGAGAATCTGCTTGTTTCACAGGAAAGTTTGGCAAGGCAGATGGCTGGAGTCACTGTCTCTGAGGAGAGCAGTGAAGCACTCTTCACGTGCAAGAAGAAGAAGGGATGGGAAGGGAAGAAGAAGAAGACCGTTGCTGAAAATGAGCCTTCAACTTCTCATCAGTTAGAGAGGAGCGCTGCTCCTAAGAAGGATTAGAAGAAGAATCTGAAGTGCTACAGGTGTCATCAGCGAGGACACTTCAAGCGTGACTGCAAGGTTAAACTGCAATCTGGGCATGTTGCTGTCAAAGAAGAAGCTTGCTCTAAGAGTGAAGAAGTTGAATGGGGCAGAGCTTTCATGACGGACACTTGTGTCTGTGCCTTGTACGCTATCAACTTCAACGATGATTGGATCGTGGACTCCGGGTGTGGTCATCACCTTATCGGAGACAAGTCGAAGTTCTCTTCTCTGCAAGCTTACTCAGGTAATGAAGCTATTATAACTGCTGATAATACTGTTTATGCAGTAGAGAAAGAGGGGGTTGTGTCTTTGGGTAGTGATAAGGGGCCACTCACGTTAAGGAGTGTGTATCACGTACCAGGCATGAAGAATAACCTCTTCTCTGTGACCAATGCGGTCGACGCGAGTTATCACATTCTGTTTGGGCCAACAGAAGTGAAGTTCCTTCGCAACGTATCAACGGTTAAGGCTGATATTGCTCATGTTGGGAGGAGAGTGAAGAACTTGTTTGTTCTTGCAACTAACTCTTATGTTGATCGGATGAGAGCAAACGATAGCGCTGCTATTTGACATGAAAGGCTGGGGCATGTAGGAATGGATAAGCTGAAGGCTATGGCTAACAGAAGCCTTGTAAGAGGCTTGCCTAAGCTATCTTCATTTGGCGACGGTCACGTTTGTGCGGGATGTCAGTACGGCAAGGCTCATCGCCTTCCGTTTGATAAATCACAAACGAGGAGCAAGATACCATTGGAGTGCATCCATGGAGACTTGATGGGACCAACCGTCACTGCAAGCCTTGGCGGGAGCAGATACATGCTTGTGCTGATTGATGACTACACAAGATACACTTGGGTATATTTCTTGAAGGAGAAGTCTGAAGCTTTCCGGTTGTTTGTGGACTTCAAGGAGTTGGTGGAGGGCCGGCTTGGCTTGCGGATCAAGAAGCTTAGAACAGACAACGGTGGTGAGTTTATCTCCTCCGAGTTTTCTAACTTCTGCAGGAAGCACGGGATCCAACGAGAGCTCACTTGTGCTCACACTCCACAACAAAATGGAGTAGCAGAGCGGAAGATCCGTCATCTGACGGAGACTTGCAAATGCTGGCTTCATGCGAAAGACATTCCAAGGTCTTTTTGGGCGGAGGGGATGTCTTGTGCTTCTTACGTCATCAATCGGATGCCGCTTAGCCCGATCAACATGAAGACTCCTTTTGAGCTGTTGCTGAAGGAGAAGCCTAGTGTGGAACACCTCCGGGTTTTCGGATCAACTTGCTACGTGCATGTCCCGGATGCTTCAAGGACCAAGCTTGATGCAAAGGCAAGGAAGCTTGTCTTTGTTGGCTACGATGAGCGGAAGAAGAGATGGAAATGCATGGACCCTGCGACAAGGAAGTTTGTTGTATCAAGAGATGTAGTCTTTGACGAACTGACATCGTACGGAGGAGGCTCGGTTGAGCTAACCGGAAGCAAGGTTGATGAAGAGCAGAAGGTGGCTGCTAAAGTCCTGGAAGAGGATCTTGTTGTTTCACCAGCAGTTCCTGTTGCTTCAAATTCTGGTGCTGAGGCTTCTGGCTCAGGAAGCAGGGGGAGCATTGCTCAAAGCTTGCCTGAATGTGGTTCTGAGCCTAAAGGAGCAACAGAGGTAGTAAGCAAGGAGCATACTCTTCGGAGATCGAAGAGGGTTATTAAGCCACCTGCTCGGTACTGTGATGGGAATGCAGTGAGTTTTGTCTCCTGCTTCTTTGCAGGTCCTCTGGATGAGCGAGAGCCTGCAAACTTCAATGAGGCCACTGGAGTCAAGGAGTGGGATGATGTCATGAAGGAAGAGATTGCTTCTCTCAAGAAGAATGAAACCTGGGACCTTGTGCCCAAGGTTGATGACATTACTCCAGTGACTTGCAAGTGGGTATATAAGTTGAAGAAGAAGGCTGATGGGAGCATTGATAGGTTCAAAGCTCGTCTGGTTGCTCGAGGATTCTCACAACAGTATGAAGAAGACTATGAGGAGACTTTTAGTCCGGTTACAAAGATGACTTTAGTTAGAGTGGTGATCGCCTTGGCTGCTAGCAAGGGATGAAGGATGTGGCAGCTTGATGTGAAGAATGCTTTTCTTTACGGAGAGATTGACAAGAACATCTTCATGGATCAGCCACTTGGATTTGTTTCTGAAGATCATCCGTACTATGTCTGCAAGCTCAGGAAGGCTCTCTATGGGTTGAAGCAAGCTCCTAGAGCTTGGTATGAGAAGATAGCAGAGTATTTGCAATTCTGCGGTTATCTTGCTTCCAACTCGGATTCTAGCTTGTTCGTCAAGAAGAAGGGGGAGCTTCAAGTCTTGGTCCTGCTGTATGTGGATGACATGATTGTCACAGGGAATTCAGAGGAGGAAGTAGCAAGGCTCAGGGCTGAGCTTGCTATACGCTTCGAGATGAAAGACTTGGGAGAGCTTCATCACTTTCTCGGTCTTGAAGTGGAGAGGAAGGAGTGCGGAATTCTCATTTGCCAGAAGGGACATGCGGATCGCATTGTAAGTCGGTTCGGCATGAGCGAAGGGAAGAGTTGCTCTACTCCACTGGAATATGGGCTGACGCTTCGACGAGATGAAGGATTCTTCCTGATCCCTTGGTGTTCAGGGCTCTTGTAGGGAGTTTGATCTACCTGACGATTACTAGGCCAGACATTACTTATGTGTTGGCCGAGTAAGTCGGTTTATGGCTGAACCAAGGAAGTCTCATCTGGTAGCGACAAAGCACATCTTGAAGTATGTCAAGTCAACTTCTGCCGGACCTATGGCTCTGACTCCTCTATAATGTAGGGATGCGGACTTTGCTTTGCTTGGATACACGGACGCTGACTATGGTGGTGACTCGGATGATCGGAGATCAACTTCGGGTTATGTTTTCACTTGTGGTTCAGCTGGTATTTCGTGGTGTAGCAAGAAGCAAGATTCTATGTCCTTGTCTACTACGGAAGCTGAGTATAAGGCTTCGGCCTTGGCTGCTCGGGAAGCCATCTGGTTGCGGAGGCTTGTAGAGGATGTTCATGAAGAAGTGCAAGGGCCTACTTTACTCTGGGTGACAATGAGAGTGCTCTCAAACTGGTAAACAATCCAGTGTGTCACGCAAGGACCAAGCATATTGAGATCGCGCACCACTTCATAAGGGAGAGGGTGTTGGAGGGATCTCTTCTGGTCGGGCATGTTCAGAGTGAAGATAATCTTGCTGACATCTTCACGAAGCCGCTGTCGAAGGGGCCTTTTCAGCGGTTACGTAGCTTGCTGGGTTTGATCACCACTTCTCACTTCAAGGGGGAGTGTTGAAATTTGTGAAGTGGAAGTGGGTGATGGGCGGCCTGTGCGGACTAAGTCCGCGGCCTGGGCGGACTGCTCGATTGTGTGCGGACTGTCACTGAAGGAGTTGTGGCTGTCCATGTGTTGATGTGGGCGGACTGTGCGGACGGTATCATGTCCGCATAGTGTGGGCGGTCTGATGCAAGACCGCCCAGTAGTGGACTTCGGTGCCTTTCTTCTGGCAGTTTTCTTGGTAACCGACTATGTTCTTGCGGACTCAGTGGACGGAGGTTTTGCTAGTGCGCGGGCTGGGGTGGTGATTCTATCCACTAGGGTGGTGACCACACTCCTCACCTCGCCTATAAATAGAACCCCTCCGACACATCTACAGTAACAGAGTGAATAGTAAGTTGGGCTTGGGCAAGTGTTGCGGTCTGCGGTTTTCTGTCCGCGCGGGTTGAGTAGTGCTGGCGGTTTGCTGTGTGCAGGTCGTGCGACTAGCTTCAAGAAGCCAGGAGTTAGGCATTGAAGTGTGGGGTCTCTGCGGTCTCAGCTGGTCGCTTCTGCGGCTTGTCAGTTTTCTGCTTCAGTTTGATCAAGTTCCAATAACCTGTCCGCCGGTGTCAGGCGGGTAGGCGGTCTTTTCCTCTGTTCTTCAGCAGACAGCGAATAACGGTGTTTCTGCTTGACCTCGCGGTCTCGGCGGACTCTGTGTGCTATTCGGCTTGTAGCAGTTGCAGCTTGGGCGGCTTGGGCGACCTTGGCGAATGAGGCGGTCTCGGCGGTCTCCAGTGCTGTCCGCCCGGCTTGTTTTGTTCTTTCTGTTGTAGCTTGTGTACTAGCGAAATCATGTCTCGCTACGTATACCTCGCCTTGTAAAGAAGTGTGAATGAATAAAAGACCTGCTTGTTCTTTCATTTGTGGTTGGTGTTAAACTTGCTCCTTGGGCTTCCGTATGATCAAAGTGTGAACTTGGTATTTCTGAGAATATTAATTTGGCTTTATGCTACCTTGCTGACCGCTTTGAGATAATTCAACAAATAATGTCTGTACGCGGCCCGCATACAGACATTATATCCGCGAATGGGTTGCGCTTGACAGTGGGGTGGCCGGCGACCGCGGGCTCGCCGGCCCCCGACCGCCCTGGGCTCGTCGGCGTGACGAGCTCAGGGCGACCGGGGCCGGCTAGCCCGCAGCCGCCGGCCGCCGCACTGTCAAAAAAAATTGTAACAGCGGGACGGCCCGCGGCGGCTTGCTCGCCGGCCCCCTGGGCTTGTCGGCGTCCTTGCCGACGAGCCCATGGGCGGCCGGTGGCCGACGAGCCCGTAGCCGCCAGCCGCTCCACTGTAAAACGCCACCGCGCAGTCACTTTTTTTAAAAAATAATGCGTTTCTTGTAGCATTTGATTAAATCCAACGGCTACCGGAAACCCCGCGTATAAATCCTATATCCGCCGCTCACGGATTTCCAGCTTCCCCTATATGCATGGGGCTCCCCATACATCTGTGCGGGCAGCAATATTGTTAACTATCTTGGACGAATTTTTTTTTTCATATTTTTTATTTTAAATTAATGACCGAATTTTTTTTCTTGATGAGAATCAACTTTGATTTAACATGAATGAGAAGAAATGAAACAGATGATGAACATTATTACGCTATTACACCTTAAGTGAATATCTTGCACCTTATGTGTATATTCACCGGAATCTTCCCTCAAAGTTTGTGTAATTACAGCTTGCACCACTCTAACTCTTAAAATTACAAAAAATTCCCTCAATGTTTACATTTCATAGCATCCATGCACAAAAGTTCCCTTCGAGACTTCGAGTATATCTTCAAGTGAGTTTTTTTGTGCATGAATGTTATGAAATGTAAACATTAAATGGGGTAATTGTAATTTCGAAATGTAGAGAGATACAAGTTGTAATTATACATAACTTTGAGGGGAGGTTCCAATAAATAACCCTATATTAGTATAGATAACACATCAAGATAAATATTAACTGCATCAACCACATACTAACCCCCTCAAATAGGAAATTTATTGACAATCTCTGAATGCATTTTAGGCACAACATCCTTCCAAGTCCTCATGCTTAAGATTTTTACAAGTCAACTACGCGGAGTTACTCCATAAGTCCATAGTCATTCTTCAAGTTCTATTTTTAGCATCGAGAAAGAGTTTGCGTGTTTTCTTTCAGCATTTCGTGTTAATCCCCTCGCTCGTTTTGAAGTTATAATGAAACTCCGAGTTTGTGTGTTGTCTTTGTTTTGCCTCCGCATTGAGCCTTAAAATGGCCTGAGGTGCGGTGAAAATAATAATAATTCTTCACTCTTCCTTCTCATACGCCTGAGCTATGCTGATAATAATAATAATAGTAATTCTTCACTCTTCCTTCTCATGCGCCGTAGGTGAAATAAATGGGAGACAAAGTTTCATATCTTATTAGATTTTGGACTCTTTCTAAGCAAATAGAATAAAGCCTTTGAAGTCAGTCCAACAGCTTTCTCAAAACCCTCTTTAATTGCCTCGCGTTCTGTAAAGCTGTGGGAGAGCAAATGGGATTGCTTTTTTATATTTCTCATGGAATGCAGATTTTAGCTCCTTCCCACTTAAAAAATTTAGAGGATAAGTTGTGTTCCCCATGTTGGCTTATTAATTACTACATTTGGGGTTATTCTATTGGGTTTAGTCCCCCACTTTTCCCTCTCCACCCCCTTCACACACAGTCATAATAGATGGAATGCACATTAACTCATGCCCCCTTCCTTTGAATATAAAAATAATGGGGTTTAATCCATATTAAATGCAATAGTTAGTGTAATTTATGAGTTTGAGTGAAGAAAATAACATTACTTGGAACTTGGAAGTGTTTTTCAATGTCCTTTTTTATTGTTTTTTATGATCCAATGAAACGAATTTGTGAAGAATCCAATGCTTGTAGATAGTTTTTAATGTCTTTTTTTATTGATTTTTATTAATTTATGTTGCAATCTTGTTTATAAAAGATTGTTATTTATATAGAGAGGGACTGATTCAGATTAGATGCTTGCTACAGTGCGAGATGAAACAGTCCTCTGTTATGTGAAGAAGAGGAGCAGATTTACATAACATTTTGACTCTTTACTCATGCTCATGGAACCCGAGAAGCAGATGTACAATCCCTCTGTCATGGGAAGAAATCAAAATTTGTTCTTTTTTAAAAGCAGATGGTTATAGAATCGTGATTTGGATCATGAGATCTTGAGATTCTACGATCTGAATTTTGTAAATCTTTCCCGATCCTACCCAGGATCAAAATTGGCACCTCTACGTTCGAGATCGCGATCCGGGTTTTAGAATCATTAAGATCGCAATCCCGACCTGACTTAACCGGTCCAACCGAAGGAAAATGAAAAGGAGTCAAACCCTATCTCGACCACATTCAATTTGTCCAATTGCCCAAAGCCCATCGTTTAATCGTATCACGGTCCGACCACATACCCCGTCATAGAATCATATCTCGCGGTCCCGCAACTTCGGTCGCTTCCAGTCTATACAATGTCCTCCCTTCCCTAGTTTCATTCCAGGCAACGTCAGTGTCTTTGTTAAATTTCACAGATATCAAGAGGACACCTCTGATACCATGTTAAAATTTGATATAGCGGAAGACGGGAAACCAAGCGCAGGAACACTCAACCTATCCGAGCCCAAATAAACCAGAAGCAAAACAGAAGAGCAAAAATCTTGTACCATAATCAACTTCTTTACAACGTGAGACATACATGGAGAGACATGATTTGTTAAATTTTCTCAAAGTGGTCAGCAAGATAGCCCAAAGCCAAATTAATATTCTCGGCACTACCCAGTTCACACTTTGATGTAGCGGAAAACCAGGGAATAAGCTCAACACACCAAGCACATTGAGGAACAAGCAGATCTTATATTCATTAAACTTCTTTACAAGACGAGGTATACGTAGCGAGACATGATTTCACTAGTACAATCAGCTATAACAGAAAGCACAAAAACAAGCCGGGCGGACAGCACTGGAAACCGCCAAAGTCGCCAAGTCCCCCGAAGCCGCCCGAGCGAAGCTGCAACACGCCGAATAGACACGGAGTCCGCCGAGGTCGCGAGGCCGCGCGGACACACCGTTATTCGCCTATTGCCGAGAAACTAAGGAACAGACCGCCTACCCGCCTGAGACTGGCGGACAGGTTATTGGAACTTGCAAAGTTGAAGCAGAGAACTGATAAGCCGCATAGCGACCTGCTGAAACTGCTGAGACCGCACACTTCCAAGTATTTGACCGAAGTCAAAGCCAAACTCCTAGCTCCTTGAAGCTAGCCGCACGACCTGCACACAACAAACAGTTAACTCTGATTCAATCCGCGCGGACAGAAAACTGAGACCGCAGCACTTTGACGAGCCCCCACTAAATGTTCACTCACTTGCTGTAGACGTGCCGGGGGGGGGGGGGGGTGTAACATCCCATGTTACTTCTGGACCCCTCAACTTAGATTGGGTTAGGCATGGGTGAGATTTGAGGAGATCAACTAGGTTTGACCCTAGGTAGTGGGTGGTAGCCATGTGGGGGCCCACTATAAGACCTTAGTCAAACTAGGTCAAACTAGCCTAAGTGGGGACCCTAACCACACCATGACCCCACCACATTGCCCTAACCCTAAAAACAATCTAAGTGGAACCTAGGGTATGTCACTGGGTCAACATTTTGACCCCAATGACCAAAGTCAACCTTGGGCTTAATTTGGTCAAACCCACACTCATAGGCCTAATTAACCTAAGTGGGGCACCCCCTTGACCCAAACCAAGTTGGGTGGTGCCACTAGACCTATTTCCACCAAGTGGGGTCAGTCCACCCACCATGGTTGACCAGTCAACCCTAAAAGTCAATTTGGTCAACAAATTGACCTAAAGAGTGAAATGAAGGCCAAGCCATTTCCCCTTGGACCAAGCCCACCAAATTGGCCCATAGTCAGCCCAAGTGAACAAGACCAGTCCTACCCCTCTAAATCAGGAGAGAGATTACATGCAAAGGGGTAAAATTGGGATTTTTAGGAGAAGAGGAGAGAGAAAGGGGAATGAAGGGAATAATGGCCACATGGCCACCCCATCAGCTGGTTTTGGCTGCCCAAAACCAGGTGGCCGACCTCCCTATTCATTTCCAACAGAATACCAGGGCTGTGAGCCACATGACAGCTGGGTGAAACCTCCAAAGCTCAAAACCGAGCTAACATTGGAGTTAACTCCACTTATAGCCCACTCAGTCCAAACAGAGCTCACCATTAGCTTCAGAAGGCCGAGAGGAGTGGAATTCGACTGCTTAATCATGGAGAACGGTGGAGAATTGAGCTTTCGGGGTGGAGCTCGCCGGCGCACCACCACCACGGCAAACCGCCGCCTGACCCGCAGCCAAGCCTCGATCCAGGTGCGTTTCACCTCACCTCTTCCCGTACTAACTTTCTAGATCGATCTAGGGAGATATCGGGCTCAATCGAGCCTGATGCCATGAGAGGAAATGGTGAAAATCGAGCATTTCTTTTCTTGCTCGGGTTCGCCGGAGGAGCCAACTCCGGCGGCCCCACCGCCGGGAAACGCTAGCCCCCACCTTAACGAAGGTGGTGGCGATATCCGCCGGCGGTGGTGGTGGTGGCTCAGCTGGCCGGAAAAGGCCAGCCAACATCGTCCAGGAAGAAACAATCGTGGCCGTTAAATCATCGGGGACGATGACCAGATCCCGTCGGTTTTACTTTAAGATTCGTGCTACAGAAAAAAATAATTTAATTTAATTATTGATAAATAGTGTATGATTCTGTCACACTTTTTCAGTCACTATGCATGTTAAATTTAGGCCTCTTAGAGGCATTTCCAGAACTTGGCCCCTTAATGAAAAATGTAGCCTAGGGTCGTACCTTTAATATGCCACCCTAAACATACATTTTGGTGTAGTGTACAGTCCTGTAGGACATTTCTCCTAGGACTGGTCCTAGAGTAGGGCAGAAATTAAATTGGATGCCCTGGTCAGAATATTAGTCATCATGGCCCCAAATTTTGGGCACATGCATGACTAGGACATACTTAGCTCCTGCCAAAATTTAGGAATTTTTAGAGAATATGTTCCTATAGTGTTTGGTAAAATATCAAAATATAAATAAATGACATATATGGAGTTCTACTCCTCCCCATGGCCCCATATTTTGGTGGTGGGTCAGTGGGGTCATCCTGGTGCATGATAAAATTTTCAGCACCTTGGGTTCACTGCATGTTGGAGAATCCACTTGCATGTGCTAGCCTATGTTAAGCCTTGGTGTGCAAATAGCAAAAATGCAAATTGGTGTATTTAGCCCAATGGTGACATGCAAGGGTCATGAAATTATTTATAGTGGTTCATTAGGGTAAATTTCATCCCTCAAATTAATAATGGAATTTTTGGAATCAAATTCTATTTATTGGAATTTATTTTAAATATAGCTATTTTGGAAATAAAATTGGAAAATAGGGTTTCTTCAAGTAAAAACTCAAACAATTTTGCCAAGGCATAGATGAGATCACATTGGACTTAGGAAAAATATGATTTCTCTGTTTTGAAGAACGTTTGGAGTAGATACCCTAAATTCCCCATTTTACCCTTATCTTGTAAATTCTTGAAATGATGGATATATACTTCTGAAAAATTTGGAATTTATTCTATTGTTATAAAATGTTATTATTAGTCTTGCATAAATTTCTCAGAATTTAATGGATGCATTATTTGTGTTAAGTTAGTACAATGACATTTTGGTAAATATCTTATAATGGAATCATATAGGCCATCTTACAATGAATGTTGATGATTCTCTGCCAATAGTCATAAATTAGTGTCCTAAAAGCTTTGTAATTTTTCTGGAATTGTTGAGTACATAATGCCTATACATCATTTGGAAAATGGAATTTGTGTGGAATTGATATTAAATTGAAAATGATAATAAATAATTTAAGGAAAATTATGAAATTCTGTAGGCAGCAATATTTTGTCAATATACATCTCAGAAAATTCCCTAGGTCAGTGGATACTTAATCAAACTACTTCATGTGTAAAGTGGCCTAACATTTAAATTAAAAGAATTAATTAAAGGACCATTTGACCAAGAAAAATTACGAGAATTCCTAGGTAGTTCCCTTAGTCCATAACACCTTAGGATAAATATTTAGGGGCAAGATGCCTTAAGGTTTGGAAGATCACATTTCTAGGGTAACCATAGGTCATGGTCTGCATATAACACAAATAGGTCTTGCCTAGGGGATTACCAGGGTATTGATTATCGGCAGAAATAAGAGAGAGTCCAACATGAGTAACCTTGGTGGGTAGAGTTGTCTTAGTGAGGATTAAAAGTGCAAGTCTTAGCTAGCAACTGAAGCGGGATCGGCGGAAGACCGTCGGTTTCCCGATAATACCTTAAGTCACTAGGGTTATACTAAAACAATAAGGAGAGCTGGGGAGATACATGGGTAGTCATCAACTAAAATAAGTATCCTTGCGAAAGGAACGCTGGGCGTAATCCCAACACAGTTCCTAGTGCCCCTTGAGAGCCCTTCACAGGGAATACCGGGGGCAGTCCTGGGATTAACCTTAAATCTCTAAGTATAATAAACCGTAGACAATAGTAGCTTAATAGGTTAGGACATTGTTGTACCTTCTCGCCCGTGTGGGGGTTGGAGAGATTTATGATATATGCTCACCCGTCTAGGGTTGGAGGGAGTTGGTATAAAGGCACTGATGTGCGTTCTCACCCGTTTGGGGTTTGAGGGAGTTGGCATAAAGGCACTAATGTGCGTTCTCACCGGGTTTGGGTTTGAGGGATTCAGGACGGGTTTTGGTCCTGCGAGCGGAAGGCTCGGTATGAATTACTTGCATGTGCATAAATATCGTGGCGGGGCATGCGGTACTGGCCGTTCGTCACACCGATGGCAGTACGGTGCACCAGGCGGTTGTGGGAGTTAGAGGGGCCAGTGGGTTGTTTTACACTGCGGTCTGGAGGACGACCCCCGATAACACACATCCGACCCAACAATACTGACGGGTTTGTCAGCAAAGTACGTACGCGAGACTCTAGAGTGCACCTTGGACGTGTACAGAGGCGTATGAGAGGGGTCTAAGGCTTGGTAGTGTGCATACCGGTCTAGAAGCGGAGACGCCCGCTCCGCTGCTGCCGTAGCCACAGCGGTGGTACCCGAGAGTGATGCTAGCTCTCAAAAAGTGGGAACTAAAGGTCTGTGATCACAGAGTCGTTGTGTGTGAGTTGCACTTGCCTGCGCATAAATTGCATCATATCATTCATTCATATTAGGTCATACGCTTCATAGATCCTTATCATATAAATTAGTTATGGCTCTTTTATATGATAAGTTAAATTTCCTGGAAACCCTAACTTATATATTTGTATGGGCATTTATATAAGTTAGGGTACGTTTGTAATGATAGCTTAGTGGTACCTTAGCTTATTTACTTGTTCACACTGCTATTTCTTTACTTTCCTTTACTGCACCGCTCTTACTTACTACTTGTACTGTACTTAGCATTGCTAGAGTAGAATTTCATTACTTAGTACCACTCTAGATAGATATTGTCACCTGCTTCCATTTTGCTACCCCTTGTTGTCCTCGCTTCGTCCTCCCGCTCGGTGCCTATGAGCTGCGGGGCGAGGTGCGGAGGAAACGACTTAGTCTTTTTTACTAATGGTCGGTGACCAACTATTTTTAGGAGCCCGTGGAGATGGAGCACCAGCACGTCGAGGAGGCAGGACATGAGGAGCAGATACCGCTTCAGCAGGCTACTACCACTACTGTGCGTCCTCAGGTGGGACGAGTCTTGATGTTCTAGTGTAGCTTCCGCATTTATGATTTTGTGAGAGAGAGATTTGATGTACTGGGCATAAGCCCTTTTTACTCTTTCATTGGTACTATATTGTGGACTATTGTACTATTCATTTCTTTTACATGATTGTACTGTGACTTGTGGACTGATGGTTTTTATATACAGTTTACTTCTTTCTTCTCATATTGGCCTACAGGTTTATGATCGTACTAGCCGGCAAAATCGGCGTGTTGCGGTGTCGACTAACCCGTGAGTTAGTGCCACCGTAAGGCGGCGGTTCTGGGCATAAGATCCGTTGCCCGCCTTGGTAAGGGGAGGGGGGGGGGGGGGGTCTTACAAACTGGTATCACTTGATCAACGATCATATGAGAAAGAAGTCCACAACATGGGACCACCCCCGCCCGAGCATTAGTTTGCGGACAAACTATGCAGCGGAAGCAGTGGTGTGCCCATGTGTAAAGTCACATAAAATGGTCCACAAAGTACAATGTGTTAGGCCAATTTTGCTCTAACCTTACCTTTATACAACCTCCACAGGTCGCAGCGCCGCAAAATGTGGCTCCTCCCCCTCCAGCTGCCACTCCATTCTATATACGGAGATGGGGCAGACCCCTGACGGCGATTTTGGATGCCTTTAGAGCCCAGCAAGTCCCGGCTCCACAGCCAAATCCGGGGTCGAGCTGGCTGAGTGCATTCAAGAGCCTGTCCCCACCGACGTACCGTGGGACAGAGGATGCGGTGAAGACGGAAGAATGGCTGGAAGCCATACACGAGATCTTAGCAGGCATCAGCTGCCCAGTCGGCCAGGCAGTACCCCTAGCCACCTCTGTGCTAGAGGCTCATGCAAAGAGATGGTGGAAATCAGTCCGGGCGTCTACTTATGCGGACTTTGAGCTGTCAGAGATATCTTGGGAGGAGTTTGGCGATGCGTTTCTGGAGCACTTCGTTTCTGCTACGGACAGGGATGCTTTGGAGGAGAGGTTTTTGAACCTCAAGCAGGGGACTAGATCAGTGATAGAGTACCAGAGAGAGTTCTCCCACTTGCCAGGTTCGCGGGGATTCAGGACACCGACGATAGGAGGTATGCGAAGAGGTTCTACCGGGCCTCAGGGATGATTTGAGGCAGGCTCTGTTATTCATTTCTCATGGCACATCCAGGCAGATCATCGAGATGGCGAAGAAGCTGGAGGTGACCAGCTGATGGTGCGAGCCGGAGGGAAGAGACCATTTGATGGATCGACATCAGGTGAGAGCAGTAGGGGCTCTCAGAGAGGCAGGACCATCAGGTACAGGAGGGGTGGGGGACGTCGTCGTCCCAACTTCAGGCAGGAGCAGGGGCCTCCTCCAGCATTGGCTCCCCCACCTCTACATATGCATGATCCGAGGAGACAGGATGACCGAGGCCACCGACAAGTGGTTTGTTACGGATGCCGCCAGCTTGGGCACATCAGGTCGGAGTGCCCGCACCGATTCCATCCCCCTCCTCCTCCTCCACCTCCAGTGGCCCCAGTACAGCAGGGCCGAGGACGAGGCCGAGGACGAGGCCGAGGTCGGGGATATCACGACAGGAGACGTGAGCAGGAGGGCCGGCACTTCTGGACCGGAGCCCCGATTGATGTCTTTAGAGCTGCTACAGATGATGGAGGACATGCACATCACCATGGTGTCCGAGACCGAGCCAGTCGTATATAGAGAGTATTTGAGCTCAGTGATCAGCGACGATGATATACAGGAGCGCATCCGAGCACATCAGAGGCTGATGCTGTGTTACAACCGATTTTCAGTGCCCTAGAGAGGGGCAAGGTCGAGGACTACACGTTACAGGATGATCTTCTTCGGTTCCGGGGGCGCATCTACATACCAGCAGGGGGCGGTATCCGGGATGACATACTCCGAGAGGCACATTGCTCGAGATATTCAGTGCACCCCGGCATCACCAAGATGTGAGCAGATTTACGGAGATCTATGTATTGGCCCGGAATGAAGAGGGAGATCACGGAATTTTGTGACCCATTGCGAGACCTGCCAGCGTGTGAAGGCGGAATGCAAGAGCCCGGGAGGTTTACTACAGCCACTGCCAGTTCCAGAGTGGAAGTTCGAGGACATTGCTATGGACTTTGTACACGGATTGCCTCGCTCCCACTCTGGGCATGATTCTATATGGGTTATAGTGGATAGATTGACCATGGTAGCGCGGTTTATTCCAGTTCGGAAGGATGCCCCAGTTGCAGTTCTGGTGAGACTATTTGTGGAGCACTACGTCAGATATCATGGTATCCCCAGGACTATTGTTTCGGACCGTGATGGTCGGTTCACCTCGAGCGAGTGGAGGGCCGTACATGCTTACTTGGGATCTCAGCTTACTTTTAGTACCGCCTTCCACCCGCAGACCGACGGACAGACCGAGCGGACCATCCGGACCATGGAGGACCTGCTCAGATTATGCATATTGGATACGGGAGACCTTGGGAGAGGCTGCTGCCTTTGATTGAGTTCTCGTATAATAACAGCCACCAGGCTAGCATCAGGATGGCTCCTTACGAGGCACTTTATGGGAGGAGATGCCGGACACCACTATCATGGGTATAGGATGTGGATACCAGGGCTCTGGGATCTGATTATATAGAGGACACTGAGGCTCAGATTCGATTGATCAGGGATCGGCTACTGGAGGCCCAGAGTAGGCAGGCAAAGTATTATGATGCTCGGCACCGGCAGGTGGAGTTCCAGGTTGGAGACATGGTATTCTTGAAGATACGTCCAGTACACGGTGTTTCTCGGGTGCGGAGGTACAAGAAGCTCAGTCCACGATACATGGGGCCCTACCTGATCCTGGAGCGGATCGGCCCCTTAGCTTACCGACTGCAGCTGCCACCGGAGTTGGGTGCACTACATGACGTCTTCCATGTCTCTTCCTTGCGAAGAGCTCTCCTTCGGCCGGAGCAGCACATCACTACTACAGCCGGACCGGTAGAGCCTGACAGATCAGTGAGATTGGAGCCGATCCGGATTGACGATACAGCCATCCGAGTGTTGCGGAAGAAGAAGGTCCCTCTTGTGAAGGTGCTGTGGTCCAACCATGGACGGGAGGAGCACACTTGGGAGCCGAGGGATCTGATGCTGGAACAACACCCGGAGCTATTCGCATCAGGTACATTTAAGTTATGTCTTTAAATTTCTTGATGATTCTTGCAAGTAGAACCCCGTAGACCCGAACTTAAATTTCGGGGACGAAATTATTTTCTTATTTATTGGAATTTGTAACATCTCATGTTACTTCTGGACCCCTCAACTTAGATTGGGTTAGGCATGGGGTGAGATTTGAGGAGATCAACTAGGTTTGACCCTAGGTAGTGGGTGGTAGCCATGTGGGGGCCCACTATAAGACCTTAGTCAAACTAGGTCAAACTAGCCTAAGTGGGGACCCTAACCACACCATGACCCCACACACATTGCCCTAACCCTAAAAACAATCTAAGTGGACCCTAGGGTATGTCACTGGGTCAACATTTTGACCCCAATTGACCAAAGTCAACCTTGCGCTTAATTTGGTCAAACCCACACTCATAGGCCTAATTAACCTAAGTGGGGCACCCCCTTGACCCAAACCAAGTTGGGTGGTGCCACTAGACCTATTTCCACCAAGTGGGGTCAGTCCACCCACCATGGTTGACCAGTCAACCCTAAAAGTCAATTTGGTCAACAAATTGACCTAAAGAGTGAAATGAAGGCCACGCCATTTCCCCTTGGACCAAGCCCACCAAAATTGGCCCATAGTCAGCCCAAGTGAACAAGACCAGTCCTACCCCTCTAAATCAGGAGAGAGATTACATGCAAAGGGGTAAAAATTGGGATTTTTAGGAGAAGAGGAGAGAGAAAGGGGAATGAAGGGAATAATGGCCACATGGCCACCCCATCAGCTGGTTTTGGCTGCCCAAAACCAGGTGGCCGACCTCCCTATTCATTTCCAACAGAATACCAGGGCTGTGAGCCACATGGCAGCTGGGTGAAACCTCCAAAGCTCAAAACCGAGCTAACATGGAGTTAACTCCACTTATAGCCCACCTCAGTCCAAACAGAGCTCACCATTAGCTTCAGAAGGCCGAGAGGAGTGGAATTCGACTGCTTAATCATGGAGAACGGTGGAGAATTGAGCTTTCGGGGTGGAGCTCTCCGGCGCACCACAACCACGGCAAACCGCCGCCTGACCCGCAACCAAGCCTCGATTCAGGTGCGTTTCACCTCACCTCTTCCCGTACTAACTTTCTAGATCGATCTAGGGAGATATCAGGCTCAATCGAGCCCGATGCCATGAGAGGAAATGGTGAAAATCGAGCATTTCTTTTCTTGCTCGGGTTCGCCGGAGGAGCCAACTCCGGCGGCCCCACCGCCGGGAAACGCTAGCCCCCACCTTAACGAAGGTGGTGGCGATATCCGCCGGCGGTGGTGGTGGCTCAGCTGGCCGGAAAAGGCCAGCCAACATCGTCCAGGAAGAAACAATCGTGGCCGTTAAATCATCGGGGACGATGACCAGATCCCGTCGGTTTTACTTTAAGATTCGTGCTACAGAAAAAAATGATTTAATTTAATTATTGATAAATAGTGTATGATTCTGTCACACTTTTTCAGTCACTATGCATGTTAAATTTAGGCCTCTTAAAGGCATTCCAGAACTTAGCCCCTTAATGAAAAATGTAGCCTAGGGTCTTACCTTTAATATGCCACCCTAAACATACATTTTGGTGTAGTGTACAGTCCTGTAGGACATTTCTCCTAGGACTGGTCCTAGAGTAGGACAGAAATTAAATTGGATGCCCTGGTCACAATATTAGTCACCATGGCCCCAAATTTTGGGCACATGCATGCCTAGGACATACTTAGCTCCTGCCAAAAGTTAGGAATTTTTAGAGAATAGTTTACTATAGTTTTTGGTAAAATATCAAAATATAAATAACTGACATATATGGAGTTCTACTCCTCCCCATGGCCCCATATTTTGGTGGTGGGTCAGTGGGGTCATCCCTGGTGCATGATAAAATTTTCAGCATCTTGGGTTCACTGCATGTTGTAGAATCCACTTGCATGTGCTAGCCTATGTTAAGCCTTGGTGTGCAAATAGCAAATATGCAAATTGGTGTATTTAGCCCAATGGTGACATGAAAGGATCATGAAATTATTTATAGTGGTTCATTAGGGTAAATTCCATCCCTCAAAGTAATAATGGAATTTTTGGAATCAAATTCTATTTATTGGAATTTATTATAAATATAGCTATTTTGGAAATAAAATTGGAAAATAGGGTTTCTTCAAGTACAAACTCAAACAATTTTGCCAAGGCATAGATGCGATCACATTGGACTTAGGAAAAATATGATTTCTCTGGTTTGAAGAACTTTTGGAGTAGATACCCTAAATTCCCCATTTTACCCTTATCTTGTAAATTCTTGAAATGATGGATATATACTTCTGAAAAATTTGGAATTTATTCTATTGTTATAAAATGTTATTATTAGTCTTGCATAAATTCTCAGAATTTAATGGATGCATTATTTGTGTTAAGTTAGTACAATGACATTTTGGTAAATATCTTATAATGGAATCTTATAGGCCATCTTACAATGAATGTTGATGATTCTCTGCCAATAGTCATAAATTAGTGTCCTAAAAGCTTTGTAAGTTTTCTGGAATTTTTGAGTACATAATGCCTATACATCATTTGGAAAATGGAATTTGTGTGGAATTGATATTAAATTGAAAATGATAATAAATAATTTAAGGAAAATTATGAAATTCTGTAGGCAGCAATATTTTGTCAATATACATCTCAGGAAAAATTCCCTAGGTCAGTGGATACTTAATCAAACTACTTCATGTGTAAAGTGACCTAACATTTAAATTAAAAGAATTAATTAAAGGACCATTTGACCAAGGAAAATTACGAGAATTCCTAGGGTAGTTCCCTTAGTCCATAACACCTTAGGATAAATATTTAGGGGCAAGATGCCTTAAGGTTTGGAAGATCACATTTCTAGGGTAACCATAGGTCATGGTCTGCATATAACACAAATAGGTCTTGCCTTAGGGGATTACCAGGGTATTGATTATCGGCAGAAATAAGAGAGAGTCCAACATGAGTAACCTTGGTGGGTAGAGTTGTCTTAGTGAGGGATTAAAAGTGCAAGTCTTAGCTAGCAACTGGAGCGGGGATCAGCGGAAGACCGTCGGTTTCCCGATAATACCTTAAGTCACTAGCGTTATACTAAAGCAATAAGGAGAGCTGGGGAGATACATGGGTAGTCATCAACTAAAATAAGTATCCTTGCGAAAGGGAACGCTGGGCGTAATCCCAACACAGTTCCTAGTGCCCCTTGAGAGCCCTTCACAGGGAATACCGGGGGCAGTCCTGGGATTAACCTTAAATCTCTAAGTATAATAAACCGTAGACAAGAGTAACTTAATAGGTTAGGACATTGTTGTACCTTCTCGCCCGTGTGGGGGTTGGAGAGATTTATGATATATGCTCACTCGTCTAGGGTTGGAGGGAGTTGGTATAAAGACACTGATGTGCGTTCTCACCCGTTTGGGGGTTGAGGGAGTTGGCATAAAGGCACTAATGTGCGTTCTCACCCGGGTTTGGGTTTGAGGGATTCAGGACGGGTTTTGGTCCTGCGAGCGGAAGGCTCGGTATGAATTACTTGCATGTGCATAAATATCGTGGCGGGGCATGCGGTACTGGCCGTTCGTCACACCGATGGCAGTACGGTGCACCAGGCAGTTGTGGGAGTTAGAGGGGCCAGTGGGTTGTTTTACACAGCGGTCTGGAGGACGACCCCCGATAACACACATCCGACCCAACAAGACTGACGGGTTTGTCAGCAAAGTACGTACGCGAGACTCTAGAGTGCACCTTGGACGTGTACAGAGGCGTATGAGAGGGGTCTAAGGCTTGGTAGTGTGCATACCGGTCTAGAAGCGGAGACGCCCGCTTCGCTGCTGCCGTAGCCACAGCGGTGGTACCCGAGAGTGATGCTAGCTCTCAAAAAGTGGGAACTAAAGGTCTGTGATCACAGAGTCGTTGTGTGTGAGTTGCACTTGCCTGCGCATAAATTGCATCATATCATTTATTCATATTAGGTCATACGCTTCATAGATCCTTATCATATAAATTAGTATGGGCTCTTTTATATGATAAGTTAAATTTCCTGGAAACCCTAACTTATATATTTGTATGGGCATTTATATAAGTTAGGGTACGTTTGTAATGATAGCTTAGTGGTAGCTTAGCTTATTTACTTGTTCACACTGCTGTTTCTTTACTTTCCTTTACTGCACCGCTCTTACTTACTACTTGTACTGTACTTAGCATTGCTAGAGTAAAATTTCATTACTTAGTACCACTCTAGATAGATATTGTCACCTGCTTCCATTTTGCTACCCCTTGTTGTCCTCCGCTTCATCCTCCCGCTCGGTGCCTAGGAGCTGCGGGGCGAGGTGCGGAGGAAACGACTTAGTCTTTTGACTAATGGTCGGTGACCAACTATTTTTAGGAGCCCGTGGAGATGGAGCACCAGCACGTCGAGGAGGCAGGACATGAGGAGCAGATACCGCTTCAGCAGGCTACTACCACTACTGTGCGTCCTCAGGTGGGACGAGTCTTGATGTTCTAGTGTAGCTTCCGCATTTATGATTTTGTGTGAGAGAGATTTGATGTACTGGGCATAAGCCCTTTTTACTCTTTCATTGGTACTATATTGTGGACTATTGTACTATTCATTTCTTTTACATGATTGTACTGTGACTTGTGGACTGATGGTTTTTATATACAGTTTACTTCTTTCTTCTCATATTGGCCTACAGGTTTATGATCGTACTAGCCGACAGAATCGGCGTGTTGCGGTGTCGACTAACCCGTGAGTTAGTGCCACCGTAAGGCGGCGGTTCTGGGCATAAGATCCGGTTGCCCTCCTTGGTAAGGGGGAGGGGGGGGGGGGTCTTACAGGGGGGGGGGTCCTATTTATAGGCGAGGTGAGGAGTGTGGTCACCGCCCTAGTGACTGAGTGTCCAGACAAAAGAAAAGAGCCTGCTGATAAAAAGAAGATTCAACACCAGAGCAAGAAGGAGAAATCCTTTGTTTCTAAGAAGGAGAAGATCTTGACAGACCAATCATCTTCAGAGTCAGAATCTGAAGCTGAGGCATACAATGGTCTATATGCAGCAGATGAAGAAGATGAGTTTCTGCAAGTACTGAACTCTATCTATGAACAAGAAGACCATCAGTGCAAGGGACTGATGGCTGTGTCAGAAGAAGACAAGTGCCAAGAACAGCCTGGTCCTAGTAAGGTACAAATGTTTTTCTAGAAATTCAGATTGTAGTACTGGGTCAGAGTCAACAACATCTGCATCAAGTGATGTGGATGGGTCTGAGTCTGAAGGTGATATTCATCAGCTGATAGATGAATATGGGGACTTGTTGTAGGCACTAAAGAAAAGCAAAAACCTGGCCAAAACTCAGGCTAAGGAAATTGCAGATCTTAAGATGGCTGCATCTGATTCAGAGAAGATGTTGTATCAAAAGTTGAATGAGATTGTCAGATTGAAAAACATAACTGTTATTCAAATGTGAACAATCACATTTAAAAATGATCAGATTAAAAGTCTGGAAAACAGACTTCAGAAAGAGAAGGAGATTGTGGCTAGTTTTTCTAAGCCAAAATCTGTATTACCCTTGATTGATGAGTTTGTGTCTCAAAAGGGTAAGATAGGATTAGGTTTAAGAGAACTGCATAGACTGCTAAGTCCAATAAGAAAGGCAAAGCCGCAGCACAGAACAATAGATCTGCTGCTAATAATTCAGCTAAAGTTGTACCTAAACAAAGGTATAATAAGTTTGAGTGCTGGTGCTGTGGCAAGATAGACCACTTTGACTTAGACTGTTGGCACAATATCAGTGTCAAGGAGAGTAGCAGTCTGCCTGTTAGAAAAGCTGCAGGCAAATTTGTTAAAGTTCAGACTAACTTGCACCAAGGACCCAAAAGTTATTTGGGTTCTAAGGTAAAGTAATCTTTATTGCATGTGAGTCCAAGTTGTCATGCCCCTATATGGTACTTGGACAGTGGATGTTCCAGGCATATGACTGGAACAAGGGGATTGTTGAAGGACTACTCATCTATACTGAATGGGCCTAAAGTTATCTTTGGTGGTTCTGAAAAGGGAGTCATCAAAGATTTTGGTAACATTTCTAATAACTCAGTTACAATCACTCTAGTGGCCTATGTAAAGGGTTTGAAACACAAACTAATTAGCATAAGTCAGCTGAGTGATTTAGGTTATGACATTTCATTTATTAAGAATGGTTGTCATATCAAAAGGTCAAGTGATCAAAAGGTTATATTGACATGATATAGAAAAAGAAATGTGTACTGTCTTAACTTTGAGTGTGAGAACAATGTTTCTCCTATTTGTCTTGTAGCTAATGAGAGAGCATCTCATTGTTTAAATGGCACAAGAGGCCTGCCCATCTTAATTACAAGACTATTGGCCAACTCTTTAGCAAAGAGTTAGTGAGGAATGGTCCTCAAGTTAAGTGTATAAAGGATGAGATATGCTCAGCTTGTCAAAAAGGCAAGCAGACCAAATCCTCCTTTCATAGCCTTGAAAACAAGGATTCAGTGAGGTGTCTATACCTCTTGCATATGGATCTATTTGGTCCTATACCAGTTCATAGTCTAGGTAGGAAGGTCTACACTTTTGTGGTGGTAGATGACTATTCTAGATATTCATGGGTGTTCTTTCTGAGATAAAAATCTGAAACCCCGAGTATTTTATATAGTTTTGTCAAACAAATTCAGAATGAGCTGGACAGTACAGTAGTCAAAATCAGAAGTGACCATGGCACTGAATTTCAATCTGAGAGTATGATAAGACTGTGTGAAGAATTTGGGATTTTTCAAGAATTCTCCTCACCTAGAACACCATAGCAAAATGTTATTGCTGAAAGGAAGAATAGAACACTGATTGAGGCTGGTAGAACTCTATTGAGTGACACTTCTTTCCCAGAATATTTCTGGGCTGAGGCAGTAAACACTGCATGTCACGTGATCAATAGGGCTTCTATCACCAAAAGCCACAAAAAGACTCCCTATGAGATTATGAAAGGCAGAAAACCAAACTTATCCTATTTTAGGATCTTTGGTTGCAAGTGTTACGTCTTAACAATAGCAAGTCTTATCTAACTAAGTTTGCTTCCAAATCCCAAGATGGGATATTTGTTGGGTACAACAACAATAGTAAGGCTTATAGGGACTACAACTTGATTACTCAAGTTGTAGAAAAGTCTGTACATGTTGTCTTTGTTGAAACAAGACTTATTAACAGTGAGTTGCCAAGTAGTTCTTGCAGTTCTACAGGTATAAATGAGAGAATGGACAAGATTACCATTACAGAAGATTCAACTGCAAATCAGGAAGTGGAAAATGATGGTTGTTGTCCAGGGGGAGTATAAAACTCCCCAGGTGCTGATGAAAACCAAGAGGTGCAGCATAATGAAGAGACTGGAGGTGTTCAACCTGAAGATAGACTACCTCCAACTATTAGACACTTAAAGGATCATCCAGCAAATCAGATAATTGGTGATCCAAGAAAAGGAGTACAAATAAGGAGCAGGAATCTGAACACAGTTCTTTGCTCTAGCTTCTTATCTCAAGTGGAACCCAATAAATTTGAAGAAGCTGTTCTAGACCCACATTGGATTGATGCCATGCAAGAGGAGTTGAATCAGTTCAGAAGGTGCAAGGTCTGGAAGTTAGTTCCTAAACCAAAATACCACAACATCATTGGAACAAAGTGGATCTTTAGGAACAAACTGGATGAGAGTGAGATCATTGTGAAGAACAAAGCAAGACTTGTTGCAAAAGGATACAAGTAGGAAGAGAGTATTGACTTTTATCAAACCTTTACCCTAGTAGCAAGACTGGAAGCAATTAGGATGTTCCTTGCTTATGCAGCATATCAAGGCTTCAAGGTATTCCAAATGGATGTAAAATCAGCATTCTTAAATGGAAATCTAAAAGAAGAAGTCTATGTAGAGCATCCCTCAGGTTTTGTTGATCCACTCTATCCTACTTATGTCTATAGACTTAGGAAAGCTTTGTATGGGTTAAAACAAGCTCCAAGGGCTTGGTATGAAACCCTATCTACTTTCCTCATTGAGAACAAATTCTCAAGGGGGAAAATAGATAAGACTCTATTCCTTAGGGAGTCCAAAGGAAAGATAATCCTAGTCCAAATATATGTTGATGACATAATATTTGGGTCTACTGAAAGTAATCTTTGTAGAAAGTTTGCAAAACTTATGCAAGGAAAATTTGAAATGAGCAGTATGAGAGAACTTAAGTTCTTCTTGGGTCTCCAAGTAAGACAGACTGAAGATAGCTTGTCCATATCCCAGTCTAAGTTTACCCTGGAGTTAATTAAGAAGTATGGTATGGAATCATCCACTACCATGAGAACTCCAATGGGGATAAGTGTGTCTCTAAGCAAAGATGATGCAGAGAAACCTGTAGATGAAACTTTATATAGAGGGATAGTTGTCTCCATCCTATATCTGACTGCTAGTAGGCTAGTTATCATGTATGCTACATGTGTCTATGCTAGGTACCAATTCTGCCCTAAAGAATCTCATCTTACTGCAGTAAAAAGGATTTTGAGATATCTTAAGGGAACACCTAATCTAGGCCTTTGGTACCCTATGAATGGAGATTTTCTACTTACAGGCTATTCAGATGCAGACTTTGCAGGTTGCAAAGAAGATAGAAAAAGCACTACAGGCACCTATCAATTTCTAGGAAGAAGATTGGTGTCTTGGAGCAGTTAGAAGCAGACTAGTGTGGCAATTTCCACAGCTGAGTCTGAATATGTGGCAGCAGGAAGTTGCTGTGCACAGCTGTTGTGGATTCAGCATCAGCTAGAAGACTATGATATTCAGGTAAGTAGAACACCTTTGCTTTATGATTCTACAAGTGCTATTTCTATTGCTAATAATCCTGTTTCACATAGTAGGACAAAGCATATAGAAATTAGATACCATTTTCTTAGAGAACATGTAGAAAAAGAGGACATCTCACTAGAATTTGTCAAAACAGATTATCAAATTGCAGATATGTTTACTAAGCCTGTAGATGAAACTAAATTCAATAAGTTTAAAATTGAATTAGGAATGTTGAACATAGATTAGTTTAACAAAATTGGTTAAGTAAAACTATGTCAACATATCCAGCAAAACGGTGTCGACACAGAGAAGTGTTGTCGACACTTCAGGAAAGTGGTGTCGACACATGCAGATGTCTGTGTCGACACTCAAACACTGAGTCGTCAGTTAAGAATATTTGTGTCGACACATCATAATTGGTGTCGACACATAGAAGTCAACACCGTTGTCAAGACTTAAGTAGTCTGTGTCGACACTTTTCAACAGTGTCGACACATTCAGTGATTGTTGACGCGCCTTTTGACCTTCTTTGTTCAAAAAGGTATAAATAGGTCAACAACAAACTCTGTCGACACGCTCTCCAGATTCTTGAGACCAGAATCTAGTGTCGACAAACTCTCTTCTCTGACACCAGATTTCTCTCAACAACCATGACACTATAGATTGAGGACAATGTCAATGAAGGATACAAACTGGTTTGGAACACATTTGATGGAGCAGAATCAGAAATTACAGGAGTAATAACCCTAATAGCTGAAAACGGTCTGGAATTCTTAGTTTCTGAACCAACTAAGATTTGGAAGAAAGAAACGCTAGAATTCTTTGGTGCTGCTACCCTAGATCAAACTGGACTCAAAATTAGATCCACAATCCATGGAGTAAAGGTGAAAATCACCCAGAATAGTTTAAGGAAAGTTCTTCACCTGCCAAGAACACAAGAATAAGAAGATGTACCCGCATCTAAGATAAGAGAAGCACTTCAATGGTGTGGACTGGATTCCACCATGAAGATTGGCTCAGCTTTGAACAGAAAAGGCATGAATATGCAAGAGAAGTTCTTATCTAAAGTTGTAGGAAAAGTGATTCTCTGTAAGCCAAGGGGAATGATAGGATTTCTGCCTATATGTTCAGCCTTATGACCAGAATCATCTATAGACTAAACACAGATTGGTCAGAAGTCATTTTTGAAAAGATTAAGGAAAGTGTGAAGAAGCCAAATCTGGGAAGAATTGTGAGCTTGTATTTAAATGGAACAATACCTGAAGTGATGGAACAGTCAGCTGGGACTAAGATAAATCACATGAGAAGGATGGACATCAGGATCATCTCCAGGTGGGAGAGTGTCACAATCCGCATTTCCTCAAAGAGCACGTCGTATCAGAGCAAGAGGAAAAATGGGTTATGCTGCCACGTCGTGCAGGGGATAACTGCACACGCTCAGGCAAACCTTTACACTTACTAGACTAGATTAAAATCATCAGTTATATGCAATAAAACTGTTGAGTTTGATGGTCGTATCCCTCGGCCTAGTAGGGCAAAATGTGATTGTACGCGGCAGAAAATAATTTACGTTAGTTGTGATTTTTCCTATATGCACTCTAGATTTATTATACCATAGGAAATCGTCTGCTTTTACGTGGTTTGGAAATACGTCTTAGTTTACCAAAACATGTATGCATGACATAGAATAGTAGGTTTGTTTTAACTTTAAAATATCTAATGCAACCTAGCATAAATCCTTCCCAAGAGCAAGTAGACATCATCTCATCCAAATGATTCATATTAGCAGTCTAGCATTCATATGTAGCAAGTAAAGAAAGCCACCAATGGGCGCCAACAAGCTGACATGAACCCATTGGGGCATATGTATGTCTGTACAATAAAGTAAAGAACTACCTCGCCCAACAAGCTCAACAAGCTCCAAGTAAATTTCACCAAACTCTAGCCGCTCAAACGACTACAACCTGCACCTGAGGCATTCAAGAAAGAACACCTCAGCAATCATCAAGGCTACAACATAGAGCATTAAGTTCATAAAATATGACGAAGGGGCTTACCGACCCCATAACAATTTTCATATAAAACGAGTGGAAAGAACAGGGTGGAAAACAAGTGTCAAACACTGTCAACCCAACGAGTAAAACACACCAAGTGCGTATAACAACCCTCATGCCCTGCCCAAACCTGTAGTAGCAACAAGACGACATATGCCAACACCAGAAGTGCTTGGAATAAGCCTCACAGCTCCAAGTGTCGGCACCTGTGGTAGTGGTAAGTCATCAGTACTCAAGGGCTCAATGGTGGAAGCCCAGAAGTGCAACGCACCGGGCCAGAGCGGCCAAAACAGGTGCAAACGCACCACAAAGCACAACCCCTCTGGGGCAATAAACGTGGACACCAAGGCATTACCACACCGCCCCTCACAGAGCCAACAAATGACACCACACACCAAACGCACGACGCGAGCTCAAAACTCTTCATAATCCAACCTCAACACACTCACTACATCGTTCCCAAACATGACCACAAATCACCCAAGTTATATCAAACTTGATAGAGTTTGGGTATATACGTCACCATAAGCGAACTCCACAAGTAACAACACCGACCAAACCAACAAGCTTATCATAACATGACTATGACATGAACAAGAAGGAATCACATGAACAAGCAAAAAGTACATGAATGAGAAAGGTAAAGCTACATGAATAAAATTAAGAATTACAGGCATAAGAAAGAATTGAGCATAGGGAAATTAGATAAGTAGGCGATAAGCATATAATACTTGAAGGAACAAGAGAATTCATGGTTGTGAGTACTAAACAAAAGTAAGAGTAACTGTTGGGTACATTGGTCAAATGTACCTGATTTGAAGAAGCCTGACCCAACTCAATGATATACATCATAATGTATTTGATGTGTGTTTGAGTTACTTGTGCAGGTTAGGTATTCACTGGACTGAAGCTAAAAGTTTCTAAGTCCATGTGTCGACACCCAGAGGGAAAGTGTCGACACTTGAGAAAGCTTGTGTCGACACCCAGACAAGCAGTGTCGACACTTGGAATCATTGTGTCGACACCTGGGATAAAGAGTCGACACCAGACAGTAAGTGTCGACACTTGGAGCTGTGTCGACACTCAGTGAAGAAGTATGCAGAAAAGCTGTGTCGACACTTAGCAGAAGTGTCGACACCTAGAAGAGCTGAGTCTACATCAGAAAGTGTCGACACTTGGAGTTGTGTCGACACTCAGCAAAATTCTGAAGAGACAAAGGACAAGTGTCGACACTCAACACAATGTGTCGACACTCAATCAGCAGAGTCAACATATGAAGAATGTGTCGACACTCAGCACAATGTGTCGACACACAGCCAGAAGAGTCAACACTTGAAGTAAGTGTCGACACTCAGCACAATGTGTCGACACTTAGCTAAAGACTCTACATTTGAAGAAAGTGTCGACACAAGGAGCTGTGTCGACACTTAACAAAGAACAAAAAAGTTTACAAAATATTCTAAGTACAAGTGTCGACACTAAGGGAATGTGTCGACACTCAGCTGAAGAAATAAAATTGAAGACTTGTGTCGACACCAAGAAGCAGTGTCGACACTTGACAGTTTCAACACATGAAGATGTGTCGACACAAAGGAGATGTGTCGACACTTAGGAGAATACAATTAAAGAATGAAGAACAAGTACTTGTGTCGACACTCAATTTCAAGTGTCGACACATGCAGAAGAATCAGTGTCGAGACATACAAGGATATGTGTCGACACCTTGTAGACGTGTGTCGACACTTACACAGCATGTGTCGACACTTAGTCTATAAGTGTCGACACTTAAGAACAGAAAGTCTCGACACTATCTGACAGTTAGAGAATTTCAAGAAGTGACTGGTTGACATGACAGCTGCCGATCCAGCCGGTCTACAACAACTGTCAGAGAAGTCAGAAGTCTGTTATGAACCGGACCAGCCGGTTACCATGAAGGAAGCCTATAAATAGGCACTCACAGTTTACAGAAGTTGTTGTTGACATAAGAATTACAAATTGTTCTTTCAAGTAGTGAGAATAATTAAAGTGGTTGATCAGATTATTCAAGTAATCAGAAAAGTGAACACAGAGGATCAATACAAGAAGATCTGGCAGTCTAATTGCAGATCTAAGAAGTTGAAGAGAGAGAGCTCCAATCAAGAATTCAGTCTTTGGAACTAAGGCTGAGAAGAAGGATTCAGAATCATCTGGATCTCAAGAAGCAGAGGTCAAGGATCAACTGCAGAGGATTCAGACTAATTCAGTTCTACTCAAGAAGCTTTGAAGGAAGCTAAGTCAGTTTGGATCTAACTGAAGTTCTTCCAAGAACTCTTCAAGAAACTCTCAACTCCTCTCTTATTTTCTGAGTTGTAGAGTTAGTTATTGTAATTCAATCTTAACTTGTAGGATCCATTGGATCTGAGAGATTTGTAAGCCTATATTATAAAGGCTGAGGGTAGGGCTTGGTTGCCTGAGTGTAGGAGTTGAAGAACTCTGAGTGTAGGCCTTAATTGGCTGAGTGTAGGCCTGGGTGGCTGAGTGTAGGCCCTTGTGGCTGAGTGTAAGGCTTTGGGCCTGAGGTGTAGGAACCTAGTTGGGTTCTGAGATAGTGAAGAAGATTGGCTGAATCTAGTACACTGCTAGATAGGCGAAGGGGGAAAGTGGATGTACCCAAAGATTGGGGAACCACTATAAATTTGTGTGTCTGCTGTGCTGTGCTGTGCTGTGAATTAACTGTTTATATTCTGTTATTGTTGTTAGCTGTAGAAATCTGTGAGATAACTGTTTTGCTGCAAACAAAGTTTCAAAAAGGTTTAGGTCACCTATTCACCCCCCCCCTCTAGGTGTTTAGGTACCATAACTTTCAAGTGGTATCAGAGCCAGGTTCCTCAAAAAGGACTAACTGTCTGAGGAGATCCAGTTTGGCAGATTCAGTGTAAGTCAGAACACAGTTTCAAGAAAATCAAGAAACTTGGGTTCTTCAGAGAATCACAAGGAATTGGGTTCAATGAAACTGCCCATATGCAGAAAAGAGATTTTTGGAATCTGGAAAGAGAGGGTAAGGCTGTTCATGGAAGCCTCTGACCCTAGAATCTACATCACAGTCAAAGTGGGGCCATATGTGCCCATGAAGATCTCAGTATTGGATGCAAATCAGAGGACTCCAAAGGATTTCTCTGAGATGACCAAGGATGAAATTGTCCTAGCCACTATGGACAAAAGGGCACAAAACATAATAGTAAGTGCCATTGATGATGCAACTTTTCAGAACCTAATTCACTGTAAAACAGCAAAAGAAATGTGGGATACCCTCATTGTCTATAGGGAAGGTTCTGAAGAAGTTAGGCAAGATAGAAAGTCCTTGCTTAATCAAGAGTATGAGAGCTTTAGGCAAGGAAGAGGAGATAGCATCACTGAATGCTACAAGAAGTTCTATAGAATTGTTAATGAACTCATGTCCTATGAAAGATAATTCACTAACTATGAATTGAATGATAAGTTCTTGAGGTCCCTAACCAAAGATTGGGACACTAAGATCTGTGCCATCAGAGAAATGGCAAAGTTGGGAGAAATTCCTCCTCCCACACTATTTGGCAAGTTGCTGTCTTATGAGATGCAGCTGTCTGTGAGAAAAGAGGAGGAAAAATCAACAAGGACTGAGCACAGGGAAAGGACTGTTGCCTTCAAGTCAGAAGTACCTAGAAAGGGCAGGACTAAGTCATCAACTCCTCCTCCAGAGGTAGTTGAATCAGAATCTGATGAGTCTGTTAGCACAAAGTCTACAAGCAGTGAAAGTGATGAAGACTTTGCTGCATTCACCAGACATTTTCAGAAATTCCTGAAGAAGAAACAGTGGAGGTCCAGACCTTCATTTTCCAAAGGGAAAGAAGTTCAGTATCAGGAGAAGAAGCCTTCAAAGAAGGACAAGAAAAAGACAAAGACTAGCAAGGCAACTGGGTCTAGGATAGTGTGTTACTGCTGCAATAGACAGGGTCATGTTATTGCAGATTGTCCTGAGAGAAGAAAAGAATCCAGTGACAAAAAGAAGACTCACTTCAAAGGAAAGAAGGAGAAGTCCTTTGTTGCAAAGAATGAGAAGACTCTTTCAAACATTTCTTCTTCAGACACTGAGACAGATGCTGAAGCCTACATAGGGCTATTTGCTGAAGAAGAAGAGGAGTTTATGCAGATCATGGAATCAATCTATGAACAAGAAGAGTGTCAGTGCCAAGGACTGATGGCATTGACTGAAAGTACCAAAATCCTGGAGCAGCCAGGACCTAGTCAGGTACAAAGTCCAACTCAAAGTTCAGATTTCAGTTCTAGTTCAGAGTCAGATTCATCTTCATCAAGTGATGGAAGTGTTTCTGAATCTGAGGGAGATATTCATCAGCTCTTAGATGAATATAAAGTACTGTTGCAAGCCTATAAGAAAAGCAAGTCCCTTGCCAAAAGTCAGGCAAAGGAAATTGCTGATCTAAAGGCAGCTGCAACAGACATTGAGAAGGAATTTGATCAAAAGCTCAATGAGGTAGCCAGGCTGAAACACATTACTGTGATTCAGATGGGAACTATCACTTATAAAAATGATCAAATCAAGTTACTGGAGATTAATCTCCAGAAGGAAAGAGAGCTAGTTGCTAGGTTTTCAAAACCTAAATCAGTGCTACCCTTGATTGATGAATTTGTTCATCATAAAGGAAAGGCTGGATTGGGTTTTATTAAACCAGCTAGGACTGTTAAGGATCAGTCCAAGTCCAAGGGCAAAGCCCCAACATTCAATAAGCCTGCTGTAGTCAAGACAGCCAAGTCTGTACCTAAGCAAAGGTACAACAAGTTTGAATGCTGGTGTTGTGGCAAGGTTGGCCACTTTGCCTTGGATTGTTGGCACAATACCCGTGCCAAGTTGAGTAGCAAGTTACCTGGTGGAAAGCCAGCAGGTAGCTATGTCAAGTTGCAAACTAACAATCACCAAGGACCCAAGTTTACTTTGGGTTCTAAGGTTCATTAATTTGTTTTGCAGGTGAATCCAAGTGGCCATACCCCAACATGGTACTTGGATAGTGGATGTTCCAGACATATGACTGGAACAAGGGGACTACTGAAGGACTACATTCCAATCAAAAATGGTCCTAATGTGACCTTTGGTGGTTCTGAAAAAGGAATCATCAAAGGGTTTGGTAACATCTCTTCAAACCTTGTTACCATTACTCAAGTGGCTTATGTTAAAGGGTTGAAACACAACCTCATTAGTATAAGTCAGTTAAGTGATGTAGGGTATGACATCTCATTTGTTAAAAATGGTTGTCATATCAAGAGGTCAAGTGATCAAGAGATCATTTTGACAGGATATAGAAAGAGGAATGTCTATTGTTTAGACATTATGGTTGAGAACATTAGTTCTCCAGTTTGTCTTGTAGCTGATGAGACAGTCTCTCAATGTGTCAAATGGCACAAGAGGCTTGCCCATCTTAATTACAAGACTATTAGCAAACTCTTTAGCAAAGAGTTAGTGAGGAATGGTCCTCAAGTTAAGTGTGTCAAAGATGGCATTTGCTCAGCTTGTCAAAAGGGCAAGCAGACTAAATCCACCTTTAGAAGCTTAGACAACAAAGATGCTGTGAGGTGTTTATACCTCTTGCATATGGATCTATTTGGTCCAATGCCAGTTCACAGCTTAGGTAGGAAGGTCTATACCTTTGTAGTTGTTGATGACTACTCAAGGTTTTCCTGGGTGTTCTTCTTAAAGCAGAAATCTGAAACACCTAGTGTCTTCCATAGCTTTGTTAAGCAAATTCAGAATGAATTGAACTGTACAGTGGTCAAAATTAGAAGTGACCATGGTACTGAGTTTCAGTCTGAAAGCATGACAAAACTGTGTGAAGATTTTGGGATATTTCAAGAATTCTCTTCACCTAGAACACCTCAGCAAAATGGCATTGCTGAAAGGAAGAATAGGACCTTGATAGAGGCTGGTAGGACCCTATTAAGTGATTCATCACTGCCAGAGTATTTCTGGGCTGAAGCAGTTAACACTGCATGCCATGTGATAAATAGGGCTACCATCACTAAAAGGTTAAACAAACCCCCTATGAAGTTGTGAAAGGCAGGAAACCAAATCTATCCTATTTCAGGATTTTTGGTTGCAAATGCTTCATACTTAACAATGGAAAGTCTTACCTAACTAAGTTTGCTGCCAAGTCCCAGGAGGGAGTGTTTGTTGGGTACAGCAATAATAGCAAGGCTTATAGAGTCTACAACTTGACTACACAAGTTGTAGAGGAGTCTGTGCATGTAGTTTTTGATGAGACAAAACTAATTAACAATGAGTTGTCTAGCAATGTATGCAGCCCCACAGGTCTTACTAAGAAGATGGACAAGCTAATCATAGAAGATGTACCTGCTGCAAGACAGCAAGTAGAAGAAGATGGCTTATGTCCAGGGGGAGAACTACATGTACCAGGAGCTGAAGAAGTACAAGGAACTCAGCTTGATGAAGATGCTGAAGAAGTTCAACCAGAAGTAAGGATGCCTCCAGCCAACAGGCATCTAAGAGATCATCCAGTAGAGCTGATTATTGGAGATCCAAGACAAGGTGTTCAGACAAGGAGCAGAAATCAGAATGCTGTAGTATATTCAAGTTTTCTGTCTCAAATAGAACCAAAGAAATTTGAAGAAGCTATACAAGATCCACAGTGGACTGAAGCAATGCAGGAAGAACTTAATCAGTTCAAAAGGTGCAAGGTTTGAAACTTGGTTCCTAAACCTAAAGATCACAATGTGATAGGAACAAAGTGGATCTATAGGAATAAGTTAGATGAACAAGGAGTCATCATTAAGAATAAAGCAAGACTGGTTGCAAAAGGATATAGGCAAGAAGAAGGTATTGATTTTGATCAAACCTTTGCTCCAGTAGCCAGACTGGAAGCCATAAGGATGTTCTTGGCCTATGCAACCTATCAAGGATTCAAGGTATACCAAATGGATGTGAAGTCAGCATTCTTAAATGGTAATTTGAAAGAAGAAGTCTATGTGGAGCAGCCTGCAGGTTTTGTTGATCCAACTCTACCTCATTATGTCTATAGACTTAGGAAAGCATTATATGGGTTAAAACAAGCACCTAGAGCTTGGTATGAAACCCTATCTAGTTTCCTCATTGAGAACAAGTTCTCAAGGGGGAAAATAGATAAGACTCTATTCCTTAGGGAATCTAGAGGCAAAGTCATACTTGTCCAAATATATGTAGATGACATTATATTTGGGTCTACTGAAAGTAGCCTTTGCAAAAAGTTTGCAAAGCTTATGCAAAGTCAATTTGAGATGAGTAGTATGGGAGAACTAAAGTTTTTCTTGGGTCTCCAAGTTAAACAGACTGGAAGTGGTCTATCCATATGTCAGTCCAAGTTCACCCTAGAACTCATAAGGAAGTATGGTATGGATTCATCCAGTACCATGAAGACTCCTATGGGGTCAAGTATGTCTCTGAGCAAGGATGATGCAGGGAAACCTGTAGATGAAACCTTGTATAGAGGGATAGTTGGCTCCCTACTATACTTGACTGCAAGTAGGCCTGACATTATGTATGCTACATGTGTTTGTGCCAGGTATCAAGCCTGCCCTAAAGAGTCTCACTTGACTGCAGTCAAGAGAATCTTGAGATATCTAAAGGGCACACCTTATCTAGGCCTCTGGTACCCTAGGAATGGAGATTTTGATCTAACAGGCTATTCAGATGCAGACTTTGCAGGATGCAAAGAAGATAGAAAGAGCACTACTGGATCCTGTCAATTCCTAGGTGGAAGACTCATTTCATGGAGTAGCAAGAAGCAAACTAGTGTGGCTATTTCCACAGCTGAGTCAGAATATGTAGCTGCAGGAAGTTGCTGTGCTCAACTTCTGTGGATTCAACATCAGCTAGAAGACTATGGATTTCAGGTAAGTAGAACTCCACTTTACTGTGATTCTACAAGTGCTATTTCAATAGCTAACAACCCTGTATCTCATAGTAGAACTAAACATATTGAGATTAAATATCACTTTCTTAGGGAGCATGTAGAAAGAAATGATATTGCACTTGAATATGTTAAAACTGATAATCAGATAGCTGATATGTTTACTAAGCCCTTAGAAGAAGCTAAGTTTAATAGGTTCAAAATTGAACTAGGTATGATAAACTTAGACTAAGTTTACAGAACTAAAAATTGGCTAAGTAAAAAGGTGTCGACACATAGACAAGTCTATGTCGACACAGAATGGTAAGTGTCGACACTTCAGGAAAATAGTGTCGACACATCTAGGAAGTCAGTGTCGACACTTCAGAATGTTAGTGTCGACACATGTCGAGTAGGTGTCGACACTTTAGAATGTTAGTGTCGACACATGACAAGTTGGTGTCGACACATTCAATGATGTGTCGACACTTAAGTTTTACTCAGAATTTTCTAAGTAACGTCTCGACTACATGTCGAGTAGTGTGGTGTCGACACATAACCACGTGTCGACACATAAAATCTGTTGACTAAACTTGTGTCGACACATATGTGTCGAGACATTATAAGTCAGTGTCGACACTTATTGCCAGTGTCGACACATCTTTAGTAATCCATCCCGCCTGTTCGTCTTCAAACCAGAAAGGTATAAATAGGATTCTGTCTTTGTTTGTCGACACGCTTTCAGAGTTTCGAGACCAAAACTACTGTGTCGACATTTCTCTTTTCTCAAGACTAAATCTCTAAACCCTAATGGCTCCCAAGCTCGAGGAGAATGTCAATGAAGGCTATGAGCTGGTTCGTGGCGCGTTCGATGATGGTGATCAAGAAATCAGATCGGTGGTAACCCTAGTCACCGATTCTGGATTGGAGTATCTGGTTTCAGAACCAACAAAAATATGGAAGAAGTTCTTGAATTCCTTACTGAAGGTCAGTAGATGATTCAGGTTACAGGATCAAATCAAGAGTTCATGGCACCAAGGTCAAAATTTCACCCAAATCTCTGAGAAAGGTACTTCAGCTACCTAAAATTCAAGAAGAAGAGGAAGTGACTACATCTAAGACCAAAGAAGCACTTACCTGGTGTGGTCTAGATCCTAAGCTGAAGATTGGATTTGTTTTCAACAGGAGAGGAATGAACACTCAAGGAAAGTTCCTGTCAGAGATAGTGAGAAAGGTTATACTCAGCAAGACTGGAGGGCATGACAGGGTGTCAGCCTCCATGTTCAGTGTTATGACCAGAATTATCTTCAACCTCAAAACAGACTGGTCAATGGTTATCTTTGAGAAGATAAAGGAAAGTCTGAAGAAGCCCAATCTGGGCAGGATACTTAGTCTCTACCTGGCTGGTACAATACCAGAGGTAATGAGCACTGTTGCAGGTAGCAAAATCAACCACATGAGAAAGATGGACATGAGGATCTTCTCAAGGTGGGAAAGGGTGCTGTCAAAGGAACTGTCCACCCCTGAGAAACAAGTTTCTAAGAAAGAATCACCTCCTAAGAAGAAGAGGAAGATAGCTCCTGTGACACAGGAGTCCTCCAGCAGTTCAGGTAGTGAAGAACTAGTTGTTTTCACTCCTGATAGTCATGAGGAAGTGGCTGCAGAGAAGTCTCCTGCTCCTCAAGAGCCAGCTGAAATCCAGGGGGAGCTGCCTCCAGCTAGCCCCATGCATAAGGATCCAAGCCAGGGGGAGCCACCAGCTGTAGAACAACCCTCTACACTGGAGAGTGAGCAAGCTACACTTATTATCCAAGAGGTACTTTCTGACCTCAACACTTTAGATTTTTCTGTGATAGATTCTGATTTGTCTGATGTCCATCAGCAAACTCAGCAAGAAAATCAAGAACCAGATGTTGTTCTCCAAGACACATCAGTTATCCTAGAAGTGGTTCCTGATAAAGTTGTTGATGAACCCAGTACTTCTCCTGCACAGTCCCCTCCTGAATACACCATGGAAGATCTATTTCTAAATCTAGAACAGGAGGACTTTGACATGGATAAAGTTGGTGCTGCTGAAGAGAAGGGTGCTGCTGCTGAGGGGGAGACACTGCAAGTTCAGGAAGAGCCTATCAGGCAAGAAAGTGAGAAAGCACTAGATGTGCAAGCTGAAAAACCATCAAGCCCTAAGGACAGGGTGCATATAGCTAGTACTTCAGAGTCTGAAGAAGATGAGACTGCACAAGCTAAAAAGAAGAAACTCTATGTCTTCAAGAGGAGAAGTCAGAGTTACAAGAAAGCCTTGCAATCCATTGCCCAAAGCCCATAGTTCAACAAGCCCCAACTGTTGACTATAGTGCTCTACTGATTGCACTGCAAATCAAGATGGATGAACAAAGGAAGGCTATAGAAACTTATGTTGATGAAGGGCACAAGACACTACAATCTGATCTGGCACAGGAAATCAAGTCCATAAGGTTTGAAATGAACCTTAATAAAAAGGAGATGACTGACTGTTTTACAAAGGGTGCTAATGCAGTGGTCTATCTGGCAACCCACCAAGAGAAAATAAAGTCTCAAGTAGATGATATAGCACTGAAGCAAGGCTATGTGCTGGAAAATCAGTTGAGAATGAATGATAATTTGACTGCATCCCACAATGCTATAGTCACTGAACTGAAGAATAAGCCAGCTAAATCTTCCACATCTGCTGCTGCCAAGGCTGAATTTGATAAAGCATTTCAAGATGAAATTGCTGCTGTCAAGACTGCAATTAAGGATTCACAGAAGGTCATTTCTGAACAGCTTACAAAGCTTAGACCTTATTTTAAGGATGGCATCAGGTACTTGGATAGCCAAATCAGGTTCCAGAAAGATGATGTAAGAGATCATGTTGAACAAGAAGTCATAAAGGGGGAGAGGGTGTTAGTCAAAGCTAGCTCTAACCATGCCAAATGGATTTCTAACTCCATCAGAGCTACACTGGGCTATCCTCCCCTGTGTGATGATGATAATGTAGCTGAATCAGGTATTCAAAGTGCATATCTTGGAGGTGAGCAACAGGAAGTAGCTCAGGTGATCTATCCACCTCCAGATTTTGACATGGTTCATGCAGAAGTAAGCACAATGTATAGTCCAACTACTGGAAAGCCTAATGTTGTTCTGGAAAAGGTTGTTCATCCTGTTACAGCAGCTATGCAAGAGGCTATGGACAAAGAAGAAGAGACAAGGCTGTCAAAGAAGAAGTTCAGGGAACTTAGCTGAGCAAAAACCTGATTTTGAACAATGGAGCCCTACTTCTAGGAACATCATTCTCACAGCCTGGAAAGCAGCCAAGGACAATGCACATGAGAGGAACAAATGGTTCTCAGAAGCAGAATGGAGGAAGCATGAGATTAGGCAGGAAGCCATTGTCCAGTATAGAAGGAAGGCTAAGTTAGGAAAGCTACCTCCTACAGCTGTGGAGCCTAGCAAGTACTTTCCTAAGCCCTATCATTATTTTGAGAGGCAGAAAATCAAGGCTGAAGAACAAAAGAAGAAGGACTCCAAAGGCAAGAAGACTGCTGATACTGAGCCTGCTGCTGCTGCTGTAAAGGCCAAAGTACAAGCTGGGAAAGGCATAGTTATAAAAGAGCCTGATCAGAACTAGATTAAGATTAGACTAAGACACATTGTTGTAATCTTTTACATATGCAATATTCTTGTAAAACAATGGAAATGTATTAAAACAATGTAAGAACAATTTTTGATAAATATATTTCATGATTGTTCAGTAGAATGTGTCTAATTCTTGTTTATTATGTAATGCTGAATGAGTATACATGTGTGCTTTATTACATGTTTAAGTTTACCCTGTTGATATATACCTGCTTTACATCATTCTCTAATTTTTAATTATGAGTGGTGTATATCATTGACTAAGGGTTATGACTTCTCCAAATAGGGGGAGATTGTTGGGTACATTGGTCAAATGTACCTGATTTGAAGAAGCCTGACCCAACTCAATGATATACATCATAATGTATTTGATGTGTGTTTGAGTTACTTGTGCAGGTTAGGTATTCACTGGACTGAAGCTAAAAGTTTCTAAGTCCATGTGTCGACACCCAGAGGGAAAGTGTCGACACTTGAGAAAGCTTGTGTCGACACCCAGACAAGCAGTGTCGACACTTGGAATCATTGTGTCGACACCTGGGATAAAGAGTCGACACCAGACAGAAAGTGTCGACACTTGGAGCTGTGTCGACACTCAGTGAAGAAGTATGCAGAAAAGCTGTGTCGACACTTAGCAGAAGTGTCGACACCTAGAAGAGCTGAGTCTACATCAGAAAGTGTCGACACTTGGAGTTGTGTCGACACTCAGCAAAATTCTGCAGAGACAAAGGACAAGTGTCGACACTCAACACAATGTGTCGACACTCAATCAGCAGAGTCAACATATGAAGAATGTGTCGACACTCAGCACAATGTGTCGACACACAGCCAGAAGAGTCAACACTTGAAGTAAGTGTCGACACTCAGCACAATGTGTCGACACTTAGCTAAAGACTCTACATTTGAAGAAAGTGTCGACACAAGGAGCTGTGTCGACACTTAGCAAAGAACAGAAAAGTTTACAAAATATTCTAAGTACAAGTGTCGACACTAAGGGAATGTGTCGACACTCAGCTGAAGAAATAAAATTGAAGACTTGTGTCGACACCAAGAAGCAGTGTCGACACTTGACAGTTTCAACACATGAAGATGTGTCGACACAAAGGAGATGTGTCGACACTTAGGAGAATACAGTTAAAGAATGAAGAACAAGTACTTGTGTCGACACTCAATTTCAGTGTCGACACATGCAGAAGAATCAGTGTCGAGACATACAAGGATATGTGTCGACACCTTGTAGACGTGTGTCGACACTTACACAACATGTGTCGACACTTAGTCTATAAGTGTCGACACTTAAGAACAGAAAGTCTCGACACTATCTGACAGTTAGAGAATTTCAAGAAGTGACTGGTTGACATGACAGCTGCCGATCCAGCCGGTCTACAGCAACTGTCAGAGAAGTCAGAAGTCTGTTATGAACCGGACCAGCCGGTTACCATGAAGGAAGCCTATAAATAGGCACTCACAGTTTACAGAAGTTGTTGTTGACATAAGAATTACAAATTGTTCTTTCAAGTAGTGAGAATAATTAAAGTGGTTGATCAGATTATTCAAGTAATCAGAAAAGTGAAACACAGAGGATCAATACAAGAAGATCTGGCAGTCTAACTGCAGATCTAAGAAGTTGGAGAGAGAGAGCTCCAATCAAGAATTCAGTCTTTGGAACTAAGGCTGAGAAGAAGGATTCAGAATCATCTGGATCTCAAGAAGTAGAGGTCAAGGATCAACTGCAGAGGATTCAGACTAATTCAGTTCTACTCAAGAAGATTTGAAGGAAGCTAAGTCAGTTTGGATCTAACTAAGTTCTTCCAAGAACTCTTCAAGAAACTCTCAACTCCTCTCTTATTTTCTGAGTTGTAGAGTTAGTTATTGTAATTCAATCTTAACTTGTAGGATCCATTGGATCTGAGAGATTTGTAAGCCTATATTATAAAGGCTGAGGGTAGGGCTTGGTTGCCTGAGTGTAGGAGTTGAAGAACTCTGAGTGTAGGCCTTAATTGGCTGAGTGTAGGCCTGGGTGGCTGAGTGTAGGCCCTTGTGGCTGAGTGTAAGGCTTTGGGCCTGAGGTGTAGGAACCTAGTTGGGTTCTGAGATAGTGGAGAAGATTGGCTGAATCTAGTACACTGCTAGATAGGCGAAGGGGAAAGTGGATGTACCCAAAGATTGGGGAACCACTATAAATTTGTGTGTCTGCTGTGCTGTGCTGTGCTGTGAATTAACTGTTTATATTCTGTTATTGTTGTTAGCTGTAGAAATCTGTGAGATAACTGTTTTGCTGCAAACAAAGTTTCAAAAGGTTTAGGTCACCTATTCACCCCCCCTCTAGGTGTTTAGGTACCATAACTTTCAGTAACAAGGCTAACATATTTAGACAAAAGTGAGGTGCAAAACAAGAAGAACAAGCTAGTAAAATTGAAAGGGGAAAGCTAGCTAAACTTGCACAATCAAAGAACAAGAAAACAAGATTGGCAAAGGTGAAGAACACCGCTTGCCTGAACCGAGACGACACCGCGACGGCTGCTCCTCTCTTTCCTTCCCTTGCCTTAGCTTTTCTCCCTTGCTTTCTCTTTGAGAATGAAGAAGAAGGTGAAGAAAGGGATAAGTGAGGAGGAAGAATCTCATTCTCGGTGTTATATCTTCCAGAACAGAGCTGGACCGTTTGATCCAGAATCAGAGAAATGAACGACACAAAAAAACTGAAAAATTTGATTTTCGGCCCTGACACGCCCTGTGACACGCCCGTGTCACAGGCCGTGTCACTTAAGCGGTAGGCAACCGCCTCACCTCCAAACAGTACACGGCCCGTGACACGGGCGTGTCACAGGCCGTGTCACTGGACATGCCTACCTACACGGCCGTGTCACTTGTACACATCATCCAGCCAAACAACCCGAGCAGGACATGGCCTTGGGACACGCCCATGTCCCAAGCCGTGTCACCCCATACTCGACATTCATCGAGCGAACTTCGTCGAGCGAAGTTCATCGACAGCGGGACATGCCCTGTGACACCCCGTATCACAGGCCGTGTACCCCTCTCTCGACACTCGACACTCGACACTCGACATTCGTCGAGCGAAATTCGTCGACCCAGCGGGACACGGCCCGTGACATGCCCGTGTCACGGGGAATGTACCCCATTCATCGAGCTCAACTCGACGCAAACAAAATTCGTCGAGTCAAGGAGGTCACGCCCCAGGCCACGCCCTGGGTCACGCCCCGACATGCCCGTGTCGGGGGGCATGTTCCTCCCGAAACTTCGTCGAACGAAGTTCGATGACCACAAAGCCAAAACATGCCATGTACACGCCCTGGGACACGCCCGTGTCCCAGGCCGTGTCACTCAAAAAGTTGACCATTTTTCACTATTTTGAAAGAGTTCCTTTCCCATCCTAGACCATTTCTTCCTTAAGGACTTTTTACCCTTTTTTATTGTCAAATCAAGGAAACATGCTTTCATCTACTAACTCCACATCTTACATACAAAATTCCATACAATCAACCCGTTTTGAGCAACACGACTCAGGCTCGAGAAAGTGCATGCATTCCTAAGAGGCCTCACCGAGTCCCCAAAAATAGACTCCGGCTTGCTGGGGAACCGTGCAACTAGGCTACCAAAACAGCCACTCGAAATCCCGCGTGAAAACCATGCTCCACCAACGGTCAGAGCCAACGCAACGCCCATCAAGCGTATGCAATCATTCAACAAAAACATCCGGGGCGTTACAGTCACTCCCCCTAACAAAAAGTTTCGCCTCGAAACTTTTCAATACTTCTTATATCAATCAAATAAGTAACCAAACAAAAACACCAATTCACATACCAGCTGAATTTACGGGAACAAATGAGGGTAAGCCGCCCTCATCGTTGACTCGAGCTCCCACGTCGCGCTTTCCACATTCTGATTTTTCCATGGCACCTTGACCATAAGAATCTTCTTTTTCCGCAACACGCAATCTTGGGAGTCCAAAATACGGATGGGCATCTCCACATAAGAAAGGTTCGACGCCAACTGCGGCACAAAGTCCAAAACTTGCTTGTCATTCCGCACACACTTTCAAAGTTGGCTGACATGAAACACGTCGTGAACACCAGGAAAGTTCACGGGTAACTCTACTTTGTAAGCGGATGCACCAACCCGCACAAGAATCTTGAAGGGACCCACAAATCTTGGGTCTAATTTGTGCTCTTTTCCAAACCTCTTAATTCCAACCATTGGGGAGACTTTCAGAAGACGAAATCCCCCACAGCAAACTCTAACTCCAACCTTCGCCGGTTGGCGTACTTTTCATATTGCTCTTGGGCGATCCGGAGCTTCTCCCGAATAAGTCGTACGACAACTTCCATGTCCTCGAGCGCCTCTGGGACCAACAAAGGCCGCTCGCCAACCTCAGCCCAAAATAAGGGAGTCCAACATCATCACCCATATAAAGCTTCGAACGAGCCATTTGCAAGCTTTCTTGATAACTGTTATTATATGCGAATTCCATAAGCCGCAAACGTTCATCCCATGCTCCGCCATACTCAAGAATATAACATCGAATCATATCTGACACGATTTGGTTTACTCGTTCCGTTTGGCCATTCGTCTGTGTTGAAGTATTAGACCGGGCGGCTTAGCGGTCTGATCCATCGGTTTGTTGACCGAGCGGCTTAGCGGTCTGATCCAGCGGTTTGTAAACCGGGCAGTCTATCGGTCTACCTCTGCGGCCTGTTCTATCCTGCTGGAGTTGCCGAGCGGTTAACCCATCTGTCTAACCGCGCGGCCTGTGCGGTCTCCATTATTCTAGCCGCTCAGTACTGTAAATGTTTAGTCCCACATTGTTTGTATACTCTCTTCTTATCTCCTCCATTCTATATAAGGGAGGTCATACATTTGTAAATGATATCTTTTTTGGATAATAAAATTCAATTATTCAAAAGTTTATTCGCTTGTTCTCTACTTTTTGCTTCTTTCCGCTACTTTCTAACATGGTATCAGAGGGAGGTTGTCCTGCTGCGGGGGTGTGTTGAGATTATATTAGCCAGCAGGACACGTGTGTGTGAGACCGCATGTTTGGGCTTTCCCCATCGCGTTCCAGGTCTGGGTGTTGACCCCGGTGGGCCCCCTTGTGTGGCGGAATATCCCCGCGGTCCTGTGGTTGGGGTTAGTCCCACACCGCCTGCAACAGGCGATCCTTTGTGTTCATGTACCCCCGTCCCCCCTTACCATCACCTCGGGGTTTTGGGAAGATGTGTGGTGACGGGTGGTTTCGCCCGTCACCACACATCCGGGTGAAGTTTCGCCCCGACGGCACTGTGGATCGCTACAAAGCCCGGCTGGTGGCCAAGGGCTTTACTCAGACTTATGGCATTGATTATTTTGATACCTTCTCTCTGGTTGCTCGCCTCAGCACCATCTGGGTTCTCTTTTCTGTGGCTGTTAACCGGGCTTGGGCTATTTCCAGCTTGATGTGAAGAATGCCTTTCTCTATGGCGATCTTCAGGAGGACGTCTATATGGAGCAACCTCCTGGGTATGTTGCTTAGGGGAGACACGTGTCTGTCATTTGAAGAAGGCCATTTATGGCCTAAAGCAGAGCCCTCGGGCATGGTTCGACAAGTTCAGTGGTATTATGGCTACCATCGGCTTTCAAAGGAGTTCGGCCGATCACTCCTTATTCATTCGCAAAACGGCCTCGGGACTGGTGGTTTTGGTTGTATATGTGGATGATATTCTCCTTACTGGCGATGACCGAGATGGGTAGACTTGACGAAGAAGCACCTCCGTCAGCACTTGGTCACGAAGGATATGGGCTCCCCAAAATACTTTTTGGGGATAGAAATCTCTCGGAAACTTGACTCCTTGGTTCTCTCTCAACGGAAGTATGCACTTGATCTTCTACGAGAAGCAGGATTGATAGGTGTCAAACCAGCTCGTTTTCCCATGGCTGTTGGAGAAGACAAAACATGGACGGATGATTCGCCTCTTCTATCTGATGTCACACGGTATAGACGTTTGGTAGGCAAACTCATCTATCTCACGGTGACTAGACCCGACATCGCCTACGCTGTAGGCAAGGTCAGTCAGTTTATGCAAGCTCCCAGGGAGTGCCATCTTCAGTCCGCCTTGAAGATTTTAGAGTATATCAAAGCAGCACCGGCAGAGGGTTACTCTTTCAGAGGAATGGTCATATGAGGGTTGAGGCCTACTCAGATTCAAGTTATGCGGATGACAAAGGCGATCGTAAATCCACATCAGGTTTTTGTACCTTTGTTGGAGGTAATCTCGTGAGTTGGAAGAGCAAGAAACAGTCCGTTGTTTCCAGATCCAGTGCCGAAGCAGAATACCGGAGTATGGCGTCAACCACGTGTGAGTTAAAGTGGTTGCGGGCTCTCATGCTTGACCTGGGCGAGGTATATGACTGTCCTCTTCCTATGTTCTGTGACAACAAGGCCGATATACACATATCCAGAAATCCGGTCTTCCATGAGAGAACAAAGCATATAGAGGTTGACTGTCACTTCATTCGGGAAGAGATTTTGAAGAAACAGATTTGTACTCCTTTTGTCACCTCTGACAAAGAGTTGGCAGATATCTTCACCAAGCCGGTTTCTACTTCCTTCTTCCGCATTTGTGACAAGCTGGGCATGATTGATATCTATGCTCCAGCTTGAGGGGGAGTATTGAAGTATTAGACCGGGCGGCTTAGCGGTCTGATCCAGCGGTTTGTTGACCGAGCGGCTTAGCGGTCCGATCCAGCGGTTTGTAAACCGGCGGTCTATCGGTCTACCTCTGCGGCCTGTTCTATCCTGCTGGAGTTGCCGAGCGGTTAACCCATCTGTCTAACCGCGCGGCCTGTGCGGTCTCCATTATTCTAGCCGCTCAGTACTGTAAATATTTAGTCCCACATTGTTTGTATACTCTCTTCTTATCTCCTCCATTCTATATAAGGGAGGTCATACCTTTGTAAATGATATCTTTTTTGGATAATAAAATTTAATTATTCAAAAGTTTATTCGCTTGTTCTCTACTTTTTGCTTCTTTCCGCTACTTTCTAACAGTCTGAGGGTGGTAAGCAGTGGAATACCTCAAATCCGTCCCCAAACCCTCGTGTAGACTCTTCCAGAAATGAGAAGTAAATTGGGAATCCCGGTCTGAAATAATATTTACTGGCACACCATGCAGTCGATGATCTCGTTCAAATATAGCTCTGCTATTATCTTCATTAGGTAGTTGATCTTAAATGGTATGAAGTGAGCACACTTGGTCAATCTATCCACGATCACCCATACGGAGTCATGTCCTCGTGGAGATCTTGGTAAGCCTGTAATAAAATCCATTGAAATGCTTTCCCACTTCCATGTTGGAATCTCCAAGGGTGTCAACTTGCCACCCGGCCTCCCATGATCAGCTTTCACCGCTTGCAGGTATGACACTCAGATACAAATTTCGCTATATCTCTTTTCATTCCATACCACCAGACAATTTGTTTCAAATCACAGGTACATTTTAGTTAAGCCTAGATGGTAGGCCATACTTGAGCCATGTGCTTCCCTACACACCATATCTCGAATGTCTCCAACTACGGGGATACAAAATCGACCGCGATATTTTAACGTGCCTGCGCCATCAATAGCAAAATCTGGTAATTCACCTTTTTCAGTCCGAAGAAATAAATGTAAAATATCAGGATCCTCCTTTTGATGTTGTCTTGCAAGCACCATCCATGAATGTTCTTCTACTGCCGAATGACTTTGCGGTTCATATCTTCCCATGGAAATATCCATCAATAGAAATTCCTCCACTAGACGGTCGGCCGAAAGATTAAATAATTTACCTGTCTTCCGACTCAAAGCATCGACCACAACATTAGCTTTCCCGGATGATACTGAATCTCCACATCATAATAAGCTACATATTCAAGTCATCGCCGTTGGCGTAGATTAAGTTCCTTTTGCGTGAAGACGTACTTCAAACTTTTATGATCCGTAAAGATTTTACACTGCGCGCCGTAAAGTAAGTGTCTCCACAACTTCAATGCAAATATCACCGCTGCGAACTCCAAATCATGCGTCAGGTAGTTCTTTTCATGACTTTTCAACTGTCGAGACCCATACGCAATCACCTTTTTGTCTTGCATTAAAACACATCCAAGTCCAACGTGCGACGCATCCACAAAAACCTCATAATCTATCCCTTCTGTCGGTAATATCAACACAGGAGCGGTACATAATCTGTTCTTGAGTTCAAGGAATGATGCCTCACACTTGTCATTCCAATCAAACGCCACATTATTCTGGGTTAAGCGAGTCAAAGGTGCAGCTAAGGTAGCAAACCCTTCTACAAATCGGCGATAATAGCCGGCCAATCCCAAGAAGCTCCGAATCTCCTTGGGTGTCTCGGTCTCCTCCACTCCATGACTGCAACAATCTTTTCGGATCAACTGAAAGTCCATGTTGATTAATAACATGACCCAGAAATGCAACCTGAGGCAACCAAAACTCGCATTTGCTTTGCTTGGCGAACAACTTTTGGTCTTGCAAAGTGGCCAATACCAATCGCAGATGCTATTCATTCTCCTCAGCACTGCGGGAGTAGACGAGAACGTCGTCAAAAAAAACCACCACAAACTTATCCAGAAAATCCTTGAACACCCGTTCATCATATCCATGAAGGCTGATGGTGCGTTGGTCAAACCAAATGACATCACAAGAAATTCAAAATGGCCATGTCTCGATCGAAACGCAGTCCACGGAATATCAGACTACCGGACCTTTAGCTGATGATAGCCCGAGCGAGATCAATCTTCGAGAATACTGAACTGCCACACAATTGATCAAACAAATCATCAATTATTGCCAGTGGGTACTTGTTCTTAATCGTCACCTTGTTCAATTCCCGTAATCGATGCAAAGCCGCATCGACCCATCTTTCTTCTTCACAAATAACACAGTGCACCCCAAGGTGATGAACTTGGCCTGATAAACCCCTTTGCCAATAAGTCATCCAGCTGGGTACGCAACTCTGCTAGCTCATGCGGGGCCATTCTATACGGCGCTTTCGCAATAGGCCGCGTACCCGGCTCCAATCAATGACAAACTCGACATCACATCAGGTGGAAGACCAGGAAGATCAGTAGAAAAACATCTGGAAATTCACGCACAACAGGAATCTCCTCCAAACACGGCAAAACAGCACTAGTCCCCACAACTGAGACTAGACAAGCAAAACAGTCGGAAACAAACAACGTCCGAACACATACCGCCGAAATCCCTGGAGAATCCTGGCATGAATCACCATAAACACTTCCCGGCTGACCATTGTCCTTGATAAAATCCAAGCACTTTCCTTTGCACTGGATAACGACGTCATAGCGGGATAACCAGTCCATGCCCAAGATAACGTCAAAATCTTCCAAATCGATCACCTTCAAATCAGCCTTCGCTAAGAAATCCCCCAACAAAATGGGACAATCAAGAAGACCCCAGTCTGCAACCACAGAAGCACCGGAAGGAAACCTCACCAAAAAGGCATTCCCCACTCGATCTGGTGTCAAACGATACTGATCCACAAAGGTTCAAGCCACAAATGAATGGGTCGTGCCAAAATCGAAGAGAACACGCGCACAACGGTTCTTTACCTTAAATTTTCCTATAAGGGTACATATGTATCTAAGAACTATACTTAAGAGTCATAAACAAAACATGGACAAAAGGATAGAATCGAACCGGAGATAACCTGAGTCGACGTCTGAGCTTCCTCAGACGAGATCACATTTAACTTCCCCTTTCCTTTGTCCACGGCTGCGGTGGAGGCAAGGCCTGGAGTGGTACGGGGTGCAAAACAGGTTGGATCTGCAGGCACCTTGCTCTGAGATGTCCTTGTTTGCCACACTGATAACATGCTTTCTCTTTGGCCCAGCAACGGGCAGTCTCATGCCCCTTTCGTCCACATACTGCACACTCCAAATCTCTAGTTGGCGCACCCTGAATGGCGTGCACCTGCTCCTTCTTCTGCATTCCCAACCGCTTGAAACATCTCTCAAACGGGTGACCTGACCGGCCACAGAAGCTACACGTCTCCTTATTCTTCTTTCTCCCAGCAGCTTCTTGGGAGATTTTCCCTTCCACTAGCTTTATCTTGTCCTTCCTCATCAACTGCCCTCTTTGTTTTGCATTTTCTATAGCTTCAACCTTCAAAGCAGCCTCTACCAGACTGGTATAACTCATCGCTCCATAAGCGCTTGCGAACTACTGGACATCACTCCTTAGTCCGCCAAGAAATCTCTTCACTCGGTCAGCTTTCGTAGTCTCCAGGCCCGGAGCGAACCGACTTAGCTTGCTAAACTCACTTTCATACTCACTTGAGTTTCCTCTGCTTCAGGTACAAAAAGTCATCATCAGGCGGTCCCTTTCGACTGACGGCAAAACTTGAGCCGTAACATTTCTTTGAAGACTTCCCATGAACATCCCGCCACTAAGCTTTCCTTTTCTCGCAACCACCAACTTTTAGCCAACCCTTTTAGTTGATAGGCGGCAAGCATCACCTTCTGGTCCTCGTTAATGCCAGAATAAACAAACATCTCTTCCAATGTGATCACCCAATCATCCAAGATCACAAAGTCCGCTTTTCCATCATAGGGAGGTGGTCCAAATCGCTGAAACTGCAAGATAAAAGTCATCACAGGAGGAACCACAACTGGGGGTATCAACGCCACGGAAGGAGTAGAAACAGCGGGGCCTCTGACAGGCTCTTGCACTCTTGGTGCCAGCCCAGACATCACTGATGACATAGCTTGGAGCTGGGACTGCACATCCTGCACTTGCCTAGTCAAAGCATCATTACTTTGTCGTAGACTATCCATCAGGGCATTATTCTGCGCGCCCGAAGATTGGTCCTCAGATTGGGGAGTCTACCTTGTCACTGGACGCTTCGACATCCTATAAACCATTTCACTCTAAATCAAACTCAACCCAACAATCAACACATAACGACGCTGTACAGACAATACATATATAAATATGAACATCAACTGCTAACTTGCTCTGGGAGTTTGAGAATGATGTTATGCCTAGCCTAAGATGACTCACCGTCATCCCACTAACTTGTGCCTAAACGATGAATGCATGAATTTATGTGACCCAAAACCATGTGTGTACAGGTGTCACCGTGTAAATCTTTAGCTTGGCACGTTGTGCTCATGCAATGTTATGTTATGTGTGCTGTGCTATGCATTCTAGAAAAGGCCTTAATGCATGCCATGAGCGGTCGTACGCATCACAATGCTATGCATCCCATACTACATAACATTGCATACAATGAATAAAAGAAAACGTGCTAGTCGCATCCATATGGTGAGGTTATGCATCCCATACTACATAACCCTCACATGTTGCCCCTATGGTGGATCCATATACAACCACATATTATGCATCCCATACTACATAATATGCCCCGTATACTTCTGTTTATGCCATGAGTGTAGTGTTCGTGCTTCGGCCAAGACGTACTGATGGCACCTCGGTGTGTGTATGATATGATGATTAATACGTATTACAAAAAGGAAAGTTTGCCCGACCAATTGTCAAGCAAACCTCCCTCTGATACCAACTGTCACAACCCGCATTTCCTCAATGAGCAAGTCGTATCAGAGCAAGAGGAAAAACGGGTTATGATGCCACGTCCTGCAGGGGATAACTGCACACGCTCAGACAAACCTTACACTTACTAGACTAAATTAAAATCATCAGTTATATGCAAGAAAACCGTTGAGTTTGATGGTCGTATCCCTCGGCCTAGTAGGGCAAAATGTGGTTGTACGCGGCGGAAAATAATTTACGTTAGTTGTGATTTTTCCTATATGCACTCTAGATTTATTATACCATAGGAAATCGTCTGTTTTTACGTGGTTTGGAAATACGTCTTAGTTTACCAAAACATGTATGCATGACATGGAATAGTAGGTTTGTTTTAACTTTAAAATATCTAATGCAACCTAGCATAAATCCTTCCCAAGAGCAAGTAAACATCATCTCATCCAAATGATTCATATTAGCAGTCTAGCATTCATATGTAGCAAGTAACGAAAGCCACCAATGGGCGCCAACAAGCTGACACGAACCAATTGGAGCGTATGTATGTCTGTACAATAAAGTAAAGAACTACCTCGCCCAACAAGAATGGCAAGCTCCAAGTAAATTTCACCAAACTCTAGCCGCTCAACCGGCTACAACCTGCACCTAAGGCATTCAAGAAAGAACACCTCAGCAATCATCAAGGCTACAACATAGAGCATTAAGTTCATAAAATATGACAAAGGGGATTACCGACCCCATAACAATTTTCATATAAAATGAGTGGAAAGAACAAGGTGGAAAACAAGTGTCAAACACTGACAACCCAACGAGTAAAACACACCAAGTGCGTATAACAACCATCATGCCCTGCACAAACCTGCAGTAGAAACAAGACGACATATGCCAACACCATAACTGTATAACCTCACACGTCGAACACGTGCACTTGTGGTAGTGGTAAGTGATCAGTACTCAAGGGCTCAATGGTGGTAGCCCAGAAGTGCAACGCATCGGGCCAGATCGGGCCAAAATAGGTGCAATGCACCATAAAGCACAACCCCCCTCTGGGGCAATAAACGGTGGACACCAAGGCATTACCACACCGCCCCTCACAGAGCTAGCAAATGACACCACACACCAAACGCACGACGCGAGCTCAAAACTCTTCATAATCCAACCTCAACAAACTCACTACATCGTTCCCAAACATGACCACAAATCACCCAAGTTATATCAAACTTGATAGAGTTTGGGTATCTACGTCACCATAAGCGAACTCCACAAGTTACAACGCCGACCAAACCAACAAGCTTATTATAACATGACTATGACATGAACAAGAAGGAATCACATGAACAAGCAAAAAGTACATGAATGAGAAAGGTAAAGCTACATGAATAAAATTAAGAATTACAGGCATAAGAAAGAATTGAGTATAGGGAAATTAGATAAGTAGGCGATAAGCATATAATACTTGAAGGAACAAGAAGATTCATGCTTGTGAGTACTAAACAAAAGTAAGAGTAACAAGGCTAACATATTTAGACAAAAGTGAGGTGCAAAACAAGAAGAACAAGCTAGTAAAATTGAAAGGGGAAAGCTAGCTAAACTTGGACAATCAAAGAACAAGAAAACAAGATTGGAAAGGGTGAAGAACACCGCTTGCCTGAACCGAGACGACACCGCGACGACTGCTCCTCTCTTTCCTTCCCTTGCCTTAGCTTTTCTCCCTTGCTTTCTCTTTGAGAATGAAGAAGAAGGTGAAGAAAGGGATAAGTTAGGAGGAAGAATCTCTTTCTCGATCTTATATCTTCCAGAACAGAGTTGGACCGTTTGATCCAGAATCAGAGAAATGAACGACACAAAAAACTGAAAAAAATTGATTTTCGGCCCTGACACGCCCCGTGACACGCCCGTGTCATAGGCCGTGTCACTTAAGCGGTAGGCAACCGCCTCACCTCCAAACAGTACATGGCCCGTGGGTCACGGCCGTGTCACAGGCCGTGTCACTGGACATGCCTACCTACATGGTCGTGTCACTTGTACACAACATCCAGCTAAACAACCCGAGCAGGACACGGCCTTGGGACACGCCCGTGTCCCAAGCCGTGTCACCCCATACTCGACATTCGTCGAGCAAACTTCGTCGAGCGAAGTTCGTCGATAGCGGGACACTCCCTGTGACACTCCCGTGTCACAGGCTGTGTACCCCTCTCTCGACACTCGACACTCGACATTCGTCGAGCGAAATTCGTCGAGCGAAATTCGTCGACCCAGCGGGACACGGCCCGTGACACGCCCGTGTCACGGGGCGTGTACCCCATTCGTCGAGCTCAACTCGACGCAAACAAAATTCGTCGAGTCAAGGAGGTCACGCCCCAGGTCACGCCCTGGGTCACGCCCCGACACGCCCGTGTCGGGGGGCGTGTTCCTCCCGAAACTTCGTCGAACGAAGTTCGACGACCACAAAGCCAAAACACGCCCTGGACACGCCCTGGGACACGCCCGTGTCCCAGGCCGTGTCACTCAAAAATTTGACCATTTTTCACTATTTTGAAAAGTGTTCCTTTCCCATCCTAGACCATTTCTTCCTTAAGGACTTTTTACCCTTTTTTGTTGTCAAATCCAGGAAACATGCTTTCATCTACTAACTCCACATCTTCCATACAAAATTCCATACAATCAACCCGTTTTGAGCAACACGACTCAGGCTCGAGAAAGTGCATGCATTCCCTAAGAGACCTTACCGAGTCCCCAAAAATAGACTCCGGCTTGCTGGGGAACCGTGCAACTAGGCTACCAAAACAACCACTCGAAATCCCGCATGAAAACCATGCTCAACCAACGGTCAGAGCCAACACAACGCCCATCAAGCGTATGCAATCATTCAACGAAAATATCGGGGGCGTTACAAAGAGGGTATTAACTAAGGACATGCATACTCCAAAAAAGGAAGCTCCTCCACAGAGGAAGCAGAAGAAAGCCACAATGGCTCTTGAACCTTCCAATAGTTCAGGGGAGCAAGCAGCTTTCAGTTCTAATGAGGAAGAGGCTGAAAATGCTGGAAAGTCACCAGTACTAGAAGTAAGAAATGAAGATGCACAGAGGCAGGGGGAGCAACCATCTGCTAGCCCCATCCACCTGGATCCACTCCAGGGGTAGCCTCATGTTGAGGAAGAGCCAATACACTTGGAAAGTGATATGGCTACTCATACTATCCTTGAGGTAATACATGAGGTTAATCAATCAATTCTTTATGATAAGGATGAAATTCTAACTGAATCCTTGATTGATGTTGACTAGCCAACTCAACTACACAGTCAAGCTCAAGATGTTATCATGGAGGATACATTTGCTACTGATCATGCTCCAGAGATAAGAGTATCTCCAGTCCCTACTCAACAAGAGTTCACTCTTGAAGAGTTGTTCCCTGATTTAGGGCAAACTGCATTTGAGGGGGAGAAAGCAGACTTAGAGGGGGAGCAAGTTATCCTTGAGAAGGAACAAGTTAACCTTGAAAAGGAGCAAGTAAGTACTGTGGGGAAGGAGCAAGGAACTCAGGCGGAGCTACCTAGGACTGCACAGGAATTGCCTCCTAGTCCTAAGGACAGAGTTGATATTGCCAGTACATCATCTTCAGAAGATGAAGCAGAAATTCAAGCCAAAAAGAGGAAGCTCATGGTTTTCAAAAGAAGGAGTCAAAGCTATAAGAGGGCTTTACAAACTGCTCCTCAACTTGCCCCAGTAACTGATTACAGTTCCTTATTAGTCTCATTACAAGTAAAGCTAGATGAGCAAAGGATTGTCATGAAGAAATATATGGATGAAAATCATAAAGATCTACAATTCTCCTTGGCTCAGGATATAAAGTCAATAAGATTTGAAGTGAATCAGAATAAGAAGGAGATGACAGATTGCTTTCACAAAGGGGGCAATGCTGTGGTTTTCCTAGCAACACATCAAGAGAAAATCATGACTCAAGTTGATGATATAGCTGTGAAGCAAGGCTATGTTCTAGAGAATTAACTTAGAATGAATGATAATTTGACAGAATCACATAATGTGATTGTTACAGAACTGAAGAATGTTGCAACTGCCCAGACTGAGGAATAGGCTAAAGTCAAGGCAGAGTTTGATAAGCAATTATAGGAAGGCCTAGTTGCTGTCAAAACAGCTATTGAGCAATCTCAAAAGACCATTTCTGGACAGCTACTGAAGTTAAAGGCATTCTATAAAGATGGTGTTAATTTTCTTGATGAACAAATCAGATTTCAAAAGGATGACCTCAGGGATCATGTTGTCAGAGAAGTCATAAAGGGAGAGAGAGTATTAGTCAAAGCTGGCTCTGATCATGCTAAATGGATATCTAACAGCATCAGAGCCACACTTAGATACCCACCCCTTTGTGATGATGACAATGTGGGTGAGTCAGGTATACACCTTGTTTATTTTGGAGGTGATCAAGCTGAATTTGCTCAAGTTATTTATCCTCCAGCTGATTTTGAGATGATTCACCAAGAAGTACAATATATGTACAGTCCTCCAGAGGGTAATAAAAATATTATCCTTGAGAAAGTAGATATGCCAGTGCTAGAGGCAGTTTTGAACAAAGAGCAAGAAGCTCCATTGTCTAAGAAAAGATTCAGAAAACAGGCAGAATTGAAGCATGATTTTGAGCAGTGGAGTCCAACATCCAAGAACATTATACTGGCTACTTGGAAAGCTGTAAAGAACCAGACCCATGATAGGGGAAAATGGTACTCAGAACAAGAATGACAAAAGCATGAAGCCAGGAAAGAAGACATAGTTCAATATAGAAGAAAGGCTAAAGCTGGGAAGCTACCTCCTAATGCTCAGGAGCCAAGCAAATATTTCCCAAATCCTTTTCATTACTTTGAAAGACAAAGAATAAGGGCTGAAGAGCAAAAGAAGAAAGATCAAAAGGGCAAGAAGCCAGCTGATGATACTGATGCTCCTGTTTAAGCCAAGATCAAATCAGGCAAAGGAATAGTCATCATGGAGCTAGATCAGCTTTAGATTAGATTTACTTGAGTTTACAACTTTGTAATCTTTAGTGTTGAAATCTATGTACACTTTTGTAAGTTTAAACAAAACTATGATGAATGCTCATTGTGTTAGCATTATTATTCTGTGATGATATATTATATATATTTTGTTTGGAAATTTCCCTGTCATATAATGTTGTTATACATCATAATGTGTATTTGTTATGAATGGTGTATATCATTGACTAAGGGTTATGAATTCTCCAAATAGGGGGAGATTGTTGGGTACATTGGAAAATGTGTACCTGATTTGAAGAAGCCTCACCTTACTCAATGATATGCATCAAAGTGTATTTGATGTTGTTTTGAGTTTATATGTGCAGGTTAAGTAAATGCAGGAATGCAGAAAAATTTCTAAGTCCATGTGTCGACACCAGGAGAAGCTGTGTCGCCACTTATGAAGGCCTGTGTCGACACTAGAGAAAAGCTGTGTCGACACTTGGAGTTAATTGTATCGACACTTGGAATGACTGTGTCGACACCTGAAGAAACTGTGTCGACATACAAAGGCAGTGTCGACACACAGTGAAGCATTGTCGACATCAACTGTGTCGATACCAAGAGGCAGCATTGACACACAGGAATACTTAGTCGACATCAATTGTGTCGACACCAAGAGGCAGTGTCGACACACAGAAGACCTTGTCGACATCAACTGTGTCGACACACAGGACTTGTGTCGACACACAGCAAAGTTTCAACTATGTTAAAGAAAAGAAGTGACTGTGTCGACACACAGAGGCAGTGTCGACACACACAGAAGACTGTCGGCATCAACTGTGTCGACACACAGGACTTGTCTCGACACACTGCAAAGTTTCAATAAAGTTAAAGAGAAGAAGTAATTGTGTCGACACACAGAATCATCGTCGACACATTCTACATATGCAGTGTCGAGAAGATGTGTCAACACTAAGGAAGTTGTATCGACATCATCAAGGCTTATGTCGACACTTAGTCTACTTGTGTCGACATATGATGAAGTTCAGTCTCGACACTTTGCTGACAGACAGAATTTCAAGAAGTGACTGGATGACTTGACAGCTGCTGTTACCAACCGGTCTACTGCAACTGTCAGAGCTGTCAGAAGGTTGTTAGAAACCGGATCAGCCGGTTACCATGGAGAAAGTCTATATAAAGGCATTCTCCTTCAACAGATAAAGTGAGATTGAGAAGACTGAAAAAGAATATACACATACAGAATTAAGAAGATTTTCGTGAGAAGATCTAAGAAGAATTTGGAGAGAGAGAGCTTCATCTATTGAAGTGAAGTGCAGTGGCTGAACCAGGCTGCCAAGAAGGATTCAGATTGAGATCTGAATATCAAGAAGGAAGCTGATTGAAGATCATCTTCACAGGAGTTCAACCCTACTAAGTTCATATTCAAGAAGCTTTGAAGAAAGCTAAGAGAGGTTGTTCTCTGCTATCAGATTCTTCCAAGAACTGATCAAGAAGCCATCCATCCTTTCTCTCTCTACTAGGGTGGTGGTATATTATAAACTTAACTCAATTTTCTATAGGATCTTTATAGATCTGAGTTGTAAGCCTGTATTTATAAAGGCTGAGTGTAGGAGAGTATTTTCTCTGAGTGGTAGGCCTTGTTGAAGGCTGAGGTAGGGCTGTGAGCCTGAGTTGTAGGAGATTGTTATCTCTGAGGTGTAGGCCTTGTTGAAGGCTGAGGTAGGGCTGTGTGCCTGAGCTGTAGGAGTGTGGACTCACTCTGAGTTGTAGGAACCTTGATTGGGTTCTGAGCTGTAAGATCTACGGATCTGAGGTGAAGAGAAGAAGTTAGGCCGAATCTAGCACACTGCTAGATAGGCGAAGGGGGAAAGTGGATGTACCCACTATTTGGGTAACCACTATAAATCCTATGCACTCTGTGATTGGATATATTTCTGTGATGTGTTTGCTGTGTTAATAGTATAACCAATAGAAAACTAGAGTTTATTATCTGCCTTAGAATAAAAAGGATTTGAACCTATTCACCCCCCTTTATGTGTATTAGGTTATCTTGAAACCAATTCTTTCATGAAGTATACCCAAGTATACCTCGTATAGTCATCAACCAATATCAGCATGTACCTACTGCCTCCAAGACTGGGGGTGACAGTCGGTCTCACCAGATCACCATGGATAACCTCCAATGGTGTTTTGCATATGGACTGCGCCTTATCAAACGTAAAGCGATAAACTTCACCATGTTTACATTCTGCGCATTCTTGACCGTCGCCATAGGATGACAAACTAGGCAAACCTCTCACAAGGCTCCTTACCGTCATTGTTTTCAGCTTGTCCATCCCCATATGTCCCAATCTTTCATGCCAGATAGTTGCACTATCATTGGCCTTTATCCGATAAGTATCAGAACTTGTTGACAACCCAATCAAGTTCTTCTCCTTACTCCAAACATGAGCAACGTTCACCGAGTGCAAGACAACCTTACACTGCTTCCTTAGGTGACTAGGCTGCATGTATCTATAGCACCTTGGTTCTTCCTTCCTCTTCCCATCACGCCTAGGAGAAACCCTCCTCTCTTGTTGTTCAGAAGTAGTGGGACCAACCTCAGCAGCCAAATTCACCTCCTTATTGAACAATCCATCAAGGGAAGTCCAAACCTCCGCAGCTGACTGACATCCGCTGATGTGGTCCAAGAGCTCCGATGAGATCACCTGCTTTAGAATGCCTTCCGCTTTCGCATTTTTCTTCTTCCAAGCTCTCACCGCTTCAGCATTGCCAGCAGTAACCTCTTGCCTTTCTGCTCAGCAAACCACCTCCCAAACGTCCTCGCAAAGAAGATAGCTTTCCATAAATGACTTCCACTTATCAAAGTTAGTCCATGTAAGAAGCTCCATTCCAAGATCTCTTACCAGATCACATTTTATTACACTTAACCCTGGTTCACATAGACTCACAGAAGCACTGAAGCAAATTGTCGGTTGATCCACTGTTTAAGCCTCTGTTCCCTCTAATATCATGTTAAATTTCACAGATACCAAGAGGACACATCTGATACCATGTTAAATTTGATATAACGGGAGACGAGAAACTAAGCGCAGGAACACTCAACCTATCTGAGCCCAAATAAGCCAGATGCAAAACAGAAGAGCAAGAATCTTATACTATATTCAACTTCTTTACAGCGCGAGACATACATGGCGAGACATGATTCGCCGGTGTATCCAAATGAAGCAGAAACAATACAAGCCAAATATCAAACCGTGCAGACTCAAGGAGTAGCCGTCGGAACTACTGATGCACTACGAAGTCCGCTCAACACGCCAAGTCTCCAGACCGCAACCAAGCCGCGCGGACTGCCCGTTATTCCAATGCAAGCTCCAGTCGTTGATCTGCAGGCCGCCTAACCGCGAGGTCGCCTAGCCTCCTGACCACACGATCTGCTGTTGTCGAACTAAACAGGCATCCAGAAGCGGACAACTTATTGAATCGAGAAACTAGTTGTAGAAGAGAGACCGCCTAGCTGCAACCTGCGACCTGCTGTTAACCGTCGGTTGCTGTCCGCAGAGTCCGCACTATCCCTGACCGAAATCAGAACCAAGTCCCTGGCTTTCCAGCGCTATCCGCACAACCTGCACAACATAAACTGGTCAACCTCTTCAAACCGTGCGGATACAAAATCCAGTCAGCAAAAACTATCCACGAGTTCACTTACTGTTCATTCAGCCTTCATGTTGATGTGATAGGGGGTCCTTTTATAGGCACAATGAGGAGTGTGGTCACTGTACTAGCCGATAGGATAACCGCCCCATTTCACGGCAAGCACCAAGTGTATCCGCAAGCTGCGGATACACATCCAGTCCGCTGCGACCTGTACAAGGTAGCCAGACCGCCAATAACATCACCAAGTGTTGGGTACATTGAAAATGTATACCAGATTTGGAGAAGCCTCACCAAACTCAATGATATTCATCAATGTGTATTTGATGGTGTTTTGAGTTTCATTGTGCAGGTTAAGAAATTGCAAGAAAATTTTCTTAAGTACAAGTGTCGACACTAGGAAAAGCTGTGTCGACACCTGAAACCAGTTTGTGTCGACACACAGGACTTGTGTTGACACACAGAAAATCTGTCGACAACAACTGTGTCTACACTTGGGAAAAGATGTGTCGACATCAGAAGCAAGATTGTGTCGACATACAGAACTTGTGTCGACATACGAAAAATCTGTCGACACCAACTGTGTCGACACCAGAAGACAGACTGTGTCGACACACAGGACTTGTGTCGACACACAGATTTTTGACTATAGCAACTGTGTCGACACACAGGACACGTGTCGACACACACCAGAATTATGTCTACATCAATTGTGTCGACACACAGGACTTGTGTCGACACATTCCAGAATTGTATCAAGACAACCACAGTGTCAAGATAAGAAGTATTTATGTCGACACACAGGACTTGTGTCGACACATTTTACAGGAGCTGTGTCAAGAAGATTAAAGTGTGATGTGTAGACATTATAGGAGATGTGTCGACATCACCAAGGATTGTGTCGACACATAGTCTATTTGTGTCGACACATTTAAAGGAATGTCTCGACACTTTGCTGACTGAGACAAAGTATAATGAAGTAACTGGTGACTTGATAGATGTCATGACTAATAAGGCTGTGGCATATGTTAGTATTGCCAGAAGGTTGTTATGAACCAGATCAGCCGGTAACCTTGGATGAAGCCTATATAAAGACATGTTCTATCATCAGATAGACAGAGAGCTTGAAGCATAAAAGACAGAACCAATCTAATAAGAAGAAGAGAAGTCTTCATCCAGAAGTCATCAAGTCTCTAGCAGATCTTGAATAAGTCTGCAAGAAGAATTCAGATTTAATTCTGAAAAGAATAAGGAAGCTGGATTGAGGATCAACTCCACTTCACAAGAAGATCAACCCTACTTTGTTCAAATTCAAGAAGCTTTGAAGAAGCTAAGACAAGTTGATTTTAAAGTTATTTGTTCTATCAAGAACAAATCAAAAAACCTTCATCCCTTTCTTTCTCTACCTGGGTGAAGGATTTATTCTTTTCTATTATCAATTTACAATAGGATCTATTATAGATCTGAGTTGTAAGCCTAAATTATAAAGGCTGAGTTAGGGCTAAGTGCCTGATGTAGGGGATTAATATCTCTGAGTTGTAGGCATGTGGAAGATGCTGAGGTAGGGCTTGTGTGCCTGAGTTGTAGGAGTGTGGACTCACTCTGAGGTATGATTCGTTGAGAGAATCTGAGTTGTAGGACTTGCTGAAGTCTGAGTTGTAGGAACCTTTCAAGGTTCTGAGCTGTAAGATCTGAGGATCTGAGAAAGAAGAAGGAAGTTAGGCTGAATCTAGTATACTGCTAGATAAGCGAAGGGGGAAAGTGGATGTACCCATCACTTGGGGAATCACTATAAAACTGTGTGTATTCTGTGTGTGTTGTGTTTATTTTTATTTGTGTTGTGATAGTGTGCATAACAGGTCTTATTGTTATAAATTTGTCTGCCTAAGCAATAAAAAGAATTATACCTATTCACCCCCCCTCAAGGTATTTAGGTCATCTTAAAACCAATTCTTTCAAGTGGTATCAGAGCCAGGTTCCTCAAGAAAAAGACTTAACAGTCTGAGTAGATCTGTAAGGCAGTTAACATTAAGACAAAATGGGTTCAGGAGAAAATCACAAGGAACTTGGATCCATGAAGTTACCCATCTGTAGGAAAGAAATTTTTAGTATATGGAAGGATAGAGTTAGATTGTTTATGGAAGCATCTGATCCAAGAATCTATATTACTGTTAAATAATGCCCTTTCATTCCAATGAAAATCTCAGTTCTTGATGCAAATCTCAGAACTCCAAAAGATTATTCTGAAATGACAAAGGATGGGATCATCTTAGCTACTATGGATAAGAGAGCATAAAATATAATATTCAGTGCTATAGATGACTCAACCTTCCAAAACTTGATTCACTGCAAGACCTCCAAAGAGATGTGAGACACTTTGATTATCTACATGGAGGGATCAGAAGAAGTGAGACAAGACAGAAAGTCCATGCTTAATCAGGAGTATGAAAGTTTTAGACAAGCCAAAACTGACAGCATAACTGAGTGCTACAAGAAGTTTTTCAGAATAGTAAATGAACTGATGTCATATGGAAGAGTTTTCAACATATATGAGCTAAATGATAAATTCCTTAGATCACTAACTAAAGACTGGGACACCAAGATATGTGCCATCAGGGAAGTGGCCAGACTTGCAGAAATTTCTCCTCCTACCCTATTTGGAAAACTTATATCATATAAAATATAGCTTATGGTAAGGAAAGAGGAAGAGAAAAGCAATAAGGCTGAATACAGAGAAACGTCAGTGGCCTTCAAGGCTGAAGCCACAAGAAAGGACAGGAGGATGTCTCCATCTACTCCTAGGAAAGCTGCTGAAGTTATCTCAGAAAGTTCTGACAATCACACATCAGACATCCATAATTCTAATGAGTACTTTGCTGCTTTCACAAGGCAATTTCAAAGATTCTTAAATAAAAAATAGTGGAGATCCAAGCCATCCTCCTCACAGTCCAAGGATGATTATTATCAGAAAAAGAAATCTTCTAGAAAGGACAGGTATGACACTAAACCTAGCAAATTAACTTTAACTAAGATTGTTTGCTATTGTTGCAATAGACCTGGACATGTAGTTGCTAATTGTCCTGACAAAAGAAAGGAATCTATTGACAAAAAGAAACTTCAATACAAGAACAAGAAGGAGAAATCCTTTGTTGCAAAGAAGCAGAAAAGCTGGACAGATTCCTTATCATCAGATTTTAAAGCTGAAGCATACATTGGATTGTTTACAACTGAAGAGGATTCAGAAGAGACATAATTCTTGGAAATAATGGACTCTATCAATGGGATTGAAGATCCTCATTGCAAAGGGCTGATGGCTATGACTGATGAAGATCGGTGCCAGGATCAGCCTGGTCCCAGTAAAGGTAAACAATATGCCATCAGGTTCTGATTATTACACTGGATCAGAATCAGAAGCATCTGCATCAAGAGATGTGGATGGATCTGAATCTGAAGGGGATGTTCATCAACTCATTGATGAATATGGTGATTTGTTGAAAGCACTTAAGAGAAGCAGGAACCTTGTTAAAAGTCAGACTAAGGAAATTGCATCTCTTAAGATTGATGCATCAGATTCAAAAAAAATGCTAGATCTAAAGATGAATGAAGTTGCTAAACTGAAAAACATAATTGTTATTCAGATGGGTATAATTATATTTAAGAATGATCAAATCAAAAGTCTTGAAGTCAAACTTCAGAGAGAGAAGGATCTGATGGCTAAATTCTCTAAGCTAAAATCAATCTTACCCTTAATTGATGACTTTATTCCCCAAAAAGGTAAGACAGGATTAGGTTTTAAGGGAAATACAAGGGCTGCCAATTCCAAAAGAAAAGTCAAAGCCCCAGTTCAGCCACTAGCCTTCAAACCCCCCCCCCCCATTTCTTTCAGAAAAGTGTGGTAGCCAACTAACAGATATGATCATGATATCACCCATGGTCATCATGAATCATCAATGGTTGATGCTCCAGCCCCAGCTCTCAAAAATAGAACCACTCAACCTACAGTTGTAAAGACTGCTGACAGCAATGCTGTTAAAAATGTATTGAAAAGAAGATATAATAGATATGAGTGCTGGTGTTGTGGCAAGTTGGGCCATTATGTCATTGACTGTTGGCACAACACAACTGTCAGGAAGAATGTTAGCTTACCTGTTAGAAAGACTGCTGGTAAGTATGACAGGTTTCAGTCTAACCTAAACCTAGGACCCAATAATTATTGGGGTTCTAAGGTTAAGTAATTTTATTTGATACTCGTGAGTCCAAGTGACCATACCCCTATATAGTACTTGGACAGTGGATGTTCCAGGCACATGACTAGAACAAGAAGAATGCTGAAGGACTACACTCCTATAGAGAATGGACCCAAAGTGATCTTTGATGGATCTGAAAAAGGGGTCATCAAAGGGTTTGGTAACATTTCTAATAGTTCCATCACTATCACTCAAGTGGCTTATGTGAAGGGTCTGAAACATAACCTAATAAGCATAAGCCAACTGAGTGATCTTGGTTATGACACTTCATTTATTAAGAATGGGTGTCAGATTAAAAGGACAAGTGATCAGAAGGTCATCTTGTCTGGTTATAGAAAAGGAAATATTTATTGCCTAAATTTTATGAGTGAGAATAATGATTCTCCTGTTTGTCTTGTTGCTGATGAGAAAGCCTCTCATTGTGTCAAATGGCACAAGAGGCTAGCTCATCTTAACTACAAGACTATTGGACAACTCTTTAATAAAGAGTTAGTGAGGAATGGTCCTCGAGTCAAGTGCATTAAGGGTGGTATATGTTCAGCTTATTAAAAAGGCAAGCACACCAAATCCTCCCTTCACAGTCTTGATACCAAAGACTCAGTGAGGTGTTTGTACCTCTTGCATATGGATCTATTTGGTCCTATACCAGTTCATAGTCTAGGTAGGAAAGTCTATATCTTTGTGGTTGTGGATGACTATTCCAGATTTACATGAGTTTTCTTCCTAAGGCAGAAATCTGAAACCCCAACTATCTTCCACAATTTTGTTAAACAAATTCAGAATGAACTTAACAATTCAGTGGTCAAAATCAGAAGTGACCATGAAACTAAATTTTAGTCTGAAAGTATGATAAAGTTTTATGAAGAACTAGGGATTCATCAATAATTCTCCTCACCTAGAACTCCTCAGCAAAATGGTATTGCTGAAAGAAGGAATAGGACACTTATTGAGGCTTGAAGAACACTACTGAGTGACACTTCTCTCCTAGAATATTTCTGGACTGAGGCAATAAATACTGCATGTCATGTTCTCAATAGATCTTCCATCACCAAAAGCCACAAAAAGATACCCTATGAGATTATGAAAGGCAGAAAACCAAATATATCCTATTTTAGGATCTTTGGTAACAAGTGCTATGTACTTAACAATGACAAGACCTACCTAACTAAGTTTGCTGCCAAATCCCAAGATGGGATATTTGTTGGGTACAGAAACTGTAGTAAGGCATACAAGGTCTACAACTTGACTACACAAGTTGTAGAAGAATCAGCTCATGTAGTATTTGATGAATCTAAGCTAATTAACTGTGAGCTGTCTAGCAATTTTTGTAGCTCTACATGTTTAAAATAAAAGATGGACATGCTAACGGTTAGTGAAGACCAAACTACAAGGCAGAATGAGGAAAATGTTGGTTGCTGTCCAGGGGTAGTACAAGACTCACAAGTTGTTGATGAAGACAATGAAGTACAGCATGATGGGGAGAATGGAGAAGTTCAAACTATAGAAGGTTTGCCTCCAATAATAAGACATCTAAAGGATCATCGAGCACACCAAATCATTGGTGATCCAAGACATGGTGTTCAAACAAGAAGCAAGAACATGAACACACTTCTTTGTTCAAGCTTCCTGTCTCAGTTGGAACCCAAAAGATTTGAAGAAGTCATACAGGATTCAAACTGGATTGATGTAATGCAGGAGGAGCTAAATCAATTCAGGAGATGTAAAGTATGGAAGCTGGTCCCAAAATAAAAGAATCACAATGTGATTTAGACTAAGTGCATCTACAGGAACAAACTAGATGAAAATGACATCATAGTCAAGAACAAAGCAAGATTAGTTGCCAAGGTCTATAGGCAGGAAGAAGGAATAGACTTTGATCAGACATTTGCTCCAATGGCAAGATTGGAAGCAATAAGGCTATTCCTTGCCTATGCATCTTACCAGGGGTTCAAGGTATTTTAAATGGATGTCAAGTCAGCATTTTTAAATGGTAACTTAAAAGAGGAAGTCTATGTTGAACAACCCTCAGGTTTTGTAGATCCTCTTTATCCTATTTATGTTTATAGGCTTAAGAAAGCCCTATATGGACTGAAACAAGCTCCCAGGGCTTGGTATGAAACTTTGTCTACCTTCCTCATTGAGAACAAATTCTCAAGGGGGAAAATAGACAAGTCTCTATTCCTTAGGGAATCAAAAGGCAAGTTCATCATAGTTCAGATATATGTTGATGACAATATCTTTGGATCAACAGAAAATAACATTTGTAGGAAGTTTGCAAAACTTATGCAAGGGAAGTTTGAGATGAGCAGTATGAGTGAGCTTAAATTCTTCTTGGGACTCCAAGTTAGACAGACTGATGATAACTTGTCCATATCCCAGTCTAAGTTCACCAAGGAGTTAATAAATAAATATGGTATGGAGTCATCCTCCACCATGAGAACTCCTATGGGGTCAAGTATGCCTATAGGTAAAGATGATGTAGGAAAACTTGTAGATGTGTCTTTGTATAGAGGGATAATTGGATCCCTTTTATACTTAACTGCTAGTAGACCAGACATTATGTATGCTACATGTGTCTGTGCTAGGTATTAAGCAAGCCCTAAAGAATCTCATTATACTGCAGTTAAAAGAATTTTGAGATATCTCAAGGGAACACCTAATCTTGGCCTTTGGTACCCTAATAATAGAGACTTTCTACTGATAGGTTATTCAGATGCAAACTTTGCAGGATGTAAAGAAGATAGGAAAAGCACAACTGGCACATGTCAGTTTTTAGGTGGAAGATTGGTGTCCTGGAGCAGTAAAAAACAAACTAATGTGGCAATATCCACTGCTGAGTCAGAATATGTTGCTGCAGGCAGCTACTATGCTCAGCTATTATGGATTCAACATCAACTTGAACACTATGGTCTCAAGGTAAGTAGAACTCCATTATTTTATGATTCTATAAGTGCTATTTCTATTGCTAAAAATCCTGTTTCACATAGCAGAACTAAGCATATAGAAATCAGATTTCACTTCATTAGAGATCATGTAGAAAAAGAAGATATATGTTTAGAATTTATTAATACTAATTATCAAATTACTGACATGTTCACCAAACCACTAGATGAAGCTAAATTTATTAATTTTAAAATTGAATTAGGAATGCTGAACATAGAATAGAATGACAAATTTGACTAAATAATTCTGTGTCGACACATAAAGAAGTCTGTGTCGACACTTAGTAGTTGGTGTCAACACTCCAAGAAAGTTGTGTCGACACATCCCGAAAGTTGTGTCGATACATCCCGAAAGTTGTGTCGACACTTAGAATTTGGTGTCGACACAGAGAATTTCTGACACTTAGTTTGGTGTCGACACATGAAGTAAATTGTGTTGACACATCAATAAAGTTGTGTCGACACTCAGTTTGGTGTCGACACATAGTAGTAAATACCTCTGTCGAGACCTTAATAGTCTGTGTCGACACCGTCTCAACAGTGTCGACACATTAAGTGTATTTCAACACTCCTTTTGAACTTCTGTGTTTAGAAACATATAAATAGGTCGAAAACAAACCATGTAGGCACGCTCTCCAAATTCTCGAGACAAAATCCTTGTGTCGACAAATTCTTCCTCTTCCTAATCCAAAATTTCTCTCATTCCAAATGGCGCCCAAACAAGACGACAACATTAAAGAGGGATATGAACTCGTTCGTGATGCCTTTGACAGTGCGGAACCCGAAATCAAAGCTGTGATTACCCTAATCACAGTCAATGGATTAGAATACCTGGTGTCAGAACCGACAAAGATTTGGAAGAAGGAGATCCTTGAATTTTATGCAGCAGCATCTCTGGATTCAACAGGACTAAAGATTAGGTCCTCAGTTCAAGGCACAAAGGTCAAGCTCACCTTGAAGAGTTTAAGAAAGAGTCTACACCTACCCAGAGTTCAAGAAGAAGATGAGGTTGCATCTTCCAAGACCAGGGAAGCTCTCCAATGGTGTGGACTGGATCCCACCACCAAGATTGGATCTTCTATGAATAGAAAGGGGATGAACTCCCAAGGAAAATTTCTTTCTGAAATAGTTGGAAAAGTGATTCTATGCAAACCAGGAGGACATGATAGGATATCTGCCTACATGTTCAGCCTCATGACCAAAGTCATCTTCAGGATCAACACTAACTGGTCTGCAGTAATATTTGAGAAGATAAAAGAAAGCTTCAAGAAACCAAACCTAGGGAGAATACTAAGTCTATATCTGGCTGAGACTATACCTGAAGTGATGCACCAGATAGCAAGATCTAAGATCAACCACATGAGAAGGATGGATTTAAGAATACTCTCCAGATAGGAAAGGGTGCTAACAAAAGATATTCCTACTCCACAAAAACAACTATCACAGCAAAAGAAGAAACAAACCCCCAGGAAACTTGAATCTTCTAGTGATTCAGAAGAACAAGTGACCTTCAGTTCAGATGAAGAACAACCAGAATCTGCAAGGAAATCACCTGCTCCTAAGCATGCAGATGATAGTCAGGTGCAGGGGGAGCAGATTCCAGAAAGCACCATCCAACTGGATCAAGTCCAGGAAGTCCCTCATCTAGGGGAGCCAATGAGATTTCTCCAGCTTCAGCTCAACAAGAGACATTACCTTCAGAAGTTGCTCATGAGAAAGAGCAAGCTGCATTAGAGAGTGAAACAACTACTCAAACTATCCTTGAGGTAATACATGATATTAATCAAACTACACTAGATACTGAGCCAGATACACTAATTGTGCATCTGACTGATGTTGTACAGACTACCCAAGACAATGTACCAGCACAAGACATTACAATGGAGGACACATCTGCAGTTGATGACACTCCATCTACTACACATGAGCAAGATATTCCTCCTGTTCAAATGCAGCAAGAGTTCACTCTAGAGGAGTTGTTTCCTGACATCTAAGAAGCAAGGACTGAGGGGGAGCTGCCAAGGACTAAGGGGGAGCTGCTAAGTACTGAGCAGAATCAGCCAATCATTGACCCTACTTCCAAAGACACTGTGGACATAGCAAGTTCCTCAGAAACTTCAGAAGATGAAGCAGCCTCTAGGGCCAAGAAGAGAAAGCTTGTGGAACTCAGGAAGAGGAGCACCGGCTATAAAAAGGCCTTGCAGGCTGTTCCACAAACTCCAACACCTGCAGTAGACTTCAGTTCCCTTCTAGTGCAACTGCAAGTTAAGATGGATGAGCAAAGAGCAGCAATTGAGAAATATGTAGATGAGAGCCATAAAGAACTGCAATTTACTTTGTCTTAAGATATCAAATCTATCAGATTTGAAGTAAATCAACATAAAAAGGAGATGACAGATTGTTTCCATAAGGGAGGTAATGCTGTAGTTTATTTAGCCAAACAACAAGTGGAAGCCAAAACACAGATAGATGATATATCAATCAAACAAGGCTATGTTTTGGAAATTCAATTAAGAATGAATGACAATCTTACTGAATCTCATAATATGATTGTCACAGAACTTAAAAATACAGAAACTACTTTCATTGCAAACAATGCAAAAGAAAAGTCCGAATTTGATAAACACCTCCAAGAAAAATTGACAGATGTTAGCATTGCTATTCAAGAATCTCAGAAGGTAATTTCTGATCAGCTGCTGAAGTTCAAGGCATTCTACAAAGATGGAACAAATTATCTAGCCAATCAGATAAGGTTATAAAAGGATGATCAAAGAGACCATGTTGAAAGAGAAGTCATAAAGGGGAGAGATTGTTAGTCAATACAGGCTCTGAACATGCTAAATGGATAACTAATTCTATCAGAGCCACTCTTGGATATCCACCCATGTGTGATGATGACAACACAGCTGAGTCAGGCATTCAAGCTGCTTACAATGAAGGGGATCAGCAGGAAGTGGCTCAAATCATTTATCCACCTGCTGACTTTGAAGGCATTCAAGCTGTTGTTCAACAAATGTACAACCCTCCAGAGGCTACTAAGAATGTTATAATTTGGAAAGTGGAAATGTCTGAGGTTGCATTAAAGAGAGAGCAAGAAGCTCAACTTTCCAAGAAAAGATTTAGAGAGCAGGCTGAATCAAAGCCAGTTTTTGAAAGATGGAGTCCCACTTCAAGGAACATAATACTCACTTCCTGGCAAGCTGTGAAAGAAAAAATGCATGATAGAGGCAAGTGATATTCTGAACTAGAGTGGAACAAGTATCAACAGAGGCAAGATGCCATATATCAGTTTAGAAGAGATCAAAAAGCTGGGAAGGTACCTGCTACTGCTGTGGAGCCAAGTAAATACTTCCCTAAGCCTTACCATTATTTTGAAAGGCAGAAGACAAAGGCTGAAGAGCTTAAGAAGAAAGATCTTAAAGGAAAGAAGCCAACGGAAGACACTGGAACTAGTCTACAAGCCAGGGTTCAATCTGACAAAGGAAGAGTGATCATGGAGCCTGATCAGTCTTAGGATAGTTTTACTAGATTTTAATAATGTGTAAATCTATGTAATCTTTTGATTGTTAAACATCTTTATAATTCAACAAAACTTTGATTCTTGTTCAATACATGTTATCATATTTTGTGTTGATATAACATGTTGTTTCTGCCTATGAATTACACTGTCTGAGAAATATTTTCTTTTATTATAAGTGATGTATATCATTGACTAAGGGTTATAACTTCTTCAAATAGGCGGAGATTGTTGGGTACATTGAAAATGTGTACCAGATTTGGAGAAACCTCACTTAACTCAATGATATTCATCAATGTGTATTTGATGCTGTTTTGAGTTTCATTGTGCAGGTTAAGAAATTTCAAGAAAATTTTCTAAGTACAAGTGTCGACACTTGGGAAAAGTTGTGTCGACATCTGAGGCCAGTTTGTGTCGACACACAGGACTTGTGTGTCGACACACAGAAAATCTGTCGACAACAACTGTGTCGACACTTGGGAAAAGCTATGTCGACACCAAAAGCAAGATTGTCTCGACACACAGAACTTGTGTCGACACACAGAAAATCTGTCGACACCAACTATGTCGACACCAGAAGACAGACTGTGTCGACACACAGATTTTTGACTGCAGCAACTGTGCCGACACACAGGACACGTGTCGACACACACCAGAATTATGTCTACAATAATTGTGTCGACACACAAGACTTATGTCGACACATTCCAGAATTGTATCAAGACAACCACAGTGTCAACACAAGAAGTATTTGTGTCGACACACAGGACTTGTGTTGACACATTTTATATGAGCTGTGTCAAGAAGATTAAAGTGTGTTGTGTCGACATTATGGGAGCTGTGTCGACATCAACAAGGATTGTGTCGACACATAGTCTATTTGTGTCGAAACATTTAAAGGAATGTATCGACACTTTGCTGACTGAGACAAAGTATAATGAAGTAACTGGTGACTTGACAGCTGTCATGACCAATAAGGTTGTTGCATCTGTTAGTGCTGTCAGAAAGTTGTTATGAACTGGATCAACCGGTAACCTTGGATGAAGCCTATATAAAGACATGTTCTATCATCAGATAGACAGAGAGCTTGAAGCATAAAAGACAGAACCAATCTAAGAAGAAGAGAAATATTCATCTAGAAGTCATCAAGTCTCTAGCAGATCTTGAATAAGTCTGCAAGAAGAATTCAGATTTGATTCTGAAAAGAAGAAGGAAGCTGGATTGAGGATCAACTCCACTTCACAAGAAGATCAACCCTACTTTTTCAAATTCAAGAAGCTTTGAAGAAGCTAAGACAGGTTGATTCTAAAGTTATCTGTTCTATCAAGAACAGATCAAGAAACCTTCATCCCTTTCTCTCTCTACTTGGGTGAAGGATTTATTCTTTTCTATTATCAATTTACTGTAGGATCTATTATAGATCTGAGTTGTAAGCCTAAATTATAAAGGCTGAGGTAGGGCTGAGTGCCTGAGGTAGGAGACTAATATCTCTGAGTTGTAGGCATGTGGAAGAGGCTGCGGTAGGGCCTGTGTGCCTGGGTTGTAGGAGTGTGGACTCACTCTGAGGTAGGATTCGTTGAGAGAATCTGAGCTGTAGGACTTGCTGAAGTCTGAGTTGTAGGAACCTTTCAAGGTTCTGAGCTGTAAGATCTGAGGATCTGAGAAGCAAGAAGGAAGTTAGGCTGAATCTAGCATACTGCTAGATAAGCGAAGGGGGCAAGTATATGTACCAATCACTTGGGGAACCACTATAAAACTGCGTGTATTCTGTGTGTGCTGTGTTTATTTTTATCTGTGTTGTGACAGTGTGCATAACAGTTCTTATTGTTATAAATTTGTCTGCCTAAGCAATAAAAAGAATTGTACCTATTTACCCCCCTCTAGGTGTTTAGGTCATCTTAAAACCAATTCTTTCACCAAGGCTGGATAACAACCCTATCTGCCTTGTCGCCAAAGGCCAAGCCAAGGACAAGCCACCACCAATAGACCCTGCGAAATCACCACTTGTTCCCATGACAGCAGACACAACACCAGTCTGCACGCCGTGCGGACACAACTCCAGTCCGCGCACTCCGAGCCCACAGCCAAGGCACAAGCTGACAACTGCCGGACTTGGAGGACAAGGAATACAGTCTGCACGCCCAGGCGGACACTGCTCCAGTCCGCACTCACCAAGCTCGCAATCAAACCACAAGGCAGCTGATGCCGAGCTTAGCGGACTGAGAAGCAGTCTACACTTAACCACGTGATCTCCCCAGACTGAGCCAACATGGACTTGGTTCAGAACAAATTCCACACCACCGGTCACAAGGGCCAGTCCGCACTTACTGGTGGACACAGGCACCAGCTCACTAAAACCGGCGAACTCCATCACCTGTCCGCTTTAACCGGCAAACCCTGCGACTTTCGCCAGCGGCACCACCAGAGCTAGACCAAGGCATCTGTCATGCCGGTCTGCCGAGCTCCAGTACAGTCCGCTCTAATCGGCGAACTCCGCGGCTACCACCTACCGCGTCACCAGAGCTAGACCAAGACATCTGTCATGTCGGTCTGCCGAGCTCCGGTCCAGTCCGCACCTTGCCGGACTCTGTGGATAGTGAAGTTATCCGTCCGATTACCTTCTGGTAACAATCTCCCTGCCGAGCATAAGCCGGTCTGGCTGGCCGCCACTTCTGTCCACACATACCGCGCGAACAGACTGCCCGGGCCGCCAAGTAACAAACCGACTGCAACAACTCTGCCGACCTGGCTAACCGTCAGTCCTGTCCGCATAGAGAGCGCGGAGAGGTCGCCTAGGTCGCCCTATCACCCACTTTCACTTCATTTTCAACAGTCTTCGCTTATATTCAATCATAAAAGCAATCCAACGACTTCTTGCTTCCATGTCGATGTCTTCACTTCCATTCCAATGTACGAGCAATCCATTGTCCGACAATCCGGCGTATGAACAATCAAATTTTCTACTTCCAACGTACAAGCAATTATTTCCAACTGTCTGGATGACGTTTTCTTGCTTCCAGGATTCCAGCGGTCCAGATTCGTTTTTACTGTTAGCAGCTATCAGGGATCCTTACATTAAACTGAAAGGACACATTTAGGCTCTGTTTGAGACAGCTTATGCTGATGAATAATTTCTATTCTAAACGCAAATGCAGTTTTTTAGCTGTTTGTTTGTGCAGCTTATAGAAAATCACTTATTTTAAAAGTGATGATAAGCTGATTTTTCATAAGCTATCCTGGTCCAGCTTATGACTTCTCATAAACGCTTATCCCTTAAAAAAAATACAAAGTTGATTTTTTCGCCCGTGAGTGATTTTTTCGCAAGGGTACGTTTTTTTTATTTGGGCGCGTATTTTTCGCCTGGGGGCGTATTTTTAACCCGGGCGTGATTTTTTCTCCAGGACGTGAATTTTCCGCCCGGGCGAGCATTTCCGCCCGGGCGCGAATATTTTGCCTGGACGTGTTTTTTCCGCCACGACGCATTTTTTCGCCCGGGCGAGATATTTTTGCCCGAGGGCAGATATTTGCACGGACGCGGATATTTCGCCCGGGCGCAAATTTTTGTCGGGCGAGAATTTTTTTGCCCGGAACCCGGATGCGATTTTTCCGCCCGGGGTCGATTTTTCAGCCCGGGCGCGATTTTTCGCATGGGAGCTGTTTTTTCGCTCTGGCGCAATTTTTTTGTTCGACAATGATTTTTTCGCCCGACAACAATTTTTTCGCGCGACAGTGATTTTTCGCCCGACACTGATTTTTTCTCTCGGGCACGAATATTTCGTCCGCGAGAGTTTTTTCGTCCGAACGCGATTTATTTCAGCAGAATACATTTTTTTGTTTTCGTGCAAAAATATCGCGTGCGAGCAAAAATATCGCGTCCAGAAAAAAATATCACGTACAGGCGAAAAATTTGCAGTGGGCAAAACATTTGCGCCAGGACGGAAAATTTGCGTCCGGTCAAAAAATTCGTGTCCGGGCAAAAAATTCGCTCCTGGGCGAAAAATTCGCGCCAGGGCAAAACATTCGCGCCCGAACGATAAATTCACGCCCGGGCAAAACATTCGCTCTCGGACGAAAAATTCACGCCCGAGCCAAACATTCGCGCTTTGGCGAAACATTCGCTCAGGCGAAACATTCGCGCCCGGGCGAAAAATTCGCGTCCGGGCAAAAAAAACGCTTCCGGAAAAATCGCACCCTAGCGAAATAACCGGGCCCGAGTGAAAAACTTCGTCCGGATGAAAAATTTACGCTTGGGCGACAAATTCGATTCCGGGCGACAAATTCGCGCCCGAGCAAAAAAACCACATCGGTGCGGAAAAACCGCGTCCGGGCGGAATATTTGCGCCCGGGCGAAAAAATCGCGGTCGGAGGAAAAAATTTTGCCCATGTGAAAAATTCGCACCCAGGCAAAAAAAATGTGTCTGAGTGAAAATCGCGTCTGGGCGGAAAAAACATGTCAAAATGAACGGACTTTTATGAACGAATGAAACTTTAGATAAGCACTTATGAACAAACTATACAAACAGTTTACTGCTTATTCATCATTGTTTTTATAAAATCTCTATCCAAACATGAATTTTCAATTAACAGTTTATTCATCATCATAAGTTGTCTCATACAGAGCCTTATGCTTCATTTGGTTTAGCGGTGGCGGTTGTAAAAAGAGTTGTTGTAAATGCAGGTTTGTAAAGGGAGCTGTTGGAAACTGGATGCTGGAAACAGAGTTCTGTTTGGCTAGTCTGCGTTTGCAGAGCTGTTCTAAACAGAGAACTGTTTGACATTACTTTGTTTGGAAATGAAGATCCGCGGCTGAAATTTTTTTTTCTTCTAAACATTATATATAAATATGCATATTAAACCTTTAAAAATTATGAAATGGAAACAAACAATTTTTTTTAATTAACCTCCGATGATGGTTGTTACCATAAGATGCAGTTCAAACATATATAGATATTTCATATTACATGTAAACGTTTTAAAAATATGAAAAATGCGTTAAAGCTTAGTGCAGTTGTTCGGCAATTGAGTCACGCAATGCCACCATCTCATCCACTCCTACCAGAATCCCTCTAACATCGTCTCCACTTGAGCCACATTATTTTGAGCAGTTCTGTTCTGAAGACCCGCTGGATAAATGAAATGTTCGTCTACATCACAAACACGAAAATGAATGTCTGAGTGGGATGGATGTCTGTGAATGTAGTTATGCAACGTTATTGTTGCAATCACAATGTCTTGTTGCTTTGACAAACTATATGACGGCATATCCCTTAGTATCTTCCACTTTTTTTCCATACGCCGAATGAATGTTCTATAACACTGCGCAATGACGAGTGAGCCTGGTTGAAAATTTCTCGGCGCCCTTGTAGGGGTTTATTGCCCCTTCTAAAATCTGGCAAATGATACTGCGTGCCTGAATATGGTTTTAGGAAACTGTGTTGTAGTTGATATCCGGCATCTACTACGTAATATTTGCCTGCAAAATTATATATTTCAAGCTGAGTGTGAATAAAATGTTCTTCAATACTTCTTATTAAAAAATGATTCATGCTACAAATGACTCACCAGGTGGCGGGTGCGGGAAATTATAATTGGGGTTCATAAGAGCATGCTGAAATATACGGCTGTCATGAGTAGAACCCTCCCAACCAGCTAATGCAAAAGTATAACACATGTTGAAATCACAAACTGCCATGATATTCTACGTTGTTCTGCCATGCCGAGCAATGTAAGCAACTTGTTGATCAGCAGGAACTCGAATGTCCACATGTGTTCCATCAATAGCTCCTATGCAGTCTTTAAAAAATGGCATGTACCGAGCGTCATTTAAAATTTGCGGGGGAATATCAGTGAAATGTGGATCTACAGGCCTAATAACATCAGAAGATAGTCTCCTAATTGCATTTATACCCCTTGCAAAGAATTTACTAATAGTTTCTGTGGAGTGTTGAAATCGTTCACTCGCAATTTGCATTGATAAATTGTGGCCTAATATCTGCAAAGTAATTGCAAGCACTTCGCGTGGGAGAGTCTTCCTAGATCCTTGCATTCCATATTGTTGTGTGAGGAGTGTCAGCACATCAATAAATATTACCTTGGACATTCTAAAGGCACTAAAAATCTATGAGGGTGTCCATCCAAAAGTTCACCAATCCATCTAGCGCTGGTTTGGCTTGATGTCATGCAAGGTGTAGTAGAGGGTCCACCTGGCAATGGTACCATCATTGCCACGAAAAACTGTTGTCCCTCGATCGCTCTATTATGATAAAACAAATCAGCCGCCTACTACTGAGTCTCCTCGTCCGAACTGTCAGTGTGATTTGGGCTCGTCATTGAAAATCTGTGGTAAATACATTGTACGTTATTTTTGATACCTTGTGAGACAGTATAATAAACAAACATAATAGTAAATGTCCAGCAATAATTGTAGCAATAGAATATGTCCAGCAATAAGTGCAGCAAAAAAATAAAGCATACTGAAACTTAGGAAAATACACACACACACACATATCACATCACAGAAATGCAACTACTCCAAATTTTTGGCATAACAAGCATGCAGCCATGTGAGACGCCGATCTTTCTGCATGCTCATAAATGTTTCTCGATTCTGTTTCTGTATCAGAAAGATGATGCAGTAGTAGTAGAAGTCCAAATTAGACTCAGTCATAACCTCTGTCATTGTTTCCAGCTCTGATATAGCCTCAGTAATGGTGTACATGGATGAAGATATCTGTATGCGAGGCGGCTCCTGCATGCAACGACCAATAATACGTGATGTCTCTAGTAACTCATCCATTGCTGAACTTCTTGCCTTCTTTGCAGAAATATTAGTACTTTTCCCCTTAGATGCCCTTTTCTGTTTAGCTGCACTATCCTCAATTTCGTTGATATCCTGTGTGCCATGTTCAGGAGACCCGACATGTTCGTCGATGGACTCATGCTCAAAGATTCTTGAGTTTTGAGCCCACGCAAGATCTCCATTTGCAACGACCTGGCTAAACATCATATGCAGCTTTGCCTCCAACTCAGGTGAAATGCCAGCAAACTGAAACTTCCTTGCAGTCGGAAGAACCTGAAATGAAGCACACAATGTGATACCGCACAGTTTCATATATTACAAAAAATTATAATTTTTTAAAAAAAGTTCATACCTTGAGACGTTCTTTCCACCAATCTTCTGAAGAAAAAATAGTTTTGCAAATAGGATCCCACCCTAGCCCGGTCTTACAACCCTTAAGCTCCTGCCATAACTTCCAATCTTTTTTCAGCTGATCCCACTTGTTCTTCATTTGGGCTTGATCATATGCCTTTCCCATGCGAGCATGGAAATTTGTTGTTAGGTTAGTCCAACCATCCCGACTAAAGTGTGTGGTTGGACGATTACCCAACTTAATTTCTTTCAAACACAGATCACAAAAAATTAATACATCATTGGCCTCCCAATTAGCACTTACACCACCATCTTTATGTTTACCCATTTACCTATATTAAAATCTACACAAATTAGCCTGGGCACACACTTACATTCACTCCAACAAAAACACATTACACATTACACACACACACACACACACACACACACAACAAAAACACATTACACACAACCACATACACACACATTACAACAAATGCACATTACACACATTACAACAAAAACACATTACAGTCACACAATCACATTCACATTACACTCACACATTCTCAGACAATCACATTCTCACATTACACTCACACAATCACATTCTCACATTACACAAACACAATACACTCACACATTACACACAACCACATACACAAGAGCACACAAACAGATAAATTCGCACACAACACACACACGCACACGCACACACACATGCACACATAGGAAATACTCCACACATTCACATGCACAATACAGTCAACACATTCTCACACAATACACTCACACAATCACATTCTCACATTACACTCACACAATACACTCACACATTACACAACACAATACACTCCCTCAAACACACTCCCACACATCCCACCACACATCCCACCACACACAACCTTGTGGAACACACTCCCACAAACACACTCCCACAAACACACTCACGCACACAACAAATACATTGCACAAAAACACAACAATCCATTAAAAAATTCAGCAACAAAAAATTGGAGGGGAGGGGAAGGTATACCGGTTGGTGTTGGAGGGATGCAGAAGAGAGGCACAACCAATACCAGATCTGTACGGAGGAGTTCTGTACGGAGGAGAAGACTATTACTCCATAGGAAACTTGAGGAATAGTGGCGTTCTGCACAAACCGGGAAGGGGGGTGAGGAGAAGAGGAAAGAGGTAAGATACACTAGGCAACTTATAGAAATTGCAAGAAGGAGAAGAATGACGCTAGAGAGGCTCACCTGAGGCCGAAAGAAGCCACTTGTGCCGGAGAACACCACTGTGCCGGAGAAGACAACGAGAGAAGCGATCGATTGTCGGAGAAATCCAAGCCCTGGCGTATGCACAGGTGTGCCGGAGAAAGCCAAGCCCTGGCCGTCGGAGAAGAAGGCGAATCGATGGTGTCGGAGAAGGAGAAATCACCGTCGGTCGTGGATCGCGCGATCGACCTTGGGGAGAAAACCTAAAAACGCGATGAAAAAGGAAGCAATCGGCCGGGTTTCGACACGGAATAATTTGACGCCCGACATTTGAGCGTGCGGATGGAAAAGAAGGCGCAAAAACAAATGGGGACCAGTACGTTTCATTTTGGGCAAACGATCTGATCTCATCTCAAAATCATTTCACCTAAGATCTCGATCCATCATAGATCAAAATGATTAAAAAAACATAAAATAAATTTCTTTAATACCAGCTGATTGCTGTGCTGGACATAGGATGAAGGGTGAGAGCAGGTGACAGAGAGGGAGAGAGTAATTTCTACACAATTCAATGATTAAGACCAAATGGGAAAGTGTTTGGGGAAAGTAATGACAATGTGGAGCAGACATGAATGAACTGGAAACCTTATATGCCAGAAGGTCTGCACTCATTGGAGCCCATTATATATATATATATATATATATATATATATATATATACTATTCTATAAAGGAAAAGTATCTTTTGGTGCAACATTCATAATACCTGTAATACCCTCATTGTTTTTAATTAAAGATATCAAACTATGACAAAAAATCAATTTTTTTTTGAATATAATGGACCCATGTGTAACTTCATAAGGAATTCTCCATCTTTATGTCCGTCAACTTTACTTGCTTGCTGGGAATAGTATAGATATATGCTATCAAAGTCTTCTCCCATCAGCCCATCTTTCCCAGCAGCTTTATGTCCATCAGCAAGCTTTATGTCCATCACCTCCCATCAGCAAGTTTTATGTCCATCAGCAAGCTTTATGTCTCATCAGCAAGCTTTATGTCCCATCAGCATGCTTTATGTCCTATCAAGAGCTACTTTGGGTTGATTGTGCACAAAGTTTTCTTTTGATTTCACTTGAAGAGGATATATTTTTATGCATATGATTCAGATTGCTCTTGACTTATATGATCTAATTTGAGCATTGAAATTTGTTTTGCATATGATATTGATTTCGAAGGTTTTATTTTTAGGTTTTAAGGTTCTGTGGCATGTGAAATCAAGTTCTCAAATATTTGTCACATTTTAAGATTTAAGGTTTTGACAAAGATCGCATTCATGACAAGTGTCGCACACACGACAAATGTCGCACCCACGACTAATCTCGCACCCACAACAAATGTCGCCCCCGTGAAAAAATACCGCCCTCAAGAAAACGATCGCCCCCACGAAAAATGTCGCCCCCACGGTAAATGTCGCTCCTACGACAAATATCGCCCCCACGCCAAATGTCATCCCCACGATAAATGGCGCCCCCACGACAAATGTTGCCCCCCACGATCAATGTCGTCTCCACGACAAATGTTGCCCCCACGACAAATTTCGCCCCACGACAAATGTCACTCCCACGACAAATGTCGCCCGCCACGATCAATGCCGCCCCCACGACAAATGCCGCCCCCACGACAAATACCGCTCCACGACAAATGTCGTCCCTAGGACAAATGTCGCCCCTATGACAAATGCCGCCCCCACGACAAATACCGCCCCCACGACAAATGCAGCCCCCCACGACAAATGCCTCCCCCATGACAAATGTCACCCTTACGACAAATGACGCCCCCACGACAAATGTCGCCCCCACGATAAATGCCCCCAGGGCCGGAGGCCCGTGCCTGTCACTTGTATATATATATATATATATATATATATATATATATATATATATATATATATATAGACACACACAAGTGCAGATACTGACAAATACGGAGCTCCACTCCTATAGCCAAATGCGACAGTATCCGATCGGCAATGGTGGGTTCAGCTATCCCCGACGGGCTTCACCTCGCCCCGTCGGGCATCGCCCGCTCCCGCCGGGCTTCAGGTTTAAATAATTTTTTATCATGATTTTTTCTATAATCATAAATTTTTTAATAAAAAAATTGAAAAGTGCTTTTGGTGAAATGGATGAGATGTTTAAATTTTGTTCAAGAGGTTTCATGGTTCAAGTCTTAGTCAATGCGTTTTTTTAATTTGTACTTTTTCAGGATCAAAGGTTAAAATGATAATTTCCCATTGTAGGATATTAGGCCTATTAAATTATAGGTTTAAGTCCCCCTATTATCATTGGTGTAGGAGACCTATAAGAAATTAGATATACCGTCATAATTTATTTGTGTTATCAAATGGCTGAGATTTATGACATAATCAGATCGGATGACCCTAATTATTTTTTATGAATTTATATTCTATTATTATTGGCAGCCACCATTTCATTATATACGATAAAGATATATAATAAAATTTTTGGGTTTAGGTAGATTGATTGGCGCTACTTTTTATAAATTGATGGGCAGAAAAAAGGGCTCTTCAGGTTGAAGTGTCTATTCGCTGCCTCTAATTGTCTCCCTCTCCTTTTCCATCCTACGCTCTTCCAGGCTATGCCAAAGGCCTAATGCTCAGGGGGAATGCTCAGCAGAGATATCAAATTTAAAACGATGCCGTTTGATTTCACATTATGAGAGGTCAGCAGACAGTAGAGCTACTCATCTTAGCTCAAGAGAATCTGGTGGAGGCATTGTGAAAAGAGGGTTGTAAATAGCGCTGTCGTTTAAAATCGAAACCGTAAATTGATCCGTAACCGAACTGGAACCGCAAAGAGCCGAACCGAACCGTTCGGAAATTATTTGGGTGCTGATTTGAATTATGGAATCATGAATAACATTGGTGCGGGTGTGGTTCTTTTATTTTATTATCTGGACCGGAACCAGAACCACAACATACAAGTCTCAAGCGATTTAAAGTTTTTTGACATGATCTAAACCGGACCGAAACAGAACCGAACCGCGACCCATTTATTTTTTTTATTATATTTTATCACACGATCGTGATCTTTGAATTTTTGAATGTAGATTGGAGGTACACGGTTCACTTCAACCCACAAGAGTCAGAAAATTAAATTTTGAATATTATTTAATACCCGTCAAGAAAGGGTCGAAGATGAAGGATAATACCAGAATGGTTTCTAACTATGCGGTTTTGCAACCAATGAAATCATTACACAACCAAACCGTTCGGTGCAGTTTAAAATCGGGGCGGCCTGACACGGTTTTCTGGCTTTGCGGTTTCGGTTTTTAACTTTCAGTCTTACTTACTATATTATACAAAAAATATTTCCTCTTAGTATAATGCAAATTCCTGCACCCGGGTCCCGGACTGTAAAAATACTCTATGTGAAGCTGAAACTGAGGTCGTAGGAACACTCAACCACAGCCGAAGACAAGTAAAATTCAGATGCAACAACAACACAAGAGTTTCTAATTGAAATTAACTTCTTTTACAGGGCGAGGTATACATTGCAAGACATGATTTTACAATGTAACCATGAGAACAAAAAACTGCAACAAAAAGTTAACCGCGCGGACAGAATCCTGTAACAGCATAAGCCGCCTAACCGCCAGCTATGTCCGTCGAGATCGCCGCCCGCGACTAACCGTCCAGACTGCTGTTATTGAATGTTGAAGGAACACAAACAGAACCTGATGATGGACCGGGAGAACTGCTCTGCTTATCCGCAACTCCGAGGAAGAGATCTAGTCGCTGAGACCGCGACAAGCTGCTAATCGCTGACTGTATCCGCGAACTGTTCCACACTAAGCTCACTAGTCGTCTAGCCGTCTGGTGTTAGCCGCACAGCCTCCACATAATCAACTTCCTTAGACGCAGAGGTTATAAAACCGTAACCTCAAAAATCAAGCGCGAGCTCGTTCTTACTATTCATTGCTTGTTTATGACGAGCTGAGTGCTCCTATTTATAGGTGTGGGGAGGAGTGTCGTCACCACCCATACCGATAGGATAACCGTCCTTTAACCTATCGGCTAACACCATAATATGCGGACACAAGAGTTAGTCCACCGCTTAAAGAAAACCACAATAATCGCCGACACCGATCTTGTCCGCAAGAACGACCAGACCGCCAAACCTGTAGACTCTGTTCCAGTCCGCATAAAACTCCGGCCCGCGACAAGCATACCGCCATCTTGCCGAGCTTGGCGAACTCAAGAACTGCCCGCCACATGCGATCTAGGTGGACTAGCCAACAAAGCTGGACTTAGTCAATTAAGACCAAGTTCACTAAACCGCGCGATCTCCGAGACCCAACATCACCTGATACCGACATCGCGCCAACCTGAATCAGTCTGCCACTTTGCGGACTACTTCATCAAACCACGCGACCTCCAGGAAAGACCAGTCCGCGCAACTGTGCCAACTTCACGATCCAACATCCAGACCACAAGCACACATACATGACAGACACTGGCGAGCTCCAAAAGAGTCTGCAACACCAAACCTGCCGGACTCGGCGAACTCCAAACTGAGTCTGCCATACCTGCAGCCTGGACTTTTCAAAATGACCAAGTCCACCCTGGCGATCTCTGAGCTATATCGCCCGAGAAGGCACCAGCGACCTGGAGGAAAGCCACCCCAGTCTGTGATATCCGCCTGCCTCCTTGCGAGCCAGAGAACCTGAAGAGTCCATGGTCAGTACGTTCTCACATCCAAACTGTAACACCCCAAAAAGGCGTTGGTGAGAACAGGATAAAAGTCGACCTGGGCTCGACAAAAATAATCGAGTGGAGCTCGACCAAAATCGTCGAGCGGAGCTCGACGAAAATGTTGATCGTCGAGCGGAGCTCGACGATTATGGTCTGCTATATGAAATCTTTCCTGTTCGATGAACTTACTACCGACCGACGATGTTCGTTCAATGAAATTAGCTCGTTCAATGATTTGTCGAAAAAGGAAGATGTCGCCGAGTGGAGACAGTGGGTATCTCCTTATGGCGATAGCGGCAAGCGTGGAGACGTCACTCGACGCTCTCGACGCACCCAACGCCTGAAAGCGTTGAGTGGCTTGATATCGCAGATGACAGTGGATATTGCCAAGAGAATGTGTCGCGTGGCATGAGACACCTGTCCGACTGGATGTTAAGCGGGCAATAAGCGATGGTTGACGAAGTTCAAAGCGGTCAAAGCGGTGAAGTCGATATCGCCAAGTGGCGACAGTCGATATCGCCAGGCGATATCGCTAAAGTTGACCAGTCAACTCAAATCCTGGCCTTTGCTTTATTTTGATTGAGAGATCATGTGTCTGAGATTATTCCTGAGTCCACTTAACCAGAGAAGAATTGGACGGAGGTTTCATCTCTCTCTCTCTCTCTCTCTTCATCTCTTGAGTTTCCTTGAGTGAAAAGGAAGAAGAAGCTAAAGAAGTGTTGGGCTGAGCTTTGTGAGCTCGTTGAAGGAGATCTTGTGGTTGGAGGCCAGATCCGAGGATAGATTCGAGAAGAGGAGAGCGACGTGCTCCTTTCCATACGCATAGAAAAGCTTCGTCATGGCTCCAAAGAGAACTACAAGGGTAACGATCTTCTTCCTTGGACATGTGAAGTCCTTATTTGGCATACGCATGGATTTCCCCACCAAAAGGTGGAATGTTGAGGGATTTCCGTTGGGTTGATTCTTTAAATCCCAAAGAAGTCTTGCATATAGATCCGAAAATGTGTAGTATAGAATAAGCATACTGTGTGAAGCCCATCTAGACAGGTTGGTTTGGATTGGTGATGTTTTATTTTGCGCACCGGAGAAGACTTCGCGTATAAACGAGTGTTGTGTGGAGTCGGTGGGTTTTGCCTGTGAAGTGGAGTAGCAGGAAGTACTGGAGTGAAATTCCAAGAAAATACCCTCGAAGTGCATGTGTTGTATGCTATGAACGTAACGCCACATAAATCGTATTCGGATTGGTCGCGTAAAAAGGGAATTTTTGGTGCCGGTATAGGGGTACACGGCCAAGGACACGGGCGTGTCCAAGGCCGTGTCTGGCTGGTGTTTTGGCCGATTTCATCTCAAGAAGGACACGACCAGGAACACGGCCTAAGACACGGGCATGTCATTTGACACGGGCGTGTGCCTACCCGTGTCAGTACCCGTGTTCAGTTGGGTCGTGTCTGTTAGCGTGGCGGTTATGGGTAACACGCCCCCGGACACGGGCGTGTCGAGGAACCCAACACGGGCGTGTCGAGGAACCTGATACGGGCGTGTCGAGTGAGATACGGGCATGTCTGAGCCCGTGTGAGTCTCTATGTTCGACGATCGTGCCTGGATCGAGGCACACGGCCTGGGACACGGCCGTGTGCCAAGCCGTGTTCGACCCAGGTTTGGGGATTTTTGAGCGGATCTGAGCCATTCGTTTTCTTTAAATAAGATCCAATGACCCAGATGGTTTCCTGCTCTGTTAAGGCCAGGAATAGGGGAGTTAATCCTTCATTTCTCTCCAACCATTCTCTCTCTCAAGGAGTTGGAAAGAGGAGGAAGATGGAAGGGTTTTCCGACTGCAGGTGGAGCATCGGAGCACCGTTTTGAGATCTGAGAGCGGATCCGTGGAGGAAAGTTCGTTACGAAGAGTTCTGTCCGTGTAGTTTTTCCATGGCGCAAAAGCGGACTACAAGGGTAACGATTCTCAACTTGTGCATGTGAAGCTCTTCCTTTTACATAGGGAAACCATCTCCCGCGAGTGTGCGGTGAGTGCGTGGTGTTCCTTGGGGTTGACGTGAATAGTCCCCCTTGTGTTGCATATAGTGTCCGGAATCGTAAGTACGGACATAAGCATTGTGTGTGAAGCCTACCCGAACATGTTGGTCTGGATCGGTGATGTTGCATTTGTATGGTTGCCGGAGAAGACTCCCTATTTTGGGTTTTTGGGTTTCTACGCGGTAGATTGCAGCAGGGATCCTTGGAGGTTAACTTCAAGGCGCACCCGGAAAACTGAGCGGAATTGTTGTTCTGCTAATTTGGCGGTCTGGGAACCGGCCTTGAACATAACTAGGTTATGTGATGTTTGGAAATGTTAGGATCCGAGAGAAGATTGGCCCGCGCGTAGGGCTTAAACTGACTAGGCGGTATGAGCAACGGGCAAGTGGAATCGGACATGGGCTATGTGGTTCGGTGCGAGAGAATCATAGATGGGGACTGGCCGTTGGCATAGTCGGGAGCCTTAGACAGTGGTCAGAAAGGCTGAATGCTCATGTTGTTGCTATCACGGGGATGGTGGTGAAGCCACGGAATTGACCGGATTCACCGTTAATGTGCCCTGAGTGCACGGGGTGTTTGGCCGTGCGAGCCTGCACCTGTGGCGAAATATATAATTGCACTTTATTGTTTAGCTGGGCTAATGAAATGCAGGGAAGGAGCACCGCCGTCCCGACCTAGGGGCGGGGTCGTTATAATTTGGTCGGCTTTGGCTGATCGTTGTATTGTTTGCCACCGTGCGGTGGAATGTTTTCTTGTAGGTACTGCGGAGCCGAGTGCAAAATAGCGGGCTGGAGCCCATGCTGCTGAGCTGTCCCTCGAAGGCCTTAAAGAATAGTTTTTTTTATTTTATCATGTGTGGCCGGCCTGCGAGCCGATATATGTAAGACACGATTTTCTTAAGTGAATATTTGTAAGGCCATAAGGCCGTGTACCCTTTCAGTGTATTTGGTTTTCATTCCTTATGTGTGATTGTGGACATTCATGATTATTGGACTTAAGTTTTGGGTTCTTTCAAATGTTTAAAAACTTCTGCTAGAATGATCTGTGTTAGGACGAGTAGTTTTGATTGGATAGTTTGGTTCTTAAAACATAACCCTTCCGACTGTCCGTGGTATATGACATTGGGTTCCAGCTGGAACTTTTGTTATATGCCACAAGACGGATGGGGGTGTTACAATTTGGTATCAGACTTCTGGTAACGATCCGATTTAAAATGAATTCGTGGACGAATTCGTTTTAAGGGGTGGTGAGCATATGTGTGCGTCATCGTTATAACATCAAAAAGAACCCATGAATGTCCACTTAAGAATGAAAAATACACTTGTTTTGTGGAATCTGAGTGTTCCAATGATTTCTTTTAGCAATTTGTTTGTCGTATAATCGTGTGTCTTTGCTACTATAGGCAGCTAAGAGTGGTGCTGGTCAGTCAGAGCGTCCGCAATCGGCGGAAAGTAGTGTACCAAGGGATGTGCCTACAACACCTCCTTCAGCGAAAACCATCAGGATGGTGGCTGAAGCAGTTTTCGCCATGATTAATGCCCAACCCGCATGGCAAATGCACCATGCACCTCCTGTTGTTGAGCAAGAACCGGTTAGGGCGGCAGAGCCGAGAGTGGTGGAGCGCGTAACAATGGATTTGGTGGAGCTAAGGAGAGCTGCGGAGAGGCAACTCAAGCACATAATGGGATTTAATCCTCCAGTATTCGATAGGGTTGGAACGCCAGCTCAAGCTGAGGATTGGCTCTCTACGATAAAGAGGGTCTTGACGACCATGTTAACTGAGGAATGGCAGAAGACCACCATAGCGACCTTTTTTTTGGCTGGTGAAGCGAGGCTGTGGTGGGATGAGTTGGAGTTCCATCTCTTGGTGGGAAGGCAGCTTGCGGATGTGCCGATGGAAGAATTCTCAAGGTTGTTCTTGGCCAGATTTCTACCCTCTGCTCAGAAGCTTGAAATGGAGAACCAGTATCTTGGGTTAACTCAGGGAGCTAGAAGCGTGGACGAGTATCTCCACGAGTTTACACGGTTGGGTCGGTATGCTGGTGCTATGTTTACGGAAGAAGAGATGAAGACCAACCGATTCTATGAGGGTCTACGTGGCGACCTATAGTTACTCCTTGCTGAGCCTAAGGCGCATGGTTTCCTAGACTTGGTCAATTCGGCCCGGTCTTTGGAAAAGTTGTGAAGAAATTTCAAGAGAAGAAGGACCCAGGAGAGAAGAAGTTCGAGTTCAAAGTGCCGAGCACAAATTCAGTGTTCCGCAGGTGGAACAAGAAGCACAAGACTTCAAACTCAGCCCCTTCATCTAGTGTGTCAGGGGCAACTACAAGTCGGGTCCCAGGAGCTTGCTACAACTGCGGGAAGACGGGACATTTTGCTCGTGAGTGTTGGAGCGGACGTGCAAAGTCCGAGAAGAAGCCTGGAGCGACTTATGAAGAGAAAGGGAAGGCGGTGGAGTCGACCGCGTCCCATCATGCTCCAGCCCAGCCCAGAATTTACAATCTTGGTCTGCAAGAGGCCATAAAACAAACTGACGTGGTGACGGGTATGAGTTAATGTACAACAGATTAACTTTATGTAGTTATTACCTCTTTTGTTTATTAGCTTACTATTGTTGATGCTAGGATTCGTGTTGATTTTCGATTGTCCGGCGAGAGCCCTGTTTGATACGGGAGCTTCGCATTCCTTCTTGTCCGAACGATTTGTGACGCGCTTTGGGGTCCCTCCTTCGATGGCAAAAGACAAGTTGAATGTGTTGTTGCCCAATGGGTGCTCAATGCGCGTGGATAAGGCTTGTTTAGTCAAGATACGGATTGAGGATCAGGAGTTTGTTTTGCGAGCGTTGGTTCTACTGTTAGTAGAATTCGATGTAATCTTTGGTATGGACTGGCTCTCGGAGCAGCGAGCTTTCATTGATTGCAACCGAAAGGAGGTTAAGTTGGGATTAAATTCTGAATGGGAGACTACGTTTGCGGGCATGAAGGGTTCGGGTAAGGTTTTGATGTCGGCCCTTCAAGTGATTAAGGCAGTTCGGTCGGGGGCAGAGCTGTATGTCACGCTAGTGCAGGCCTCAACGCCTAAGCCAAGTCTGGAGAGTATCCCAGTTGTGTCTGAGTATCCCGATGTGTTCCCTGATGATCTCTCAGGAGCCCCTCCTCAGCGGGAGATTGATTTTACTATTGAGCTGGTACCGGGTGCCAAACCGGTGTCACGCTCTCTGTATCAGATAGCGCCAAGAGAGATGGTGGAATTGAAAGTGCAACTACAGGAGTTGTTGGAGCAAGGGTATGCGCGTCCAAGTACATCGCCTTGGAGCGCACCGGTTCTTTTTGTTAAGAAGAAAGATGAGAGCTTGCGACTTTGTATTGACTATCGGGAGTTGAACAAGCTTACGGAGAAGAATAAGTATCTGATCCCAAGGATCGACGATCTGTTTGATCAGCTGGTTGGGTCAGCGGTATATTCGAAGCTAGATCTGAAGTCCGGTTATTATCAGTTGAGGATAAGGGAAAGCGACATCCCAAAGACAGTGTTCAACACACGGTTTGTGCATTACGAGTTCACAGTCATGCCGTTTGGGTTGACGAATGCGCCATCCGTATTTATGGATCTGATGAACAGGACGTTCAGAGAGTACCTGGATTGCTTCGTGATAGTATTTATCGACGATATCTTAGTATACTCGTGGTGTGAGGAGGACCATTACAAGCACCTACACATGATGTTGGAGACATTGAGGAAAAGTCAGTTGTATGCCAAGTTCTCCAAGTGTGAATTCTGGTTATCCTATATAGCGTTCCTTGGTCATGTTGTTAGTGGAGAAGGGATAGCGGTGGATCCGGCGAAGATAGTGGCAATACGGGAGTGACCTACTTTGACTACGACGGCGGAAGTCCGGAGCTTTCTGGGGCTTGCCGGCTACTATAGGTGCTTCGTAGAGAACTTTTCGCGGATAGAGCTTCCACTCACGATGTTAACAAGGAAGGATCAAAAGTTTGTGTGGTCGTTAGAGTGAGAGCAGGCTTTTGAAGAGTTGAAGAGGCGGTTGACCACGACGCTTATTTTATGTTCGCCGAGTGGAACCGATGGATTTGAAATCTATAGTGATGCTTCGGGAAGCGGTTTGGGCTGTGTTCTGCTACAGCATAAGAGCGTGATAGCCTATGGTTCTAGACAATTGAAGGTTCATGAGAGGAATTATCCGGTTCACGACTTAGAGTTAGCGGCTGTGATATTCGCTCTGAAGCTGTGGAGGCACTATTTGTACAGTGTGAAGGTCGACATTTATACTGATCATAAGAGCCTGAAGTACTTGTTAGATCAGAAGGATCTGAACATGAGGCAACGAAGGTGGATGGAGTTCTTGGGGGACTACACCCTCGAAATACATTATGTACCCGGGAAAGGAAATGCAGTGGCGGATGCGTTGAGCCGCAAGGCGTCTGCGTAGGCTAATTGGTTGTTGGTACATGATGAGAGCTTGGTCCGTGATTTGGAGGCATTGGAGATTTTCTGCGTCGATAAGCAGTCTAGTGCCGAGGTGATATTGTGTTGGACTGAGGTGCAGTATGACTTGGCTGATAGAGTTCGACGGGCTTTGGTTCAGGATAGCAGCATGAAGCAGATCATAGATGAATATTTGGATGGGTCAAATTCTCAGTTTGTTGTTGTAGATGGATTGCTATGGAAGGACAGTCGTCTATGCATTCCTAGTGCGGATAATCTTCGAGAGGAGGTTTTGTACGAGGCTCATCATACCAAGTACTCAATCCACCCGGGGAGCACGAAGATGTATAGAGACATAAAAAAGTTGTTCCGGTGGCCTGGATTGAAGAAGGATGTAGCACTTTATGTGGCCAAGTGCCAAACTTGTGCCTTGGTAAAGGCAGAGTGCCAGAAGCCCGGAGGTTTCCTAAAATCCTTGCCTATCCCGGAATGGAAATTCGACGACATTTCTATGGATTTTGTGCATGGCTTGCCAAAGTCGCAGAGGGGAAACGACGTCATTTGGGTGGTCGTGGATAGGTTGACAAAGGTGTCACACTTTATTCCGAACAGGAAGGAGGATCCAGTGGAAAAGTTAGCCAAACTCTACGTGGATAATATTGTACGGTTGCATGGTGTGACCCGCAGTATTGTTAGTGACCGAGATGGACGCTTTATGTCGAAGGATTCGAGGTTGGTGCATAGTATGTTGGGAACTAAACTGAGTTTCAGCACAGCCTTTCATCCACAGACGGATGGTTAGACCGAGAGGGTCAACAGGACTATGGAGGACATGCTTCGCATGTGCATCCTAGATTTCAGAAAGCAGTGAGAAGATCACCTGTATATGGTGGAGTTTGCGTATAACAACAGCTTTCAGGCGAGTATTGGTATGACCCCTTTTGAAGCCTTGTACGGGAGGAAGTGTCGTACGCCGTTGTCTTGGTTGGAGGCAGGCGAATCGAAGTTGTATAAACGTAAAGCGGTGGAAGACGCCACTTCTATGGTGCGTACAATTCAGGAAAGGTTGAAGGTCGCTCAGGATAGGCAGACAAAGTATTACAACGCCAAGCATAGGAACGTGGAGTTCAGTGTTAGCGACATGATGTATCTAAAAATCAAGCCGATCAAGGGTGTATCGCGGGTTCGACGCTTGAATAAGCTGAATCCGAGATACCTTGGACCGTTTGAAGTCCTAGAGCGTGTCGGCGAGGCGACATATAGATTGAAGCTGTCGGTGGAGTTGAGTGGGCTACATGATGTGTTCCATGTGTTAGTGTTACGTAAGGCGGTGCAAGAGCCTTCGCAGATAGTTGTGGTCGATCAAGTGTTGGTTGATTACGAGTTGACAACAAAGGTCAAGCCTATATGTATAGAGGACGTTGAAGTCAAACGACTCCGCAACAAGGATATCCGAATGGTTAAAGTCCGTTGGGACAACTGCGGATGTGAGGAGCTTTCATGAGAGCGAGAGCAAACTATGTTGGAAGAATACCCCGAGTTATTCCGTTCAGGTAACATTTAATTTTGTGTACCTTTTACTTAATTTCGGGACGAAATTCCTTAAGTGGGGGAGATTTGTAATGCCCCGAAAATCGTATTCGGGTTGGTCGCGTAAAAAGGGAATTTTTGGTGTCGGTATAGGGGTACACGGCCTAGGACACGGGCGTGTCCAAGGCCGTGTCTGGCTGGTGTTTTGGCCGATTTCATCCCGAGAAGGACACAGCCAGGAACACGGACTAAGATACGGGCGTGTCATTTGACACGGGCATGTGCCTACCTGTGTCAGTACCCGTGTTCAGTTGGGTCATGTCTGTTGGCATGGAGGTTATGGGTAACACGCCCCCGGACACGGGCGTGTCGAGGAACCCGGACACAGGCGTGTCGAGGAACCCGACACGGGCGTGTCGAGGAACCCGACACGGGCGTGTCGAGTGAGACACGGGCATGTCTGATCCCATGTGAGTCTCTGTGTTTGACGATCGTGCCTGGATCGAGGCACATGGCCAGGGACACGGCCGTGTGCCAAGCCGTGTTCGGCCCAGGTTTGGAGATTTTTGAGCGGATCTGAGCCGTTCGTTTTCTTTAAATAAGATCCAATGGCCCAGATGGTTTCCTGCTCTGTTAAGGCCGGGAATATGGGAGTTTATCCTTCATTTCTCTCCAACTATTCTCTCTCTCAAGGAGTTGGAAAGAGGAGGAAGAAGGAAGGGTTTTTCGACCGCCGACGGAGCATCGGAGCACCGTTTTGAGATCTGAGAGCGGATCCGTGAAGGAAAGTTCGTTACGAAGAGTTCTGTCCGTGTAGTTTTTGTTGGAGTTACCATTGTGATCTGGAAGTGATCAAACATGTAATCTCACTGCCAACGCGATATGAGCCAGCAGGGTCGCACATAAGAGATGTGGAGGAGTTGGATGATTGACTGTGTTGGTAAAGGTTACCAAACACCGACCTGAATGGGGTTATGGGCAAAGTGTTGCCTTAAAGGATCGTCGGGTTGGGCAAATGTTGCCTTGGAGGACTGGTATGAATAGTCGACCGAAGGTCGACAAGAATCGTCGAGAATGGTTCTCTGATTCTCGCCGATTGACGAGAATCGTCGAGAATTGGTTCTCTGATTCTCGACGATCGACGAGAATCGTCGACCGCAGCTCGACGGTCGACGAGTATAGTCCACCCCGCGTTCGGCGAGAATCGTCGAGTATTGTACTCTGATTCTCGCCGATCCTAGGTGTTACTCGCCGACTGATTCTCGCCGAATCTGCCCGACTGATTCTCGTCGAATCTGCTTGATGATTCTCGCCGAATCTGCTTGATGATTCTCGCCGAATCTGCTTGATGATTCTCGTCGAATCTGCTTGATGATTCTCGCCGAATCTTCTTGATGATTCTCGCCGAATCTGCTTGATGATTCTCGCCGATTGTCGCCGATTCTGGGACCCTATTTTTCTGGGTGGTCTGCGGATAGCGATTAACCTAAGTCTATTTATGCCTTCGGTGTAAAAGTGACACTTAGGGTTTTCGGGTATTATGCTTAAGCTTTTGGCAGCCGATCGAACCGAATCCCGCGACGGAAGTGTTCCGCCGTTCGTTCGCTCCGCCGATCCCGAATCCCGCCGACGGAAGGGTTCCGCCGCCGTGCTCGCTCCGTTGACTTCCTTCTCTCCGGCGATCGTCGCTGGCGCTGGAATCCCTGGCGCGGACCTAGCAGTCCATGGGAAAGCAAGGTGCGGTCTCTCTCCATCCCGATTTTCTGTGCGCCGGAAAGATCGGTGTTCTCCCGCTCGTGTGGATTTCTGCAGAGACGTGGACATTATTCCACGTAGAACTCACCACCAGCAAGAACACAAAACTTGGAGCATCTTCGTTGAGTTGTGACTCAACGCCACCGAGGTAATTTTTGCTTAGTTGTTCCTTAACTTCTTGATTCAATGATCATGGCCCGATCCCATATTTTTTGGGTTTCTTGATGTTTTATTCTTCCGCTGCGTGCACAAGTGTTGTGCCATACTCATAGAGAAACCCAACAGTGGTATCAGAGCCAGGTTACGACCATGATTGTTGTATTGGAAGTTTTGTTATTCCAGTGCGTGTAAACCTAGGGATTTAGAAGTGTTCTAAATGTCTAGATTTAGTCTTGGTACCCCGCCAAGAACTTCTGGAGTTGCGTGGAAATTTCTAATTGTTAGAAATTGTAGTCTCCTTAGCAGTAACCATCCCTCGAGTTTGTTTTGGATTTTGAATCCAACATAGAGAGATGAGCTTGTCTACTGCTTTAAGTTGAGTTGTATTTGCCTTTATCCAATGCATGTAAATCTGAGGATTTGGAAGTTTCCGGATGTTCAGATTTAGCCCTTCCTTCTATCAAATGTTGATGGTGTCAGGATGTGCACATAAGGGATGCATGTGGTTTTAGAAAAATTGTTTTTCTTTGGATGTGCACATTGATCAAATGCTGATCATGGTTAACTGTTAACCTATAATTAAAATCCCTTTATCAAATATTAAGTGTTCGGATGCCTTCCGATGGATGACACTCTTACTGCCTCGATCGATGAAGTGTGGGCTTGCCAAAGCAAGGTGCATTAATCTATCTTGGTAAGGGTGCGAGCGGATAATTGTGATATCCCACTATCGACATCGGGTCCAGCTTAACTAGGTGACCTCAAAGGTTGAGTGCCTAGAGGCATAGGGTTGGCATGCACCATATGATGGATGCGAATAAGGAGTTATTCACCAACCATACAAGAATTGCATGAGGATGCAATTGGCAAGCGTTGCCTACGTAAATAACCGCATCGTGAGAGGAAAGCCAAAGCTGACTCATTGTGTTGGTGAAATACGAATCTTGTCCACTAAGAAAGTAGCTCGCATGAACTCTCCGAATTGTTAGTGAGGGCTATCATTTCGAATAAAATAGTGGGAGTGTTTTAATTGAAGTCCAAATAAAATAAATTGTATTTGAAATTTTGGTACTGATTTTATTCTGCATAAATTCTTGTAGAATTCCATGGCAAGTGTTTCACACTCCACTTTGTCTCTGAGAGCCATCCTAGAGAAGGATAAGCTCAGTGGGACAAATTACATGGACTGGTACAGGAACCTGAGAATTGTTCTTAGGCAAAAGCGAAAGCTCTATGTCTTGGAAGAAGAAGCCCCCGAGGTGCCGACCGGGAACTCTTCCCGTGCTGAGAAGGATACTGATGATGCTTTAGATGTCGAATGCCTTATGCTTGCCACTATGAACTCTGAGCTTCAGAAGCAACATGAGAGCATGGGGTGCAAGGAGATTGACGAGCATCTCAAGAAAATGTTTCAAGGGCAAGCTCGTCAAGAGAGGTTCGACATCACAAAAGCGTTGTTTCAGTGCAAGATGGGAGTTCGAGACTCAGTAGGGACTCACGTACTCAAGATGATTGGGTATATAGAGAACCTTGAAAGGCTGGGTTTTCCTCTTGGTCAAGAGTTGGCCACAGATCTGATCCTGCAATCGTTGCCGGACAGTTATGAGCAGTTTGTCTTGAACTACAACATGAATGAAATAGACAAGACACTGCCCAAACTCCTAGGCATGTTGAGAACTGCCGAAATCAACATGAAGAAGGCCAAGCCTGCCAGCCCCATACTGATGGTGCATAAGGGCAAGGGCAAGGCCAAGGGCTCTAAGAAGACGAAGGTGGGACCTAAGTCATATCTTGAGCCCAAGTCTTCTGCACTGATGAAAAAGAAAAGCACGGTGAAGGAAGGGAAATGCCACCACTGTGGCAAGGCTGGTCATTGGAGGAGGAACTGTCCTTCGTACATTGAAGGTCTGCAGAAATTGAAGGGAGGTATGACTTCCGCTTCAAATATTCACGTTATAGAGATAAAACTTTCTGCTCCTTCATCTTGGGTATTGGATACCGGATGTGGTTCTCACATTTGTACAAATGTGCAGGAACTGGAAAGGAGAAGATTGCTGAGTAAAGGGGAGGTGGACCTCCGCGTCGGTAATGGAGCAAGAGTTGCTGCTGTAGCCGTAGGGGTTTACCGTCTTTCTTTGCCCAGTGGGCTTGTAATAGAACTAGATAATTGTATTTTGTTCCGGCCATAACTAGAAACATTATATCTATTTCATGTTTGGACATGATTGAATTTTCTTTTATAATTAAGAACAACTGTTGTTCTATATTTAAGAATGATGTTTGTTATGCTGTAGCCCAATTGTTTAATGGTCTTTATGTTTTGAACTTGGACCATCTGATCTGTAATGTAGAAAATAATAAAAGACTAAGAATAAATGACTCGAACCCTACATTTCTCTGGCATTGTCGTTTGGGCCATATCAACGAGAAGCGCATATCCAAGCTCCATAGAGATGGACTTTTGGACTCATTTGATTATGAATCATTTGAGCGATGCGAATCCTGTTTGTTAGGCAAGATGACTAAAGCTCCTTTCACTGGTTATACTGAGAGGGCTGAGGATCTCTTGGGTGTTGTACATAGTGATGTATGCGGACCCATGAGTTCCATGGCTAGAGGTGGGTATTTCTACTTTGTTACATTTACTGATGATTTCAGTAGATACGGATATGTGTATCTTATGAAGTGCAAATCCGAGACCTTTGAAAAGTTCAAAGAGTTCAAGAATGAAGTAGAAAACCAGTTGGGTAAAAGGGTTAAAGCACTCCGATCTGATCGAGGTGGCGAATACCTGAGTCATGAGTTCCGTGATCATCTGAAAGAGTGTGGTATTGTATCACAGCTCACTCCACCTAGAACACCACAACATAATGGTGTGTCTGAGAGGAGAAATCGTACTCTGTTAGACATGGTACGTTCGATGATGAGTCATGCAGACTTGCCTGTTTCCTTTTGGGGTTTTGCTTTAGAGACTGCTGCAATGACATTGAATCGCGCTCCAACGAAAACGGTTCTGAAGACACCATATGAGATATGGACTGGGAAGCGTCCTAGTATGTCGTTCATTAAAATTTGGGGCTGTGAGGCATACGTGAGACGTCAAATGCCTGACAAGCTGGAACCCAAATCGAATAAATGTTATCTGGTGGGATATCCTAAGGAAACGAAAGGGTATTACTTTTACCTACCGTCTGAGGGCAAAGTGTTTGTCGCAAGGACTGGTGTCTTCTTGGAAAAGAGTTCTTATCAAGAAAGACTGAAAAGGTAGAGCTTGAAGAAGTTCAAGAACCACATGTAGTGAATGAACCGAAATTGGATTCTGAGACAGGACTACAAGATGTTGTAGCTAGAGAACCTGCTCAAGGAACACAAGTCCTACGTAGATCTGGTAGACCGAGGTTTGAGCCTGAGAGATATGGATTTCTCGTGTCTCAAATAGGTAATGTGTTGCTTATGGATCATGATGATGAACCAGCAACCTACCAAGAGGCTATGAATGGACCGGACTCCGACAAATGACTTGAGGCTATGAAATCCGAAATGGACTCCATGTATGCAAACCAAGTTTGGAACTTGGTGGAACCACCTGAAGGGGTACGACCCATAGGGTGCAAGTGGGTCTTCAAGAAGAAGACCGACATGGATGGGAATGTACAGACATTCAAAGGGCGACTGGTGGCTAAGGGTTTCAAGCAAATTCATGGTATTGACTATGATGAGACCTTTTCCCCTGTTGCCATGGTAAAGTCCATAAGGATATTGCTTGCTATTGCTGCTTATTATGACTACGAGATCTGACAGATGGATGTCAAAATGGCTTTCCTTAATGGAAACCTCCTTGAGGAAGTGTATATGACACAACCCGAGGGTTTTGTATCCCCAGATGAAGTCACTAAAATATGCAAGCTGAATTAGTCCATCTATGGACTGAAACAGGCCTCTCGAAGTTGGAATCTTCGTTTTGATGAGAAAATCAAAGAGTTTGGTTTCATCAAGAATGAAGATGAGCCTTGTGTTTACAAGCGAATCAGTGGGAGCATTGTAGTCTTCCTGATATTATATGTAGATGACATACTGTTGATTGGGAATGACATTCCTACCCTGAAAGTTGTTAAGAACAACCTAGGGAACTGCTTTTCAATGAAGGATTTGGGTGAAGCGACTTATATACTCGAAATTAAGATCTATAGAGATAGATCGAAGAAGTTGCTGGGTTTGACCCAGAGTACGTACATCGAAAAGGTGTTGAAGCGGTTCAACATGCTTGAGTCCAAGAAAGGATTTTTGCCCATGTCTCATAGTGTGAATCTCTCTAAGGACCAGTGTCCAAAGTCTTGTGAAGATAAGGACCGCATGAAGTTGATTCCATATGCTTCGGCAATTGGATCAATCATGTACGCGATGTTATGTACTCAACCCGACATCTCCTTTGCTTTGAGCATGACTAGCAGGTATCAGTCAGACCCCGGTGAGTGTCACTGGATTGCAGTCAAGAATGTCCTGAAGTACTTGAGAAGGACTAAGGATGTGTTCTTGGTGTATGGTGGAGAGGAAGAGCTCGTTGTAAGTGGTTACACGGATGCTAGCTTCCAAACTGACAGGGACGACTCCAAGTCTCAGTCAGGTTTTGTGTTTTGCCTGAATGGAGGAGCTGTGAGCTGGAAGAGTTCCAAGCAAGAGACAGTTGCTGATTCTACAACAGAGGCCGAGTATATCGCCGCAGCTAATGCGACGAAGGAGGCTGTATGGATTAGGAAATTCATCGGCGAGCTTGATGTAGTTCCTAGCATTGTTGGTCCCGTACTTCTCTACTGTGATAACAATGGTGCAATTGCACAATCTAAGGAACCTAGATCCCATCAGCGCTCCAAGCACATACTTCGGCGGTTTCATCTTATTCGTGAGATTGTCGAACGAGGAGATGTAAACATTTGTAGAGTGCCGACTGCGGAGAATATTGCGGATCCACTGACAAAGCCTCTCGCGCAGAGAAAGCATGATGGTCATACTAGATCGATGGGTATACGATACCTAAATGATCAACTCTAGCGAGAACCTTGTGGATTGCATGTAAACATGTATCTTGTTGGCTGTTTGTTCATATGATGAACGGTGTACCTAGTTTTTCTCTTACAATTAATGGCAAGTTCTTTTATTATGAATTTTTCTATATGATAGTTAAATGTTAACATAATAGATACCCTTAGAATGTTCGCTTCCATGGGACATCAAGTACGTGACTTGAATGTGAGAGCCTATGATTTATTTGAAGCTTCATTCTTAAAAGATCCCTGGTCGAGTATCATCATAGAAGCTAAGGGTGATGATGGTACTTGGAGACTAGCACGTGCGTTGACTGATGACTGGTTCTCACAGGTCATGATATTGTGATATCAAGTCATCACGTGGGTACTTGTTAGTGAACAAGTTGTACTGGACAGACCCAACCTGAGACTACTCTGTGGATTGTCATCCAATCGTGTCACGAGTAGGTCTCAATTGACAATGGTTTTGTGGTCCTTTGACCTGAAGTCACAGCATTCATCAAGTGAGGAAGAGCGTGCTTTGAAGCCATCTAAAGTCTTCCTTGAGAAATGTTGATGATAAGGGTGGTTGTTGGGCATGTTACGAATCATCTGGGTGTTTGTGTGTGAGCAGATATGAGATTTGTCCTCCTGTATGACAGGAGTTGCATCCATGGGCCCCTTGATGGAACTGGACTGAGAAATGCATGGACATGCTTGGTTGAGTCAATATGTGATATTAGACTCACCATTCTATGGAAGTCCGTCCTGGATCAAGAAACTTGGATTGAGCTATTACGAGGGTGACACGGTCCATGCCTCTAGTTCTTTCCGGATGTAAGGGACAAAGGGACAAAGACAACGCTGATATATTGGTCATAAAGGCTTATGAGTTATAAACTCTTATTGCTTGGGGAGCAATGATGCATTGCTAGATGCCGCTCATTGTTTGTGAGGTTTTTGCTTTGATACTTTCGAGATCAAGTGGGAGTCTGTTGGAGTTACCATTGTGATCTGGAAGTGATCAAACATGTAATCTCACTGCCAACGCGATATGAGCCTGCAGGGTCGCACATAAGAGATGTGGAGGAGTTGGATGATTGACTGTGTTGGTAAAGGTTACCAAACACCGACCTGAATGGGGTTATGGGCAAAGTGTTGCCTTAAAGGATCATCGGGTTGGGCAAATGTTGCCTTGGAGGACTGGTATGAATAGTCGACCGACTGGTATGAATAGTCGACCGAAGGTCGACGAGAATCGTCGAGAATGGTTCTCTGATTCTCGCCGATCGACGAGAATCGCCGAGAATTGGTTCTCTGATTCTCGACGATCGACGAGAATCGTCGACCGCAGGTCGACGGTCGACGAGTATAGTCCACCCCGCGTTCGGCGAGAATCGTCGAGTATTGTACTCTGATTCTCGCCGATCCTAGGTGTTACTCGCCGACTGATTCTCGCCGAATCTGCCAGACTGATTCTCGCCGAATCTGCTTGATGATTCTCGCCGAATCTGCTTGATGATTCTCGCCGAATCTGCTTGATGATTCTCGCCGAATCTGCTTGATGATTCTCGCCGATTGTCGCCGATTCTCGCCGATTCTGGGACCCTATTTTTCTGGGTGGTCTGCGGATAGCGATTAACCTAAGTCTATTTATGCCTTCGGTATAAAAGGGACACTTAGGGTTTTCGGGTATTATGCTTAAGCTTTTGGCAGCCGATCGAACCGAATCCCGCGACGGAAGTGTTCCGCCGTTCGTTCGCTCCGCCGATCCCGAATCCCGCCGACGAAAGGGTTCCGCCGCCGTGCTCGCTCCGTTGACTTCCTTCTCTCCGGCGATCATCGCTGGCGCTGCAATCCCTGGCGCGGACCTAGCAGTCCATGGGAAAGCAAGGTGCAGTCTCTCTCCTTCCCGATTTTCCGTGCGACGGAAAGATCGGTGTTCTCCCGCTCGTGTGGATTTCTGCAGAGACGTGGACATTATTCCACGTAGAACTCGCCACCAGCAAGAACACAAAACTTGGAGCATCTTCGTTGAGTTGTGACTCAACGCCACCGAGGTAATTTTTGCTTAGTTGTTCCTTAACTTCTTGATTCAATGATCATGGCCCGATCCCATCTCTTTTGGGTTTCTTGATGTTTTATTCTTCCGCTGCGTGCACAAGTGTTGTGCCATCCTCATAGAGAAACCCAACAGTTTTTCCATGGCGCAAAAGCTGACTATAAGGATAACAATTCTCAACTTGAGCATGTGCAGCTCTTCCTTTTGCATAGGGAAACCCTCTCCCGCGAGTGTGCGGTGAGTGCGTGGTGTTCCTTGGGGTTGACGTGAATAGTCCCCCTTGTGTTGCATATAGTGTCCGGAATCGTAAGTACGGACATATGCATTGTGTGTGAAGCCTACCCGGACATGTTGGTCTGGATCGGTGATGTTGCATTTGTATGGTTGCGTAGAAGACTCCGTGTTTTGGGTTTTCGGGTTTCTACGCGGTAGATTGTAGAAGGGATCCTTGGAGGTTAGCTTCAAGGCGCACCCGGAAAACTGGGCGGAATCGTTGTTCTGCTAACTTGGCGGTCTGGGAACCGGCCTTGAACATAACTTGGTTATGTGATGTTTGGAAATGTTAGGATCCGAGAGAATCTTGGCCCGCATGTAGGACTTAAACTGATTAGGCGGTATGAGCAACGGGCAAGTGGAATCGGACCTGGGCTATGTGGTTCGGTGCGAGAGACCCATAGATGGGGACTGGCCATTGGCATAGTCGGGTGTTGGGTACATTGGTCAAATGTACCTGATTTGAAGAAGCCTCACCTAACTCAATGATATACATCATAGTGTATTTGATGTTTGTTTGAGTTACTTGTGCAGGTTAGGAAAACACTGGACTGAAGCTAAAAATTCTAAGTCCATGTGTCGACACCCAGAGGGAAAGTGTCGACACTTGAGAAAGCTTGTGTCGACACCCAGACAAGCAGTGTCGACACTTGGAGTCATTGTGTCGACACCTGGGAAGAAGAGTCGACACCAGTCAGAAAGTGTCGACACTTGGAGCTGTGTCGACACTCAGTGTAGAAGAATGCAGAAAAGCTATGTCGACACTTAGCAGAAGTGTCGACACCTAGAAGAGCTGAGTCAACACCAGAAAGTGTCGACACTTGAAGTGAGTGTCGACACTCAGCAAAAGTCTGCAGAATCTAAGTACAAGTGTCGACACTCAACACAATGTGTCGACACTATGCAGAAGAGTCAACACTTGAAGTAAGTGTCGACACCCAGCACAATGTGTCGACACTTAGCTAAAGACTCAGTATTTGAAGAATGTGTCGACACTCAGCACAATGTGTCGACACACAACCAGAAGAGTCAACACTTGAAGAAAGTGTCGACACTCAGCACAATGTGTCGACACTTAGTTGAAGACTCTACACTTGAAGAAAGTGTCGACACAAGGAGCTGTGTCGACACTTAGCAGAGAACAGAAAAGTTTACAAAATATTCTAAGTACAAGTGTCGACACTAAGGGAATGTGTCGACACTCAGCTGAAGGATCAAATTTGAAGACTTGTGTCGACACCAAGAAGCTGTGTCGACACTTGACAGTTTCAACACATAAAGATGTGTCGACACAAAGGAGATGTGTCGACACTTAGAAGAATACAGTTAAAGAATGAAGAACAAGTACTTGTGTCGACACTCAATTTCAGTGTCGACACATGCAGAAGTATCTGTGTCGAGACATACAAGGAATTGTGTCGACACCTTGTAGACTTGTGTCGACACTTACACTACTTGTGTCGACACTTAGTCTATAAGTGTCGACACTTAAGAACAGAAAGTCTCGACACTATCTGACAGTTAGAGAATTTCAAGAAGTGACTGGTTGACATGACAGCTGCCGATCCAGCCGGTCTACATCAACTGTCAGAGAAGTCAGAAGTCTGTTATGAACCGGACCAGCCGGTTACCATGAAGGAAGCCTATAAATAGGCCCCATAGTTTACAGAAACGAATACATATAGAAGGTTGTTCATTATCATTACATGTTGTGAGAATAACTGAAGTGGTTGATCAGATTAAATCAAGAAGTGATACACTGAGGATCAACACAAGAAGATCAGGCAGTCCAACTGCAGATCTAAGAAGTTGGAGAGAGAGAGCTCCATCCAAGAATTCAGTCTTTGGAACTAAGGCTGAGAAGAAGAATTCAGAGTCATCTGGATTTCAAGAAGCAGAAGATTCAGACTAATTCAGTTCTACTCAAGAAGCTTTGAAGAAAGCTAAGTCAGTTTGGATCAAGCTGAGTTCTTCCAAGAACTCTTCAAGAAACTCTCAACTTCTCTCATCTTTTCTGAGTTGTAGAGTTAGCAATTTTATTTCAATTACATCTTGTAAGATCCATTGGATCTGAGTGATTGTAAGCCTATTTTATAAAGGCTGAGGGTAGGGCTTGTTGCCTGAGTGTAGGAGTTGAAGAACTCTGAGTGTAGGCCTTAATTGGCTGAGTGTAGGCCTGGGTGGCTGAGTGTAGGCCTTTTGGCTGAGTGTAAGGCTTTGGGCCTGAGGTAGGAACCTAGTTTGGTTCTGAGTTAGTGGAGAAGTTTGGCCGAATCTAGTACACTGCTAGATAGGCGAAGGGGGAAAGTGGATGTACCCAAAGATTGGGGAACCACTATAAAATCTTGTGTATTCTGTGCTGTGATTGTACTGTGTTGAGAATTGCTGTGTGCTGTGATAACTTATTCAGAAATCTGTGTTATAAACTGTTGACTGCCAACAAAGAATTAAGAAAAGGATTAGGTCACCTATTCACCCCCCCTCTAGGTGTTTAGGTACCATATCTTTCAAGTGGTATCAGAGGGAGGTTCCTCAAAATCAGGACTAACTGTCTGAGGAGATCCAGTTTGGCAGAACAGATTGAGTCTGAACACAGTTTCAAGAAAATCAAGAAATATGGGTTCTTCAGAGAATCATAAGGAGTTGGGTTCAATGAAACTGCCCATATGCAGAAAAGAGATATTTGGAATCTGGAAAGAAAGGGTAAGGCTGTTCATGGAGGCCTCTGACCCTAGGATCTACATCACAGTCAAAGAGGGGCCATATGTGCCCATGAAGATCTCAGTATTGGATGCAAATCAGAGGACTCCAAAGGATTTCTCTGAGATGACCAAGGATGAAATTGTCCTAGCCACTATGGACAAAAGGGCACAGAACATAATAGTTAGTGCAATTGATGATGCCACCTTCCAGAACCTTATTCACTGTAAAACAGCAAAAGAAATGTGGGATACCCTCATTGTCTACATGGAAGGTTCTGAAGAAGTAAGACAAGATAGGAAATCCTTGCTTAATCAAGAATATGAGAGCTTTAGGCAAGGAAGAGGAGATAGCATCACTGAATGCTACAAAAAGTTCTACAGAATTGTTAATGAACTCATGTCCTATGGAAGAGAGTTCACAAATTATGAATTGAATGACAAGTTCTTGAGGTCCCTAACCAAAGATTGGGACACTAAGATCTGTGCCATCAGAGAAATGGCAAAGTTGGGAGAAATTCCTCCTCCCACACTGTTTGGCAAGTTGTTATCTTATGAGATGCAATTGTCAGTAAGAAAAGAGGAGGAAAAGTCAACAAGGACTGAACACAGGGAAAGGACTGTTGCCTTTAAGTCAGAAGTACCTAGAAAGAACAGGACAAAGTCATCAACTCCTCCTCCAGAGGTAGTTGAATCAGATTCTGATGAGTCTATTAGCACTAAATCTACAAGCAGTGAAAGTGATGAAGACTTTGCTGCTTTCACCAGACATTTTCAGAAGTTCCTGAAGAAGAAACAGTGGAGGTCTAGACCTTCATCTTCCAAAGGGAAAGAAGTCCAGTATCAGGAAAAGAAGCCTTCAAAGAAGGACAAGAAGAGGACCAAGACTAGTAAGGCAACTGGGTCTAAGATAGTATGTTACTGCTGCAATAGACAGGGTCATGTAATTGCAGATTGTCCTGAAAGAAGGAAGGAATCCAGTGACAAAAAGAAAACTCACTTCAAAGGAAAGAAGGAAAAGTCCTTTGTTGCAAAGAATGAGAAGACTCTTTCAGACATGTCTTCTTCAGACACAGAGACAGATGCTGAAGCCTACATAGGGCTAATTTGCTGAAGAAGAAGAAGAGTTTATGCAGATCATGGAATCTATCTATGAGCAAGAAGACTGCCAGAGCCAAGGACTGATGGCTTTGACTGAAAGTACCAAAAACCTGGAGCAGCCAGGACCCAGTCAGGTACAAGGTTTAACTCAAAGTTCTGATTCCAGTTCTAGTTCAGAGTCAGATTATTCTTCATCAAGTGATGAGAATATATCTGAGTCTGAGGAAGATATTCATCAACTCCTAGATGAATATAAAGTACTATTGCAAGCCTATAAGAAAAGCAAGACCCTAGCCAAAAATTTGGCCAAGGAGATTGCTGATCTCAAGGCAGCTGCAATAGATTATGAGAAGAATTATGATCAAAAACTTAATGAGGTAGCCAGGCTGAAACATATTACAGTGATTCAGATGGGAACTATTACATTTAAAAATGATCAAATTAAGAAACTGGAGATTAATCTTCAGAAGGAGAAAGAGCTAGTAGCTAGGTTTTCAAAACCTAAATCAGTGCTACCCTTGATTGATGATTTTGTTCATCATAAAGGAAAGACTGGACTGGGTTTTGTTAATCCAGCTAGGACTGTTCAGGATCAGTCCAAGTCCAAGGGCAAAGCCCCAACATTCAACAAGACTGCTGTAGTTAAGACAGCTAAGTCAGAACCTAAGCAAAGGTACAACAAATTTGAATGTTGGTGCTGTGGCAAGGTTGGCCACTTTGCTTTGGATTGTTGGCACAATGCCAGTGCCAAGTTGAGTAGCAAGTTACCTGTTGGAAAGACAGCAGGTAGCTATGTCAAATTGCAAACTAACAATCACCAAGGACCCAAGTTTACTTTGGGTTCTAAGGTTCATTAATTTGTTTTGCAGGAGAATCCAAGTGGCCATACCCCTACATGGTACCTTGGATAGTGGATGTTCCAGACACATGACTGGAACTAGGGGACTACTGAAGGACTACATCCCAATCAAAAATGGTCCAAAGGTGACCTTTGGTGGTTCTGAAAAAGGAATCATCAAAGGGTTTGGTAACATTTCTTCTAACCTTGTTACCATTACTCAAGTGGCTTATGTTAAAGGTTTGAAACACAACCTCATTAGTATAAGTCAATTAAGTGATGTAGGGTATGACATCTCATTTGTTAAAAATGGTTGTCATATCAAGAGGTCAAGTGATCAAGAGATCATTTTGACTGGATATAGAAAGAGAAATGTCTACTGCTTAGACATTATGGTTGAGAACAATTGTTCTCCAGTTTGTCTTGTAGCTGATGAGACAGTCTCTCAATGTGTCAAATGGCACAAGAGGCTTGCTCATCTTAATTACAAGACTATTGGCAAACTCTTTAGTAAAGAGTTAGTGAGGAATGGTCCTCAAGTTAAGTGTGTCAAAGATGGCATTTGCTCAGCTTGTCAAAAGGGCAAGCAGACTAAATCCACCTTTAGAAGCTTAGTCAACAAAGATGCTGTGAGGTGTTTATACCTCTTGCATATGGATCTATTTGGTCCAATGCCAGTTCACAGCTTAGGTAGGAAGGTCTACACCTTTGTAGTTGTTGATGACTACTCAAGGTTTTCCTGGGTGTTCTTCTTAAAGCAGAAATCTGAAACACCTAGTGTCTTCTATAGTTTTGTTAAGCAAATTCAGAATGAATTGAACTGTACAGTGGTCAAAATTAGAAGTGACCATGGTACTGAGTTTCAGTCTGAAAGCATGACAAAGCTGTGTGAAGACTATGGGATATTTCAAGAATTCTCTTCACCTAGAACACCTCAGCAAAATGGCATTGCTGAAAGGAAAAATAGGACCTTGATAGAGGCTGGTAGAACCCTATTAAGTGATTCATCACTGCCAGAATATTTCTGGGCTGAAGCAGTTAACACTGCATGCCATGTGATAAATAGGGCTACCATCACTAAAAGGTTAAACAAGACCCCCTATGAAGTAGTGAAAGGCAGGAAACCAAATCTGTCCTATTTTAGGATCTTTGGTTGTAAATGCTTCATACTTAACAATGGGAAGTCTTACTTAACTAAGTTTGCTGCCAAGTCCCAAGAGGGAGTGTTTGTTGGGTACAGCAATAATAGTAAGGCTTATAGAGTCTACAACTTGACTACACAAGTTGTAGAGGAATCTGTGCATGTAGTTTTTGATGAGTCACAACTAATTAACAATGAGTTGTCTAGTAGTGTGTGCAGCCCCTCAGGTCTTATTAAGAAGATGGACAAGCTAACCATAGAAGATGTACCTGCTGCAAGACAGCAAGTAGAAGAAGATGGCTTATGTCCAGGGGGAGAACTACATGTACAAGGAGCTGAAGAAGTACAAGGAACTCAGCATGATGAAGATGCTGTAGAAGTACAACCAGAAGTAAGGATGCCTCCAGCCAACAGGCATCTAAGAGATCATCCAGTAGAGCTGATAATTGGAGATCCAAGACAAGGTGTTCAGACAAGGAGCAGAAATCAGAATGCTGTAGTATATTCAAGTTTTCTGTCTCAAATAGAACCAAAGAAATTTGAAGAAGCTATACAAGATCCACAGTGGACTGAAGCAATGCAGGAAGAGCTCAATCAGTTCAAAAGGTGCAAGGTTTGGGAGCTGGTTCCAAAGCCTAAAGATCACAATGTGATAGGAACAAAGTGGATCTACAGAAATAAGTTAGATGAACAAGGAATCATCATTAAGAATAAAGCTAAGATTGGTTGCAAAAGGATATAGGCAAGAAGAAGGTATTGATTTTGATCAAACCTTTGCTCCAGTAGCCAGACTGGAAGCCATAAGGATGTTCTTGGCCTATGCAACCTACCAAGGATTCAAAGTATACCAAATGGATGTGAAGTCAGCATTCCTTAATGGTAATTTAAAAGAAGAAGTATATGTGGAGCAGCCTGCAGGTTTTGTTGATTCTACTCTTCCACATTATGTCTATAGACTTAGGAAAGCATTGTATGGGTTAAAGCAAGCTCCTAGAGCTTGGTATGAAACCCTATCTAGTTTCCTCATTGAGAACAAGTTCACAAGGGGGAAAATAGATAAGACTCTATTCCTTAGGGAATCTAGAGGCAAAGTAATACTTGTCCAAATATATGTAGATGACATTATATTTGGGTCTACTGAAAGTAGCCTTTGCAAAAAGTTTGCAAAGCTTATGCAAAGTCAATTTGAGATGAGTAGTATGGGAGAACTGAAGTTTTTCTTGGGTCTCCAAGTTAAACAGACTGAAAGTGGTCTATCCATATGTCAGTCTAAGTTCACCCTAGAACTCATAAGGAAGTATGGTATGGATTCATCCAGTACCATGAAGACTCCTATGGGGTCAAGTATGTCACTCTAAGCAAGGATGATGCAGGGAAACCTGTAGATGAAACCTTGTATAGAGGGATAGTTGGCTCCCTACTTTACTTGACTGCAAGTAGACCTGACATTATGTATGCTACATGTGTTTGTGCCAGGTATCAAGCCTGCCCTAAAGAGTCTCACTTGACTGCAGTCAAGAGAATCTTGAGATATCTAAAGGGCACACCTTATCTAGGCCTCTGGTACCCTAGGAATGGAGATTTTGATCTAACAGGTTATTCAGATGCAGACTTTGCAGGATGCAAAGAAGATAGAAAGAGCACTACTGGATCCTGTCAATTCCTAGGTGGAAGACTCATTTCATGGAGTAGTAAGAAGCAAACCAGTGTGGCCATCTCCACAGCTGAGTCAGAATATGTAGCTGCAGGAAGTTGCTGTGCTCAACTTCTGTGGATTCAACATCAGCTAGAAGACTATGGATGTCAGGTAAGTAGAACTCCACTTTATTGTGATTCTACTAGTGCTATTTCAATAGCTAACAACCCTGTATCACATAGTAGAACTAAACATATTGAGATTAAATATCACTTTCTTAGGGAGCATGTAGAAAGAAATGATATTGCACTTGAATATGTTAGAACTGATAATCAGATAGCTGATATGTTCACTAAGCCCTAGATGAAGCTAAGTTTAATAGGTTCAAAATTGAACTAGGTATGATAAACTTAGATTAAGTATACAGAACAAAAATTGGCTAAGTAAAAAGGTGTCGACACATAGACAAGTCTATGTCGACACAGTATAGTAAGTGTCGACACTTCAGGAAAATAGTGTCGACACATCTAGGAAGTTGGTGTCGACACTTCAGAATGTTAGTGTCGACACATGTCGAGTAGGTGTCGACACATCAAATAAGGTGTCGACACTTAAGTTTTACTCAGAATTTTTCTAAGTAAAGTCTCGACAACATGTCGAGTATAGTGGTGTCGACACTTAACCAAGTGTCGACACATAAAATCTGTTGACTAAACTTGTGTCGACACATAAGTGTCGAGACATTATAAGTCAGTGTCGACACTTATTGCCAGTGTCGACACATCTTTAGGATTCCATCCCGCCTGTTCGTCTTCAAACTAGAAAGGTATAAATAGGGGTCTGTCTTTGTTTGTCGACACGCTTTCAAAGTTTCGAGACCTAAACTCTTGTGTCGACATTTCTCTCATCTCAAGACTAAATCTTCAAACCCTAATGGCTCCCAAGCTGGAAGAGAACGTTAACGAAGGATATGAACTGGTGCGTGGCGCATTCGACGACTGCGAACAAGAAATCAAATCAGTGATAACCCTAATTGCCAATTCAGGATTGGAGTTCTTGGTTTCAGAACCAACGAAGATATGGAAGAAGGAAGTCATTGAATTCCTTACTGGCGCGGCTGTAGATGACTCAGGCTACAGAATTAAGTCAAGGGTGCATGGCACCAAGGTCAAGATTTCACCCAAGTCTTTAAGAAAGGTACTTCAGCTACCTAAAGTTCAAGATGAAGAGGAAGTAACTGCTTCTAAGACCAGGGAAGCTCTTACTTGGTGTGGACTGGATCCAAAGATGAAGGTGGGATCAGTCTTTAACAGAAAAGGTATGAATAATCAAGGCAAGTTCTTGTCAGAAATAGTGGGCAAGGTAATACTAAGCAAGCCAGGAGGACATGACAGGGTGTCTGCCTCCATGTTTGAAGTCATGACCAGAATCATCTTCACTCTGAAAACAGACTGGTCAATGGTGGTTTATGAAAAAGTGAAGGAAAGCCTGAAGAAGCCCAATCTGGGCAGGATACTAAGTCTCTACCTGGCTGGATCAATTCCAGAGGTAATGAGCACTGCTGCAGGAACTAAGATCAATCATATGAGGAAGATGGACTCAAGAATATTCTCTAGATGGGAAAGGGTGCTGGTGTCAAAGGAATTGACCACCCCTGAGAAACAAACTTCTAAGAAAGACTCTCCTCCCAGGAAGAAGAGGAAGACTGCTGCTGTGCCTCAAGAGCCATCCAGCAGCTCAGGCAGTGAAGAACATGTGGTCTTCACTCCTGATAGTCCAATGGATAAGGCTGCAGAAAAGTCACCTGCTCCTCAGGAGCCAGCTGACATCCAGGGGGAGCTTCCAGGTGTAGCAGAACCATCTACACTGGAGAGTGAGCAAGCCACCCTCCTCATTCAAGAGGTACTTGTTGACCTTAATACTTTGAATTTTTCTATCATAAATTCTGATTTGTCTGATGATCATCAGCAAAATCAGCCAGCAACTCAAGAACCAGATGTTGTTCTCCAAGACACATCTGTTGTAGCTGATGAAACCAGAACATCTCCTGCACAGTCTCCAGCAGAATACACCATGGAAGATCTTTTTCTGAATTTAGATCAGGATGATTTTGATATGGAAAAGAATGCTGCTGATACAGAGAAGGATGCTGCTGCTGAGGGGGAGAATTTGGATATTCAAGTAGAGCCTATAAGGCTAGATACAGAGAAAGCACAAGATGTGCACACTGAACAACCATCCAGCCCTAAGGATAGGGTGGATATTGCCAGTACATCAGAATCTGAAGATGATGAAGCTGAGGAAGCTAAGAAAAAGAAGTTCTTTGTTTTCAAAAGAAGGAGCCAAAGCTATAAGAAGGCTCTCCAAACTGTTGCTCAACACTCACTGGTTCAACAAGCTCCATCAACTGATTATACAAGCCTAATGGTTGCAATGCAAGTAAAGATGGATGAGCAAAGGAGGGCCATAGAGCAATATATTGATGAGGGCCAAAAATCTCTACAATTTGATCTAGCTCAAGATATCAAATCAATCAGGTTTGAAATGAACATGAATAAGAAGGAAATGAATGAATGCTTCCACAAGGGTGGTAATGCTGTGGTCTATCTGGCTAAACATCAAGAAATCATCAAAGAGAAGGTAGAAGATATTGCACTCAAGCAAGGATATGTGTTGGAAAACCAATTGAGGATGAATGATAACTTGACTGCATCTCACAATGCCATAGTCACTGAACTCAAGAAAAAGTCTGATGAACCACCAACCTCTTCTGCTACTGCCAAAGCTGATTTTGATAAACTTTTTCAAGCTGAATTAACTGCTGTCACGTCTGCCATCAAGGACTCACAAAAGGTCATTTCTGAACAGCTTACCAAGCTAAGACCTTTCTTCAAAGAGGGCATAAGGTATTTGGATAGCCAAATACGGTTTCAGAAAGATGATGTGAGAGATCATGTAGCCCAAGAAGTCATAAAGGGGGAGAGAGTGTTAGTCAAGGCCAGTTCTGAGCATGCCAAATGGATTTCAAATTCAATCAGGGCTACACTTGGATATCCTCCCCTGTGTGATGACAATGAAGTAGCTGAATCTGGTATTCAAGGAACATATCTTGGAGGTGAGCAACAGGTAGTGGCTGATGTAATCTATCCACCTCCAGATTTTGAAATGATCCATGCAGATATAAGCACAATGTATAGTCCAACTGCTGGCAAGCCTAATGTTATTCTGGAAAAGGTTGTTCAACCTATCACAGCTGCTATGCAAGAGGCTTTGGACAAAGAAGAAGAGACTAGGCTATCAAAGAAGAAGTTTAGGGAACTTGCTGAACAAAAACCAGATTTTGAACAGTGGAGCCCTACTTCTAGGAACATCATTCTCACTGCATGGAAAGCAGCCAAGGACAATGCCCATGAGAGGAACAAGTGGTTCTCAGAGGCTGAATGGAGGAAACATGAGAGTAGGCAGGAAGCAATTGTCCAATATAGAAGAAAGGCTAAGTTAGGAAAGCTACCTCCTACAGCTGTGGAGCCTAGCAAGTACTTTCCTAAGCCCTATCATTATTTTGAAAGGCAAAAGATCAAGGCTGAAGAACAGAAGAAGAAGGACTCCAAAGGGAAGAAGCCTGCTGAAGCTGAGCCTGCTGCTGCTGCTGCTGTAAAAGCTCAAGTTAAAGCTGGAAAAGGAATTGTTATTAAAGAACCTGATCAGAAATAGATTAGGAATTAACTTGATGCTTGTTGTAATCTGTTAAGTGAAAAACATTGTAGTACATCATTGAAAATGTATAAGGAACAATATTGGAACAGTATATGATAAATATAGTATGATTGTTCTGAAATATGTATGTTTCTTAATTGTTCTGCAATGTTGTATGAGTATACATGTGTGCTTTATTACATGTTTAAGTTTAACTCTGTTGTCATATATCTGTTTTACTTCATTTTATAATTTTTAATTATGAGTGATATATATCATTGACTAAGGGTTATGACTTCTCCAAATAGGGGGAGATTGTTGGGTACATTGGTCAAATGTACCTGATTTGAAGAAGCCTCACCTAACTCAATGATATACATCATAGTGTATTTGATGTTTGTTTGAGTTACTTGTGCAGGTTAGGAAAACACTGGACTGAAGCTAAAAATTCTAAGTCCATGTGTCGACACCCAGAGGGAAAGTGTCGACACTTGAGAAAGCTTGTGTCGACACCCAGACAAGCAGTGTCGACACTTGGAGTCATTGTGTCGACACCTGGGAAGAAGAGTCGACACCAGTCAGAAAGTGTCGACACTTGGAGCTGTGTCGACACTCAGTGTAGAAGAATGCAGAAAAGCTATGTCGACACTTAGCAGAAGTGTCGACACCTAGAAGAGCTGAGTCAACACCAGAAAGTGTCGACACTTGAAGTGAGTGTCGACACTCAGCAAAAGTCTGCAGAATCTAAGTACAAGTGTCGACACTCAACACAATGTGTCGACACTATGCAGAAGAGTCAACACTTGAAGTAAGTGTCGACACCCAGCACAATGTGTCGACACTTAGCTAAAGACTCAGTATTTGAAGAATGTGTCGACACTCAGCACAATGTGTCGACACACAACCAGAAGAGTCAACACTTGAAGAAAGTGTCGACACTCAGCACAATGTGTCGACACTTAGTTGAAGACTCTACACTTGAAGAAAGTGTCGACACAAGGAGCTGTGTCGACACTTAGCAGAGAACAGAAAAGTTTACAAAATATTCTAAGTACAAGTGTCGACACTAAGGGAATGTGTCGACACTCAGCTGAAGGATCAAATTTGAAGACTTGTGTCGACACCAAGAAGCTGTGTCGACACTTGACAGTTTCAACACATAAAGATGTGTCGACACAAAGGAGATGTGTCGACACTTAGAAGAATACAGTTAAAGAATGAAGAACAAGTACTTGTGTCGACACTCAATTTCAGTGTCGACACATGCAGAAGTATCTGTGTCGAGACATACAAGGAATTGTGTCGACACCTTGTAGACTTGTGTCGACACTTACACTACTTGTGTCGACACTTAGTCTATAAGTGTCGACACTTAAGAACAGAAAGTCTCGACACTATCTGACAGTTAGAGAATTTCAAGAAGTGACTGGTTGACATGACAGCTGCCGATCCAGCCGGTCTACATCAACTGTCAGAGAAGTCAGAAGTCTGTTATGAACCGGACCAGCCGGTTACCATGAAGGAAGCCTATAAATAGGCCCCCATAGTTTACAGAAACGAATACATATAGAAGGTTGTTCATTATCATTACATGTTGTGAGAATAACTGAAGTGGTTGATCAGATTAAATCAAGAAGTGATACACTGAGGATCAACACAAGAAGATCAGGCAGTCCAACTGCAGATCTAAGAAGTTGGAGAGAGAGAGCTCCATCCAAGAATTCAGTCTTTGGAACTAAGGCTGAGAAGAAGAATTCAGAGTCATCTGGATTTCAAGAAGCAGAAGATTCAGACTAATTCAGTTCTACTCAAGAAGCTTTGAAGAAAGCTAAGTCAGTTTGGATCAAGCTGAGTTCTTCCAAGAACTCTTCAAGAAACTCTCAACTTCTCTCATCTTTTCTGAGTTGTAGAGTTAGCAATTTTATTTCAATTACATCTTGTAAGATCCATTGGATCTGAGTGATTGTAAGCCTATTTTATAAAGGCTGAGGGTAGGGCTTGTTGCCTGAGTGTAGGAGTTGAAGAACTCTGAGTGTAGGCCTTAATTGGCTGAGTGTAGGCCTGGGTGGCTGAGTGTAGGCCTTTTGGCTGAGTGTAAGGCTTTGGGCCTGAGGTAGGAACCTAGTTTGGTTCTGAGTTAGTGGAGAAGTTTGGCCGAATCTAGTACACTGCTAGATAGGCGAAGGGGGAAAGTGGTTGTACCCAAAGATTGGGGAACCACTATAAAATCTTGTGTATTCTGTGCTGTGATTGTACTGTGTTGAGAATTGCTGTGTGCTGTGATAACTTATTCAGAAATCTGTGTTATAAACTGTTGACTGCCAACAAAGAATTAAGAAAAGGATTAGGTCACCTATTCACCCCCCCTCTAGGTGTTTAGGTACCATATCTTTCATCGGGAGCCTTAGACAGTGGTCAGAAAGGCTGAATGCTCATGTCGTTGCCATCACGGGGATGGTGGTGAAACCACGGAATTGACCAGATTCACCGTTAATGTGCTCTGAGTGCACGGGGTGTTTGGCCGTGCGAGCCTGCACCTGTGGCGAAATATATAATTGCACTTTATTGTTTAGCTGGGCTAATTAAATGCAGGGAAGGAGCACCGCCATCCCGACCTAGGGGCGGGGTCGTTATAATTTGGTCGGCTTGGCTGACCGTTGTAATGTTTGCCACCGTGCGGTGGAATGTTTGCTTGCAGGTACTGCGGAGCCGAGTGCAAAATAGCGGGCTGGAGCTCATGCTGCTGAGCTGGCCCTCGAAGGCCTTAAAGAATAGTTGTTTTTATTTTATCATGTGTGGCCGGCCTGCGAGCCGATGTATGTAAGACACGATTTTCTTAAGTGAACATTTGTAAGGCCATAAGGCCGTGTACCCTTTCAGTGTATTTGGTTTTCATTCCTTATGTGTGATTGTGGACATTCAAGATTATTGGACTTAAGTTTTAGGTTCTTTCAACTGTTTAAAAGCTTCCGCTAGAATGCTCTGTGTTAGGATGAGTAGTCTTGATTGGATAGTTTGGTTCTTAAAACTTAACCCTTTCGACTGTCCGTGGTATATGGCGTCGGGTTCCAGCTGGACCTTCTGTTATATGCCACAAGACGGATGAGGGTGTTATAATGAAAGTCCAGTGTTTTTGGAACTGCAGGTAGCTGCAGGGTTTTCTGGATGGTTGGTCCACATATGGATTGGGTTGGGTATAAAAAGAGAGTTCTGTCGCTAATGGAAGGCGATCGTGGTTGTCGTTGGCAATAGATCCTAGCTAACCTATAATTGTGAAGCCAGTCCTTCAGGGACAATGTGGCTATTGTGAAATATGCGCTCTTAAAGGCCAATGAGCCGAACGGATAAGGGTATGCCGACCCGCGTCAGCCTAGATATTGAACTGGGGATTTGAGCAACGGGTAAGGGCTAAACTGGCTCAGCATGATGGATGTCTAACTTGAGTGCCTAAGTGAACGACTTCATTAGGATCACATCATGAGAGTCTTCGGTTGTTCGCCATCAAGACTAAAGTCTCCGTCCATGGGCCGTGGAGTATGAATGCTCAAGTTTTACCGTTGGGTTTGTGACCTGAGAACGGTGGTGGGACCCTAGTTTTCCGGTAAACCGATAATGTGCCCAGAGTGCACGGAGCGTCGGGCTGTGTGGTCGACATTTGTGATGTATTGTTGCAATATGAAGGTCGGACGGTCTGTTGCTGTTCGGAGGCCAGACGGTCTGCCGATTTATTCTGGCCGGTCTGTCTGCCGGGCTGGTGCTGTTTGGTATCCCCGCGGTCTGGCGGTTTGTCTCAGACGACTTGGAGACCGGGCGGTCTAGCGGTATCCTGTGGCGGCTTGATCTTTATGACACATGTTATATCCTCTTGTTAGTTGACGGGCGGTTAGCCGTCTTGTTTAACCGCCCGGCCTGTCCGGTTTGCCTTTTGTAAAGCCGCATATACTTGTAAATTTTTAGTCCCACATTGCTTAATTATATTCTCTCTCATCTCCTCCATTATATAAAAGGGAGGCTATACCATTGTAATCGATACCTTTTTTGGATAATAAAGTTTACATTACTCCAAATTTTTGGTCTGCTCTTTTCTGTTCGCACATGGTATCAGAGAACTCGGTCCTTTCCTCCTAACTGAGCTCTCTCTACGCGTGCAGCTTGTTTCTTCTTTCCGCGACCTGTTCTCGCGACTTGTTCTCTCTTCTGACCACTGCTCTGTTCGCGTGGCTTGTTTCTCCCTGTTTGCGGCCTCTTGCTTCTTCTCTTTTCGAGCCGCTCTCCTTTTCTTTGTCGCCGCGACCTGTCCTTACGTCGTCGCAGCCTCTTCTCGTCATTCTCCTCTTCTTTGTCGCCGCGACCTGTTCTTAAGTCACTGCGCCCTATTCTAGCCGCTCTCCTCTTCTTTGTCCCCACAACCTGTCTTTAAGTCGCTGCGACCTATTCTTGCCGCTCTCCTCTTCTTTGCCGCCGCGACCTGTCCTTAAGTCGCTGCGGCCTGTTCTGGCTTCTTCTCCTTCTAGCCGCGCCTTGTTTCTCCAGCTGCTCTCTTCTATGGCCTCCATATCCTCCACACAGTCCGCCTCGGCGGTCACCTCTTATGGTAGTGCCCACGTTGTTACTCACGACCTATGGTTGATCGACTCTGGTGCTACCAATCATATGACGGGCAATCCTCAGTGTTTTCCTCATCTCAAAACACATGATCAGTTGCCTCCGGTATTTGTTGCTGATGGCTCTTCATCTCTGGTGAATGGGACGGGGGTGGTTCAGGTCACTCCGTCTCTTCATCTGGCGGATACCCTCTACGTGCCCCTGTTCCCTTGCAATTTATTATCGGTTACTTCTCTATGCAAGCAATTACGGTGTTCTGTTACATTCACTTCTACTTTTTGTTCTTTTTAGGATCTGGACTCCCAATGGACAATTGCTACTGGGACTGAGAGTGGCTGCCTTTACTTCCTCGATAACGTTTCTGCTCTATCCACCTTCTCCTCCTCCTCTACAGATCTTCTCCAATGGCATCTTCGCCTTGGACATGCTCCTCCACGGCTTCTGCGCCAGCTTTTGCCCCACCTCCCTTCTCATCATCCTCCTCTAAACTGTGATGCATGTCAGCTCGGCAAGCATCATCGCTCATCCTTCCCGCCAACGCAGAGTCATGGCTCTTCCCGTCCCTTCGACCTTGTTCACTCTAACGTGTGGGGTCCTGCTCCTACCCTCACCATCGCTCGGTGTAGTTCCTATTTTGTTACGTTTATTGATGATTTCTCTCGGTGTACGTGGGTGTACCTCCTCAAGGATCGCTCTGAACTATTCTCTGTCTGGACATCCTTTTATTCTATGCTCAAGACTCAGTTTGATACGTCTATTAAAATCCTTCGTTCTGACAATGCTAAGGAGTATCTTAGCCATGATTTTTCTTCTTTCTGTATGCATCATGGTATTGTTCGTCAAACTAACTGTGACTACACCTCCCAACAAAATGGGGTGGCGGAATACAAAAACCGTCACCTCCTTGATGTCGCTCGCACTCTGCTGACCCAAATGCATGTTCCTCGCTCCTATTGGGGCTATTCTGTCCTCCTATCCTGTTATCTCATCAATCACATTCCCTCTACAGTTCTCCGCGGTGCCACCCTATTCTCCATTCTTTATCCAAACAAGAATCCTTTTCCTCTTACTCTGCGCATCTTTGGGTGCACCGCCTTTGTGCACTCTCTCGCTGCCACCCGTGACAAACTCTCACCACGGGCCACTAAATGTGTCTTTCTAGGGTACTCTACCACTCAGAAAGGCTATTGTTGCTTTGACCCCATTACCCGCAAGCAGTTTGTCTCTGCGGATGTTACGTTCATTGAAAATGCATCTTCTCTCCCGCTTCCTCCTCTCCTCCCGATGATCCTCCTTCTCAAACCAACCCATCTCTTCCCTCTACTCCTCCTGACGTTCCACAACCTCAACCGTCTCTACCATCTCCACCATCTCCGCCATCTCAACCCTCTCCACCATCTCCATCATCTCCACCATCTCCACCCTCTCCGCAGCCATCTCTCTACTCCCGAGCCAGCTCTCTCCACCACGGACGCTCCGGATACTGTGGAACCAGCTGTCCTGGATCTCCCCATTGCCCTTCGTAAAGGGGTTCGGGCCTGTACACAACACCCGCTTGCTGCAGTTGTTTCTTATGATCATCTTACCCCTTCTCGCAGAGCTTTTGCACTGGCTATCTCGGCCACTGCCACCCCCCATTCCTACCAGGAGGCCCTTACTATTTCTCATTGGAAAGCTGCCATGGATGAGGACATTGCTAATCTTACTAAATGGGGTACCAGGACCCTGGTTCCTCCTTTCGGCACAGATGTTGTTGTCTGTCGCTGGGTCTTTGTGGTGAAGTTCCTTCCCGATGGCAGTGTGGATCGTTACAAGGCTCAGCTTGTTGCCAAAGGTTTTACCCAAACTTATGGGGTTGATTACTTTGACATTTTCTCTCCAGTTGCTCGTCTTAGTACTATTAGGGTCCTTCTCTCTGTGGCTGTCAACATGGATTGGCCCATTTCACAACTGGATGTCAAGAATGCCTTTCTTTATGGGGATCTTTAGGAATATGTTTAAATGGAGCAACCTCCTGGGTATGTTGCTCAGGGGGAGACACGAGTATGCCGGCTAAAGAAGGTCATCTATGGCCTCAAGCAAAGTCCTCGTGCCTGGTTTGACAAGTTTAGCGGCATCGTTGCGGCCATTAGTTTTACAAGAAGCTCAGCCGATCACTCCTTGTTCGTTTGGAAAACTGCCTCTGGTCTGGTAGTTCTTGCGGTTTATGTTGATGACATTCTTCTTACTGGCGATGATCAGGATGAGGTAACGTTGACAAAGAAACACCTCCGTCAGCACCTGGTCACGAAGGATATGGGCTCCCCGAAATAATTTCTGGGAATTGAAATCTCTAGGAAGCCCAACTAAACGGTCCTTTCCCAACGGAAGTATGCTCTTGATCTTCTAAAAGAGGCAGGATTGACTGGTGCTAAACCTGCCCGTTCTCCCATGGCTATTGGGGAAGACAAAACTTGGACAGATGACTCGCCTCTTCTATCCAATCTTACGAAGTACCTACGTCTGGTGGGCAAACTCATTTATCTCATAGTAACCAGACCCGACATCTCTTATGTTGTTGGCAAGGGGAGCCAGTTCATGCAAGCTCCTAGAGAGTGTCATCTGCAATCTGCCTTGAGGATATTGGAGTATATTAAAGCAGCACCAGGGAAAGGACTCCTTTTTTCAGAAGAATGGTCACCTAAGGGTTGAAGCGTACTCTGATTCGAGCTATGCTAAAGACAAAGGGGATCGCAAGTCGACATCAGAATTCTGCACGTTTGTTGGAGGCAATCTTGTGAGTTGGAAGAGCAAGAAACAGTCTGTGCTCTCCAGGTCTAGTGCAGAGGCAGAATATCGCAGTATGACATCGACTACATGTGAGTTGAAATGGCTATGGGATCTCATGCTTGATTTAGGAGAGGTGTACAACTATCCTCTTCCTATGTTCTGTGACAATAAGACCGCGATATACATCTCCAAAAATCCTGTCTTTCATGAGAGAACGAAGAACATAGAAGTCGACTGTCATTTCATTCGTAAGGAGATCTTGAAGAAACATATTTGTACTCCGTTCGTCACTTCAGACAACGAGTTGGCCGACATCTTCACCAAGCCGATATCCGCTTCCTTTTTCCACATTTGCGACAAGCTGGGCATGATTGATATCTATGCTCCAGCTTGAGGGGGAGTGTTGCAATATGAAGGTCGGACGGTCTGTTGCTGTTCGGAGGCCGGGCGGTCTGCCCGTTTATTCTGGCCGGTCTGTCTGCCGGGCTGGTGCTGTTTGGTATCCCAGCGGTCTGGCGGTTTGTCTCAGACGACTTGGAGACCGGGCGGTCTAGCGGTCTCCTGCGGCGGCTTGATCTTTGTGACACATGTTATCTCCTCTTGTTAGTTGACGGGAGATTAGCCGGCTTGTCTAACCGCCCGGCCTATCCGGTTTGCCTTTTGTAAAGCCGCATATACTTGTAAATTTTTAGTCCCACATTGCTTAATTGTATTCTCTCTCAACTCCTCCATTCTATAAAAGGGAGGCTATACCATTGTAATCGATACCTTTTTTTGGATAATAAAGTTTACATTACTCCAAATTTTCGGTCTGCTCTTTTCTGTTCGCACATGTATTAATGGTGCATGAGTGCACATCTTGTGATATATCTGCTTGTGAAATGCTATGCATGCAGGGAAGGAATACCGCTGCCCCGGTTAAGGGGTAAGGTCGTTATAAATTGGTCAGCTGAATGCTGACCGTTGCTTTGTTTGCCACCGTTGTGGTGGTTTGTCCCCATGCAGGTACTGGAGAGCCGAGCAAAAAATAGTGGGCTGAAGCCATTACTGCTGCTGTTACTGCTATGCTGGCCCTCAAAGGCCAAACAAATAAAAGTTTTACTTATTTTCATGTGTGGTCGGCCTGCGTGCCAATGTATGTAATCCACACTAGTGAAGAAAACCTGTAAGGCCTTAAGGCCAAATATTTTGTGTATTTGTAAACATTTCTTTGCAGGATATATATATTGATGGTTCATATATATATATATATATATATATATATATAGTGGACATTCATGGTTGCTGAGTTCAGTGTTAATCCCCTAATGCTTCCGCTAGAATGCTTTGAGTTAGGGTGCGTGTTGTAACCTTTGATATTAACATGTGACCCCGCCGTCTGTTTTGGGGTATATAGTGCGGGGCCCCAGCCGGACCTACTATTATATGTCATTTAACAGATGGAGGTGTTACAATTTGATATCAGCTTGTCTTGGTCTTCCTCCGTCGAATTCGTGGTCGAATTCTTTTGAGGGGTGGTGATCACGTTTACGTGCGACCCGTTAAAACATAAATGAACTCAATAATGTCCACTAAGGAATGCAAATACACTTGTTTGAGGAATTTGCGTGTTACTACAATATTGTTGTTGCTTTTCCCAAGTCGCTAAAGTGTCTTGTATACATATAGGTTACTCAAAGTGGTGCGGGGCAGTCTGAGCCCCAGTGTTTTGATGAGAGTACGACACCAGTTGAGATGCCTACACCTCCTCCGTCTGTGGAGACCGGAAACTTAGTTGTTGAGGCGTTGTTTGTCATGATCCAGGAACATACTACTAGGCAGGGGTGACCTACGGTGGTGCCAGAACAGGTAGGTGTGAGGCCCTAACATGTTAGGGCTTTTGTAGATCCCCGAATAGCGGAAAGGCAACTGAAACAATTTATCAGCTTCAATCCCCCTACGTTTACGGGGGCGGGATCCCTAATGTAGGGAGAGGATTGGCTTGCGCGCGTCAAGAGGATTTTGACGGCGATACGAACTGAGGAGGTGAAGAAAGTTACCTTGGCCACTTTCCTATTGGAAGGAGAGACTCGGCTTTGGTGGGATGAAATGGAGCTGCACCACCTGGCAGGCAGACAACTGACGAAAGTTTCGATTGAGGAGTTTTCGAGACTATTTTTGGCAAAGCATTTACCATCGGCTCAGCACATAGCCATGGAAAATGAATTCCAGCGTCTCAATCAGGGAGACAGTAGTGTTGATACCTACTTACATGAGTTTACGAGGTTGGGACGCTATGCGGGAACTATCTTTGCTGACGAAGAGTGTAAAACCAATAGGTTCTATGAAGGGTTGCGAGATGAGCTGAGATTCCTGCTCTCGAGTTCGGTGAACCAGGGGTTTCAAGCATTGGTTGATACAGCTCATGCGTTGGAAAAATATATGAAGCGGGTATAAGGAAAAAGGGACTTGGCTGTGATAAAGCCTGAGTTCAAAGTACCGCACCAGGGAAAATCGAACTACCAAAGGAAATGGGGTAAGAGATCCAAGTCTTCTTCATAGGCTCCCTCTTCGGTTGCATCTGGAGTAACTTTGAGGCAAGACCCTCGTTCTTGTTATACATGTGGTAAGGTGGGTCATCTAGCCTGTGACTGTCGGGTTGGTCTGCCAAAGAGTGAGAAGAAGACAGGAGTGCCATATGCTGAAAAGGGAAAGACAGTGGTCGAGTCCTCTGCATCCCGAGAGCAGCCCTGACTATGTAATTTTGGCCAACAGGAGGTCATAAAGTAAAGTGACGTTGTCACAGGTATGAGTTAAGATACTTTGTTATTGCTTTTGATACTTCATACCTTGTGTGTAGATTATGTATGATGTGTTTGTCTTAGACTCTGTCCTGATTCAAGACTGTCCGGCGAGAGAACTGTTTGATACGGGTGCTTCACATTTGTTACTATCTGTGGACTTCGTGTCACAGATCAGAGTGCCGATTCGTATGATGACAGATAGTGTGAAGCTGTTGTTACCGAACGAGTGTGTGATGTATGCAGATAGGTCATGCTTTGTGGAGGTAAGATAGGAAGTCGGGATTTCAGATTGGAAGCATCGGTGATGCCGATATCAAAATTTGATGTGACCTTCGGTATAGACTAGCTCTCGAAGCAGCGTGCTGAAGGATGATAAAAGCTTTACCACCTAAGGGGATAGATCTGTTTAACTCTAGAGCGCGGGGGGGGGGGGGGGGGAATATAGTATTTTAAAAATTTAATTGGTTTTTATAACGAAATTAAAATTGTGATAAATATATCTTAAGAGAGTGCAGGAAAAAAAAACTAACTACCACAGCACACAGCACACAACAATAAGAAAATAGCAAACAACCAGATGACATAAGAAATTTATAGTGGTTCCCCTAAACTTGGGTACATCCACTCTTCTACCACCCTGGTAGGAATCCACTACAGGTTTTGATCAGGTGCCCTGCCACCAACAAGATTTTGATCAGGTGTCATGTCACCACAAGATCTAATTGAAGGGAGATCTCACAACCCTTTAGGCTTTTGATCAGGTGCCGAAAACCCAAGCTAAGTCTTTTGATAAGGAGACTTAATAAGCAAGTGGAAAACTTTTAATGGGAGTTAAAACCCTGTGTACAGTGAGAATAAGAAAGTTGATGTTGTTTTCTCTTTCTTAAAAGCAATTGAGAAGACTAGTGGATTTGATCTTGTTAAAGCTCCCCCTGAGATGATTATTGTTCAGGAATTTTGCTGGAAGCTTTGCATGGTGTAGGTCTTCTTTGATGGAACTATCTTCAGAAGCTTTCAGACTGATATTGAATAGTTGTCTCTTGAAAGCTTGGTGAAGAGTTGCAGATGATGAAGACTGAGTGAATATGCAGACTGAATATCTTTCTTCTCTGTCTGCCTATGCGTATCTCTTGCGTCTCTGTGTATTTATGTCTGTCTGTATGTATGTATATCTCTAATCCATTTTCAAACTCCTTTTTATTTTTCGTGCAGAAATTCTATCTCTGAATTTGAATTCAACTCCATGATTAATTGCTGAAATCTTGGAACTTGGACAAACAGCTAGAAGGGCAATAAATCAATTCCTTAACTGTCCCAGTTATTAACCCGAATATTAACTTTGTGAAATCCAGTAATTAATGCTACTAATGAATAACTATATTCATAAGAATATATGTAATTAATTACTCAGAGTAATATAAACAATAATATATTATATAAGCCTTAGTCAATCGAGAAATTAACTGCAGAGAAGTGAAATAAAGAACTGACAGAAATCGTCGAGCTCAGAACAGATTTCGTCGACCTGAACTCCAAGTTCGTCAAGCTGAGAAATCGTCTTCGTTGAGCTAAGATCAGAGAAAGTTGATCTGGAAGAATAAACTGTCAAAGCTGGGCTCTAAGTTCGTCGACCAAAGATTGAAGTTCGTCGAGCTGAGAACTTGAGAGAAGAGAGAAGATCATCGAGCTGAGCTCTAAGTTCGTCGAGCTCAACTCAGAGTGGGACTCTGAGTTCGTAGAGCTGTGATCGATGACCGTCGAGCTGAGTTCGAAGAACTTCGAACTAATTCTCTGAACACTTGAAAACTGTCATTCTTCTAAGTCTGGAACTCTGATGTCTTCTAAGGGTTGGATAAAAGATTGACTAACCTAATCAGACTGACCTAGACCTTAGAACTAACAATATGATCCAAGACTATACATGAAGGGTCAACAATCTAATAGTGAACACAGCCCAAATCCAAACTAGGGATCCAACAATCTCCCCCTATTTAGGTGAGGTCACTATGAACAACATAAAAGAGAAAAATCACAAAGCATAAAAGATATCTGACATAATTTAAAATTATTCATCAGATATTAACACATTGCCTTGTGAAATAACAAATAATAAACAACAGTTCTAATCAAAAATATATAAAGAGAATGTTCAACCTTTCTTGGAGTCCTTCTGCTCATCTGAGGCAGGTCTGGTAAAGATAATCTCCCTTTTGGGATCAGCAGCTTCCTGTTTGGTCATATTTATATCACTGGCTCCAAAGATTGTTACTGATGCAGCTCTTGGAACAACAGCTTCTGGATGTAAAGACATGTAAGCATCAACATTAAAGAGATTATATACCTGGTACTTTTCTAACTTCTTTTTGTTGGATGACATAGTGGTATACTTTAAGGTGTCCTGTCCTTCTTACTTTGCTTTTCTAATCTGGGAGAGAGCTAACAATTCTTGAAATCTGGCCATCCTGAAATTGGGGTCCATTTTTGGATCACAAACTGGAGAAATAGGCCTTTCAGGAGATGCTTTATCAGGTTGATCATCTTCAGTTATTTTCTATTACCTGCTGTGCTTCTGGTATTGTCGTTGCTGCCTGCTGCCGCTTGAAGAATACTGCTGCTGTCTGTTGCTGGAGGATTTTGACGGATGGGAAGATGTAGCTTTTTGAACATGAGAAATACTTCCAGAGGATCCTGCTGCAGGAGGAGGAAGACCTCTCCTGAATTTAGGAGGTGGAGAGTACCTCCTGCTCTTCTTCCTGGCTTTTTGCTCATTTTTAGAATACCTCATCAAGTTTGGAGTATCTGGAGTGAGTGTAATGTTGTGCAGGATGTAGTATGGAATATCAGCAGATGAGTTTGGCTTAGGAACAACCTTTGGAGGAGCCTTCCTTTTCTTTGAGCTTTTATTATCAGAGTCATCTGACTCATTATCAACATCATCATCTTGAGAAGAAAGTTCAGGATTATCATAAAGATCATCTAGCTGCTTTAGCAAATCAACGGAGATTCCAGGAATCTGTGGCTGTGCTAGGCTTGTAGGCTCTGTAGAGATATCTGTAGCAGTCTGACTATTTCCTGCTTCTTCTTTCATGTCAGCAAACAGAATGTCATCCAGATCTGACATAGGAGACTCACACCAGCCAAAGGTTGGTGGAGAGAATGCTTTGAGAATAGAAACTGGTTCAACAACATCTTTAACAACAAAACTTGCCTTTAGTTGTTCTACAACTTCAGGACTTATAGGAGCAGTATAAACTATAATAGCTCTAGAATACTGTACATCAAAACTTGGTAGAATATTTCCGTACACTGAATCAAAAGAATGCAGTAAAGAATCTAAATTGACTGTGGGATTTAAAAATAAATCACCAACAATAGTTATTTCTGTCAAAACTGTATCAGCCAAATTAGTATCATAATCAATTAAATCTATTATTTCTATTGGAGGGGCTGTATCTGCTGAATCATCTAACATTTCAAAATCTACTGCTGCTGCTACTACAGGAGGAGGAACTGGAGCTTCTTCATAGAACATCTCCCCCTGGCTGAGTTTAGTGGGTCCTGAAGCCAGTCCTCCATAAGAAGGAACAAAAGAGAGAACAACAATTCTGGAAGAGAGAGAGATGATGAATGAAGAGAGAGGAGCAATAGCATTTGATATAAGTTGCTCAAGAGTTGGTGAGATAAAAGCAAGAAGATCTTTTGCTATATTAGATAAATTGAGGTAGACTGGTTCAGGAGTAGATGAGGTGTAAGGAGTGTGATGTCCACAATTTGAACACACAGAGAAGGTCTGAGAGAAGTCTGTGTGGGTGTATTCTGAAAATATGGAAGGGGGAATGGATGGAATGTCAGTTGTAGAAGTAGGAACTGTGGTAATGGTAGTGGAGGTGGGTTACTGAACTGGAGAGTGATGTGGAGATGGTGGAGGAGATAGTAGATTGAAAGACGGCTGTGTGGAGGTAGATGGTATGTCAGAAACATGAGTTTGAGGTGGATATTGAGGAGGTGGAGATAGAATTTCCTCATGAATGAGGGTGGGAGAATGTGTAGTGATGGTTGAGAAAGTGGTGAAAGTGGTTGTTGATGTTGTTTTTGTTATAGAGGAGGAGAAGGAAGGCTGGTGGATGGAGGGATATCTTCTGGAGATGGAGGAGAGGCTGTAACTGCCATTGTGTTCTCAAAAGTCCTTGAGGAAGAGGAGGCCCTGGAGGACTTTGGAATGGTCCTCTCCCATCTGCCAAATAAGATAGAGGTGATCCTCTTTGAGGCATTGATGAATATTGGTTGGGAAACCAATAATTCTGGTACCTTTTCCTGGAGGAAAGTTCCTAGAATCCTCCCAAAGCATACCTCTTTCTTTGTGTTTTTCTTCCTTATCAATTCAAACAAAATCTTTGCCCAGTTAACTGATTTCTTATCAACCAGAGCACTCATCACCAAAAATTGGTGTCTGGTGATATAGTCATGGGTTGTATGCTTGCCCAGCAACACCTTGCCAACAATATCAGCTGAAAACTTATATTGAATAGATAAGTTCTTTTTTAGAATCTTATTTGGGTTTCCTTCAGAGTGACCCATTCTGCTCAGCATATTCTCATACTCATCATTATCTAATTCAATATCATCATCTATAGTAGCCAAATGAAAAATTTCAATTAAAACTACAGGAGTTAGAGTGACCTGGTTGCCGCTGATGGTGCTAATCATAGTATCTGCATCTGGAGATGTTGAAGTGAAAACCCATTCTCTGATTTCATTTCCTGGTATCTTGATCCTTGTTGTCATGAGTTTCTTTAGTTTCTATTCCTCACACAACTGTAGGATGTCGATGAAGATTTGATCAGTGTGAGAGAAAGAGTCAAAATCGACGTCAAAGCCAGTGTCAAACTTCATGCTTGAGAGAGAGAGTGCCGAAATCACCATAGGTTTTCCTGCAAAAACAAAAGAGAGAGCAAGAGCAAGAGAAGAGAAAGCACGGGATGGAGAACGACGAAAACCTAGTTATAAGGTTTTTAGAATATGAAGTGTCGGGCTCTGTCCTGTGAAAAATAAACAATCTTCGTTCTCAGGTCGATGAAAAATTCCATGAAGAAATAATATCGTCGATCTTAGTCAGAAGAGGGAAAACTTTTCGTCGTTCTTAGGTCGACGAAAATTTTTCTGAAGCAAAATCGTCGATCTCCGCTCGACGAAATCTGTTTCACTACAAAGTGTTCGTCGATCTCCGCTCGATGAACTCTTCACGAAGAGTTCATAGATCGTCGATCTCCGTTCGACGAACTGTGCCAAATCGTCGACCATAGACAAAAATTAAGTTGAATCTGCCCCATTTTTCATACCTAACTGATTTAAGAAGAATAGATGTTTCTTCTCATCCAATGGCTTGGTGAAGATATCTGCTCTTTGTAAATCAGTAGAGATAAAAACAAGATTAATTTTCTTTTTGTCTACACAATATCTAATGAAATGATGTCTAATTTCTATATGCTTGGTCTTACTATGATGCAATAGATTTTGTGTCAAAGATATTGCACTTGTACTATCACAAAATATAGTTGAATTATTTAAGTTGATACCATAATCCAACAATTGATTTTGTATCTGCAAAATCTATGAACAACAGCTACCTGCAGGTATGTATTCAGCTTCAGCAGTTGATGTGGACACAGAGGTTTGCTTCTTACAAAACCAGGACATAAGCCTATCACCAAGAAATTGGCAAGTTCCTGATGTGCTCTTCCTGTCCACTCTACATCCATCATAGTCAGTATCAGAAAATCCAGTTAAATCAAATGTTGACTTTGATGGATATAGGAGTCCTAGATTTGGACAATCCTTTATATATCTCAAAATCCTTTTTAGTAAAATATAATGAGATTCTTTAGGGTTCACTTGGAACCTAGCATAAATACATGTGGCAAACATTATGTCAGACCTACTTGCTGTGTAACATCCCATTTCCAAATATACCCCTAGGAGTGGTTTTGTCCATTACTAGTTCATGTCAAACCCTAGGAAGCCAGAAATGCGCCAAGAGTTAGGAGGCATGAAGTTGGAAATCATCATGGTCTGCATATAGTAGAATTCTGAACAATGGTTTGGGATGACCATGGGGCTACACCTTGACCCCAAGACCCTACCACAACACCCCCTAATACCTTGGGAGGCCCATTAGAGACATAAGGACCCACTGGGGTCAATCAAAGAGACTCAGTTGACCAAAGTCAACCCTAGCCCAAAATGGGTCAAACTGGCCTACTTAGGGTCAATTGACCTACTCCTAGCCTAGAGGACCCCACCTATGCCCCCCTAACTCTAAAGTGAAGTTAAGGGTCACCAAGGACACATTGGGGTCAGCCCTAGAGGCCAAGTTGACCCAAGTCAACTCAAGCCCCTAATCTGGTCAAAGTGCCCTTACTAAGGGTAGGTGACCTCTAGAGTGCAAGGTAACCCTACATAACCCTTCCTAGACCTTAGGGGAGGCCAATGGGTCACCAAGGACCCATTGGGGTCAACCCAAATGGTCATGTTGACCCAAGTCAACTCTAGCCCTAAAATGGTCAAAGTGCCCTTACCAAGGGACATGTGACCCCAAGATGCCCAACCAACCCTATTCAAGTCTTTCTAGACCTCAAGGGAGTCCAATGGGTCACCAAAGACCCAATGGGGTCAACTCAGATGATCAAATTGACCCAGGTCAACCCTGACTTAAACCAAGTCAAACCTAGCCCAAAAGGGCTAACCCAAGCCCAAGCCACTTCTTCCTTAGGCTAACCTCACTTTCATGATCCTCATGACTAAGTGGGCTGCACTTAGCCTATGGGGTTGACCAGTCAACCAGGGGTGACTAGGAGAGAGAAGGGAGCTTCCCCCCATGTTAATGGTGGAGAGAGAAGATGGGGGAGAGGAAGGGGAGAGTGGAGCCGGCCAAGGGAGGCTAACAACCACCTTTAATGGCTTCAATCAACTCCTCTAGGGAAGAGGAGTTGATTCCAGACGTTTCCCGGCCACCAAGGGGTGGATTCAGCCCCCCTCCACTCAACCCGAGCCTCACCATAAATGGTGTTGATGGGCATTGAAGAACCAGCCGCCCCCCATCCCCAATTGCCATTTAAACACCATCAGTGGGCAGAGGGGAACATTTTCGAGCTTTTACCTAGAGGAGATAGGCCATCCCACTGTACTGTTGCAGAAGCCGAGCACCGCCGCCGTCAACAATGGCATCCCGCCGCTCCTCCCGCATTCAGGCCGCCAGGAAGGTCCTCCCCCTCTCCTTAACTCACGGGTAGATCATAGGTCTCTTTAGGTTTAAGTTTCGGGCTCAATTGAGCCCGATCAAAACCAAGATTTTCATGGTTTTCGGCAGAAAATGATCCTGCTAGAACCGCCGGAAAACGCCTCTCCGGCGGCAGAGCCACCGCCTGGCGATAGCCACCACCTCAACGGAGGTGGTGGTGGCGGTGACCGGCCGGGGAAGGGGCTGGATCACCGGCGGCAGGGTTTGGAAACGGCTTCAGGCGGGATGGATCCTGGCCGTTGGCTCAATGTAGAAGATGATGGGATTTCGTCGAATCTGCGTCAAGATTCGTGCTTCTCCTGATTCTAAACTATAGGATATTAAATTTTGATATTTTGATTTATGTCACAGTTTTAGTATTATATGGTGTTAATTTTTAAAACTACCTAGGCTCATCTGGTGGGAAAACCTTCAACATGAAAGTTGTAGTCCTTTGTGTCTACTCTATTCTAAAATTTGTTTGAACCAATTTGGGTGCATGGCCTGACCAGGGCACCCATTTTGGTGGGACATATATTTAGGTCTAGGCAGCCATTAAACTGAGTGCCCACACTTCATCCCTAGTCCAAATCAATTGAAATTTTGGCAAGGAGCCTAACCTAGCTATACCGAGGGCCTGACCAAAACTCAGAATTTTTGGACACACTTTGCCTAAAGTTTTTGCTTTTATTTAATAAAGCTAGGGTAATTTAATTAAGTGGTCAAATGACCTCCAAATTCTCCCAAATGTTGGAGAGTGGTCCCTGGCATCAAGACCTAGTTCTGTACAAAATTTCATCTCATTTGGATATGTTTTGGTCAGGGAATCACCAAACCCTAGTTTGGCCTTAAGAGGGTATTTTTGATTACAAGTGCCCTATGGACTTAGGATGGTCCCCTCCTCTCAACAGAGGCTGCGGTTTTGGACACTGACTTGGCATGGCTAATGTCACCCTCTTATGGAAAATGGGATGATTTAGGCTTGATTCACCCTAGGGTTCAACCACAAACCCTAAGGAAGGACTTTTGAGGGTTGTGAAGGACATGGGGGCAAATGCCCTTGTATGGCCTTGGAAATCCAGTAGAATTGAGGTTAATGTAACCTAAGATCTCTGGTAGGAACTTTAGAGGAATTGAAGCAAGGTAGACACCTCAAAACCCTAACCCTAGTTTTAGGGTAGGAGCATAAATTTGAAGATTCAGCCACTAAACCTTTCCCAAATGTTATGCAACTTGGGTATAGTAGGTTTTAGGCCACCTAGAACCTCTGGTAATTTCTGTATAATTTTATGGATTATATTTTTGGTACTTCATTTGATAATTACCAAAAGGCCCAAAATGATGTTTGATTTTCTTATGGATATTATTTGCTTTAAAATATGATGCAACTTGGTCAGAAGGTAGTGTAGGGCTAGGTGAACATCTCTGCATTTTATCACAATTCTTAATTGACTTTATTTGGTACTTCCTTCATTAATTTCAGAAAGGGGTTTTGGTAGAATAAATTAATTATTGATGATATATCTGTTGCCAAATCATAAGGCTTAGGTTTTGATGTTATCAGGCTAAAAAGTACTTGTAGAAATTTATTTATAATTTTTAGAGGTATGTTTACAGAACTTCCTTTACAAGACCCTAATTCTGAGAATTGGATATTTAGTTAATTCAGGAAAAAATATTCTTTCAAAAATTATGAAACTCTACTTAGTGGTCTTATGTGCCCTTATAATCATCCTGGAATTTTCTGTGAATTTTTGGAAGTGTTTTTATAGTACATCCCCTTTAAATGACTTAATATGGTCTAAATTTGAAATAAAATTTAAGGGCTTAAATATTGCTGAAAAATTTGGAGATTCTGGATTTTTAGATGATTACAAATTTTGCATTTATCATAATTTTAGTGGAGCTTTATCTTGCATAAATCTTGTACTTCATGTTCAACCTTGGAACTTTTGTCTTTTAAAATAAATAAATAAATTAGCGTTTAAATGATGAAAATTAGGAAATTATGGATTCAGGCTACATATGCCAATATAGACCTCTAATAATTATTATATTAGCATTGGATGATCATATGACATACTTTCCTTTTTACGGGTCATATAGCTTAAGTGGTCTGCATTTAGCAAAACTGCAGGAAATCATTGGGATATGAACTAGAGCACATGTGTTGGGTGTTGTTGGGTTGCTGGAAAGGATAAATAGAATTAGGTGCATCTTTGGAAGATAAGTGAGTAGGGTGTTGTTTTGTCTAGGGTTTAGAGGCGCTCGGGTCCGACGAAAGATTGTCCTCCCCGAGGAGAGTTGGAGTCAAATCACCCTAGGATTAGCCTATCGTAACGTGAGAAAGTAATGGGTAAGGGGATCAACCAATAACATTATTAAGTACCTTGCGAAAGGGAACGCTGGGCGTAATCACAACACAGTTCCTAGTGCCCCTTGAGAGCCCTTCACAGGGAATACCGGGGGCAGTCCTGGGTTAACGTAAACTGTTTTAACAACCTAAAAAGAGTAACTTATTAATTAGGGTTGCACCTTTCACAAACACTGATAGCACTGGAAGATAGCTGGGAGCTTCGGCTCGGATGGTTAAAAGACGGATTTTGGGTCCGGGGAGCTTCGGCTCGCATGTTGAGACGGACGTTTTGGTCCGGGGAGCTTCGGCTCGGTTTTTGATTACGCTAAATTTGCATGTGCATAAAAGGAAAGAGAAATTAAGGTGGTGGGTCTTCGGTATTGGAGGGTCGATGCACCGACGCCAATACGTTGACTCGACAAGTGTGGTTAGCACTTCGCCAACAGAAGTCCGGTGCGCCAGCCGACAAGAGTACGCAGGAGTCCGCTTCGTGCACCAAGCGTTGAGGCGTACGATAGGTCTGACCGGTAGTGCTTTATTGGTTTAGAGGTGGGCGAGGCCCAACCCACCGCTTCCGTCTGCCACTACGGAGGTATCCTGGTAGGTTACGACTCTAGAAAGGGGGAACTAAAGGTCTGTGTGCACAGAGTCGGGTGTGTGCGTTGCACTTGCATGTCCATCATACCCACTTGCATGTCATATAATAATCGATTCATTTAACCCTGACACCTAAAGTATAAGTGGAATGGGACGCTTATACTTTAGGCCCTGCAAAACGACCCCTTAGTCTATAAGCTTGTGTGGGCAGGTTTATAAATTAAGGTTAATTTTGATATATATATTCATACACTGCTGTTTGATAACCGACACCCCAACGTATAAATTGGTATGAGACTTTTTATACGATGGGAGGCTTGCAAAAGACCCCTTGGCTTATGTGATCTCACATAAGTGAAGTTTACTTTTCTTATTTAATCTTATTGTCAATATCTATTATAGAATTGCTAGTATAGGTCCGCTGCCATCTGTTTTGATTATTCTCCACCTTCAAGTCCTCCCCTTTCTTCCCCTTCGCTCGGTGCCTAGGAGCCATGGGGGAAGGGGTGGGGGATGATAGGACTTAGTCTTTTTAGACTAACGGTTTTCGAACCGCATCATTTAGGGGATCGTGGAGTCCAGCATGGAGGAGCAGCCCTAGAGACCGGTGCGCTTGGTGGTGGGGCAGTCTAGCTCCGGGGTTCATACAGCCGGGACCGTGAGTCTCGACCTTGAGTAGTTTTCTTCTTTTGCTTCCGCATGAGAGATTTTGTAGTGAGGACATTATGTACCGGGCATAAGCCCTTACTTTGCTACTTTGATGTATTCTTCTGTGGACACTCCCTTCGTGGAGATATATTTACTATGATATGTGATTTTCTATGGACTGATAGTTTCCATTTACTTATTTATGCTACTTTTCTGTGATCGAATTGGCCGGCAGAATTCGACGCTTTATGGTGATGACCCTACAGGGCATGAAGGGGTCACCGCAAAACGGCAGTTCTGGGCCTAAGACCCCGGTGTCGATAAAGAAAAAAAGGGGGGGTCTTACAAGTGGTATCAGAGCAGACCTCGATCGAAAAGTAGCAGTCCACAACCCTGTGTCACCCCCGCGCGAGTTTAGTTTGGGGACAAACTAAGCAGCGGAAGCGTGGTGTGCTTGTTGGGTACATTGGTTTAAATGTACCTGATTTGAAGAAGCCTCACCCTACTCAATGATATACATCAAAATGTATTTGATGTATTTTGAGTTAAGTTGTGCAGGTCAAGTATTTACAGGGAAAGCTGAAAAGATTCTAAGTCCATGTGTCGACACCCAGGAGCAAAGTGTCGACACTTAAGAATACTTGTGTCGACACCCAGGCAAGCAGTGTCGACACTTGGAGTACTTGTGTCGACACCAGGGATGCAGAGTCGACACCAGACAAAAAGTGTCGACACAAGGAGCTGTGTCGACACTCAATGAAGAAAAGTCCAGTGAAGGAGTGTCGACACTTAGCAGCAGTGTCGACACCTAGAGGAACTGTGTCTACATCAGAAAGTGTCGACACTTGGAGGCTGTGTCAACACTCAGCAAAAGTCAGCAGAGTCCAAGTATAAGTGTCGACATAATGAAGAAAGTGTCGACACTCAGCAGAAGACTCAACACTTGAAGAAAGTGTCGACATAATGAAGAATGTGTCGACACACAGCAGAAGACTTGATACTTGAAGAAAGTGTCGACACAAGGAGCTGTGTCGACACTTAGCAAAGTTCAACAAAAATTCTAAGTACAAGTGTCGACACAAAGGAGATGTGTCGACACTCAGCAAAAGTCTCAGCAGAAGAAGAATGTGTCGACACAAGGAGCTGTGTCGACACTCAGCAAGTATCAACACAGAAGGCATGTGTCGACACCAAGAAGATGTGTCGACACTGAACAAGTTCAACACATGAAGATGTGTCGACACAAAAGAGTTGTGTCGACACTTACAAGAATTCAACTAAGTGCTGAAGAACAAGTAGTTGTGTCGACACACATTATCAGTGTCGACACATGATGAAGAAGCAGTGTCGAGAAGTAATTTCTACAATACAAGGAGTTATGTCGACACCTTGAAGTCTAGTGTCGACACTTAGTCAACTTGTGTCGACACTTAGTCTATAAGTGTCGACACTTAAAGACAGATTATCTCGACACTTTCAGACAGTTACAGTTATTTCAAGAACTGACTGGATGACTTGACAGCTGTCATTCCAGCCAGTCTGCTGCACCTGTCAGAGTTGTCAGAAATCAGTTATGAACCGGACCAGCCGGTTACCATGAAGAAGGCCTATATATAGGCTTATACTGTCAACAGAAAGTGATGATCATTTACAAGAGAAACACATAAGAAGATCTAGCTATTCCTTGAAGAATAAAGTGAAGATCTAAGTAGTTGGAGAGAGAGAGCTCCATCCAAGAAGACAGCCATTGGAACCAAGCTGTGAAGAAGGATTCAGACCTTGTTCTGAATCTCAAGTTGCAGAGATCTAAGATCAGCTGCAGAGAAGATCAACCCTATTGTGTTCTACATTCAAGAAGCTTTGAAGAAAGCCAAGTCAGGTTGATCTCAGCTGAGTTCTTCCAAGAACTCATCAAGAACCTATCAACTCATCTCTCTTCTCTCTGAGTTGTAGGTATAATCTCTGTATTCTAAATTTCTTGTAGGATTCTTAGGGATCTGAGTTTGTAAGCCTGTAATTATAAAGGCTGAGTGGTAGGGCCTGTGTGCCTGAGTGTAGGAGATCTACTTCTCTGAGTGTAGGCCTGTTGTGGCTGAGTGTAGGCCTGTTGTGGCTGAGTGTAGGCTTTGTGAAAAAGCTGAGTGTAGGTCTTTGAAGAAGACTGAGTTGTAGGGCCTTGGGCCTGAGCTGTAGGAACCTGTGTTGGGGTTCTGAGTGTAAGATCTGAGGATCTGAGATAGTGAAGGAGTTTGGCCGAATCTAGTACACTACTAGATAGGCGAAGGAGGAAAGTGGATGTTGTACAACCCCGTATCAGGCCGAGCGGGATCCTCCCCAAGTGGCGCACTCGGGACGTGCCATGAACGACGTTTTGGTGTGCCCCGTTCGAGGACGTGCGAGTAGTCATGCGTGCGTGCGGAGAATTTATATTTAAAGGCATTTTATTGGTATTAAATTAATATTATAATATATTACTATTATATTATATATTAATTTCATATTATATATATATATATATATATATATATATATATATATATATATATATATATATATATATATATATATATATATATATATATATATATATAGTTGCACATGGGGAGGCTGCAAAAAGGGGGGGAAGTGAAGGTAGATAAAAAAGAACAATAAGTGCTGGAGGGGGTACGGGCATGGAGGGGAAAAACAGGGAAATAAAAAGGAGGAATATCAGGGATGGGTCGGGGGGGGGGGAGGATTGCAGCAAACAAAAAAGAAAAAGGAGCTAGGGTTCGGCTGGAGCAGCTCGACGCCACCACCGCTCCCTCTCTCCGGCCGTCTACAGCAGCCGCCCGCCCCCGCATCCCTCTCTCCGGCCGTCTACAGCAGCACCTCGCCCCGACCCTCTCTTTCTCCGGCCGCCTGGAGCAGCACCCGACCCCGCCCCTACCTCTCTTTCTCCGGCCGCCTGGAGCACCACCCGACCCCGCCCCTACCTCTTTTCCTCCGGCCGCCTGCAGCAACACCCCGCCCCCGACCCTCTCTTCCTCCGGCCGCCTGCAGCAAGAGCCCGCCCCGGCCCGCTATTTCTCCGGCCGCGAGGTGCAGCAGCACCCCGCCCCGGCCCGCTCTTTCTCCGGCCGCGAGGAGCAGTAGCACCCCACCTCGGCTCTCTCTCTCTCTCTCTCAGTTCTCTCTTCGTCGCCACCGCCTAGGGCAAGGCAAGCCGGCCGGGAGCTCCTCTCTCGGCGCCGCCTACAGCGAGGCCGGCCGAGAGCTCCTCTCCCGGCGCCGCCTACAGCGAGGCCGGCCGGGAGCTCCTCTCCCGGCGCCGCCTACAGATAGGTCGACCGGGAGCTCCTCTCCCGGCGCTGTTTGGAGCTAGGCTAGTCGGGATCAGCTTCCCCGACGCCGCCTGAAGTTGTGGAGGCCGGGATCGACTTCCTCGGAGTTACTTGGGGCCGGGATCGGCCTCGTACAGCAGCGGCCGGCGACTTGGAGCACGGCCGGCCATGGAGAGGCTCGGCCATGGAGGGGAAAATCATTCGGAGCTTTCAACTCTCCCATGGTGGTCGGATCCGGGCACGGACAACTACTACGGATGCTAGACGTGGAGCCTCGGGCCATGAGCGCGGTTGCGGCCCCGCCAAACACACGTCAAGGGTAACGAAATTTCTACTTGGGCAGGTGAAGCCCTCAGTTTCCATATTTGCATGGAATCCCCTCTCCACCAACGGGTGGAGGAAGGGAGCTCTCCGACGGGCTGACGTGTACGTCCCCGCAATTAACTGTGTTAGCACCCGGAAGCGTGAGTACGGGTTTAGGCATGCTGTGTGAAGCCCATCCGGACGTGTGAGCCGGATTGGTGATGTTCTGGGGATCCCGGAGAAGACTCCGAGGATGTTGCATATTTTCCATTTGCAGGGAATGCGCACCATAGCCCCGAAAAAGGGGTACGCGCAATATGTTCGGCTAGCTTATGTTGACCAACTGGCGTTTAGTTGACCGCCGCTTGTCGAGATGTTGGCGTACAGGTGTTGCAGTACCAGGCGGGGAGTAGCGAGCTTAAGCCCAAGCTTGTGCGGCCCTCGAAGGCCTTTTTTGTTTATATTGCCGGCCTGCGTGTCGAAGTATGGAATTCATATTCCTGTAATATTCTTTTAATATCTGTGATGCTCTGAGGATGTTTAGCTTTCTTCTTTATATTAGGCGGGCGGTGTTCTCGAGAACCGCTCGCCCCGTGGGGGCCCCGAGATATAGTTGCCGGGAAGCCCCTCATGGCCTGTTGACAGCCTTTTAGGACAGCAGAGTTATGCTGTTCGTGGCCCAGTTTGGGCAGCGTGTCGTGGAATTGCTCGGCGAGTTCGCGCCATCAGTAGGGCGGGTGAGGAGCATCTTGTGTAGACCCAAGGAGACACATCTGGATAGGAGAGAGTAGATCTCGAGATCCTCCTTAGATATTCCGGTCGGACGAGAGCGCCATCCGAAGGTGTCTTAGCTCAGCCTTTGGCTTGGGAGGGGAAGAGTTTGTTAGTCTTCCGGGTATGCGGTGAGTCCTCCACGCTGAGACCTTGGGTCTGTCCCTTGTGTTCCTAATCTTGTGCCTAGATCGTTCGCTTGAGGGTAGTAGGTGCGCGGTCACCCCTCTTTTGGGACCCCGAACTCCACAGAAGCCAATTTTGGCTTCAATAGATGTACCCAAACCTTGGGGAACCACTATAAATCTGTGTGTCCACTATATGCATGTATGATTATGTGATTGCTGCTTGATTTCTGTGTTAAAGTAATTATAACTCTGTGATATAATCTGAATTCTGCCTAAAAAGTGTAAAAAGAGTTAGTCACCTATTCACCCCCCCCTCTAGGTGATTAGGCACAATTGCTTTCAAGTGGTATCAAAGCGAGGTTACTCAAAAAGGGACTTAACTGTCTGAGTAGATCCTGTTGGCAGATTCAAACTAAGTAAAGTACAGAATCAAGAAAATCAAGAACCATGGGTTCAACAGAGAATCATAAGGAACTTGGATCCATGAAGTTACCCATATGTAGAAAAGAGATCTTTGGCATCTGGAAGGAAAGGGTGAGACTGTTTATGGAAGCCTCAGACCCTAGAATATATATCACAGTGAAAGAAGGGTCATATGTGCCTATGAAGGTTTCAGTCTTAGATGCAAATCAGAGAACACCTAAAGACTTTTCTGAAATGATAAAAGATGAGATAATTCTAGCCACAATGGACAAAAGGGCTCAGAATATCATTGTGAGTGCCATAGATGATGCTACCTTTCAGAATTTGATACACTGTAAGACATCTAAGGAGATGTGGGATACTCTTATAGTGTACATGGAGGGTTCAGAAGAAGTGAGGCAAGACAGAAAGTCTTTGCTAAATCAAGAATATGAAAGTTTCAAGCAAGGTAGGACTGATAACATAACAGAATGCTATAAGAAGTTCTATAGGATTGTCAATGAGCTAATGTCCTATGGCAGGGAATTCAGTAATTATGAGTTAAATGATAAGTTCTTGAGGTCCCTAACAAAGGATTGGGACACCAAGATCTGTGTCATTAGGGAAATGGCCAAGTTAGCAGATATCCCTCCACCAACACTGTTTGGAAAACTGCTATCCTATGAGATGCAGTTGATGGTGAGGAAGGAGGAGGAGAAGACAACCAGAAGTGAGCACAAAGAAAGAACAGTGGCATTCAAGACAGAAGCCACCAAGAAATACAGAAGTAAGTCTTCATCTCCACCTCCAAAGGCAGCTGAGACTGAGTCAGATGAGTCAGCAAGTAGAAATTCTGAGAGCAGTGAAAGTGATGAGGACTTTGCAGCTTTCACAAGACACTTTCAGAAGTTCTTAAAGAAGAAACAGTGGAGGACAAAGCCATCTACTTCACAGGGTAAAGAAGACTATTATCAGAACAAAAAGTCATCAAAGAAAGACAAGAAAAAGACCAAGTCAAGCAAAGCAACTCTATCAAAAATTGTATGCTATTGCGGTAACAGACAAGGACATGTTATTGCAGACTGTCCTGAGAAAAGGAAAGAGTCTAATGATAAGAAAAAGACTCAATTCAAGGGCAAGAAGGAAAGGTCTTTTGTTGCCAAGAAAGATAAAAGCATGTCAGACATATCTTCATCAGAAACTGAGTCAGATGCTGAAGCATACATAGGACTGTTTGCTGAGGAAGAAGAAGAAGAGTTCATCCAGATCATGAATTCTATATATGAGCAAGAGGACATCCAGTGCAAAGGACTGATGGCCTTAACAGAAGATGACAAAATTCAGGAGCAGCCTGGACCTAGTAAGGTACAAAATTGTTCTTTAAGTTCAATTTCTTGTGCTAGTTCAAAATCAGATTCATCATCATCAAGTGATGAGAGTGCATCTGTATCTGAAGAGGATATTCATCAGTTGATTGATGAATATAGAGTTCTGTTGCAAGCATTTAAGAAAATCAAATCCTTGGCCAAGAGTCAGGCTAAGGAGATTGCAAGTCTCAAAATGGCTGCAACAGATTATGAGAAGTTGTTTGATCAAAAACTTAATGAGATAGCCAGACTGAAAAACATAACTGTTATTCAGATGGGGACTATAACTTTTAAGAATGATCAAATCAGGAAGCTGGAGATTAATCTTCAGAAGGAGAGAGATATAGTTGCTGGGTTTTCTAAACCAAAGTCTGTTCTACCCTTAATTGATGAATTTGTTCATCAAAAAGGTAAAGCTGGACTGGGGTTTATTAAACCTGCTAGGACTGTTCAGTCCAAGTCTAAGGGCAAAGCCCCAGCTCTCAATAAGCCAGCTGTAGTTAAAACAGCTAGGAATGTACCTAAGCAAATGTATAATAGGTTTGAGTGTTGGTGCTGTGGCAAGGTAGGCCACTATGCGATAGACTGTTGGCACAATTCTAGTGCCAAGTTGAGTAGCAAACTGCCTGTTGGAAAACCTGCAGGTAGCTTTGTTAGGAGGCAAACTAACCAGTACCAAGGAACCAAGAATTCTTTGGGTTCTAAGGTCAACTAATCTGTTTTGCAGGTAAGTCCAAGTGGTCATGCCCCAATATGGTACTTGGACAGTGGATGTTCCAGACATATGACTGGAACTAGGGGATTGCTAAAGGACTTCACACCAATCAAAGATGGTCCTAAAGTCACCTTTGGTGGTTCTGAAAAAGGAATCATCAAGGGTTTTGGTAATATTTCTAGCACCCATATTACTATTACTCAAGTGGCTTATGTTAAAGGTTTGAAACATAACCTTATTAGTATAAGTCAATTGAGTGATGTAGGATATGACATCTCATTTGTCAAATATGGTTGTCATATCAGGAGCTCAATTGATCAAGAGATCATTTTGACAGGTTATAGAAAAAGGAATGTCTATTGCCTAGACATTATGTGTGAGACCAATGATTCTCCAGTGTGTCTTGTAGCTGATGAGAAAGTCTCTCATTGTGTCAAATGGCACAGAGGCTAGCTCATCTCAACTACAAGACAATTGGCAAACTCTATAGCAAAGAGTTAGTGAGAAATGGTCCTCAAGTTAAGTGTATTAAAGATGGAATATGCTCAGCTTGTCAAAAGGGCAAGCAGACTAGATCCACTTTTAGTTGCATTGAAAACAAAGATGCTGTGAGGTGTTTATACCTCTTGCATATGGATCTCTTTGGTCCTATGTCATTTCACAGCCTAGGTAGGAAGGTCTATACCTTTGTGGTTGTAGATGACTACTCAAGGTTTTCCTGGGTGTTCTTCCTTAGACAGAAATCTGAAACACCTAGTATCTTTTATAGCTTTGTCAAATAAATTCAGAATGAACTAGACAGTACAATGGTCAAGATAAGAAGTGACCATGGTACTGAATTCCAGTCTGATAGTATGACAAAACTATGTGAAGAATTTGGGATATTTCAGGAGTTTTCTTCACCAAGAACACCTCAGCAAAATGACATTGCTGAGAGGAAAAATAGAACCTTGATTGAGGCTAGTAGAACCCTTTTAAGTGACACATCTCTACCAGAATATTTCTGGGCTGAGGCAGTTAATACTGCATGCCATGTAATTAATAGGGCTACCATTACTAAAAGCCACAATAAGACCCCCTATGAGATTGTGAAAGGCAGAAAACCAAACCTATCCTACTTCAGGATCTTTGGTTGTAAGTGCTTTATACTTAACAATGGAAAGTCTTACTTGACTAAGTTTGCTGCCAAGTCCCAAGAGGGGATCTTTGTTGGGTACAGCAACAACAGTAAGGCTTATAGAGTCTACAACTTGTCTACTCAAGTTGTAGAAGAGTCTGTACATGTAGTATTGATGAAACTAGACTTATTAACAATGAGTTGTCTAGTAGTATTTGCAGCTCCACAGGTGTGACTGAGAAGATTGACAAGCTCACTATAGAAGAAGGACCTACTGCAAGACAGCAAAGAGAAGATAGTGGCTGCTGTCCAGGGGGAGTACTATATGTACCTAAAGAAGAAGAAGTCCAAGGAGTGCAGCAAGATGAAGGAACTGAAGAAGTTCAACCTGAAGCCAGGATGCCTCCAGCTAACAGGCATCTAAGAGATCATCCAGCAGAGCAAATCATTGGTGATCTAAGACAAGGGGTACAAACAAGGAGCAGAAATCAGAGTGCAGCACTCTACTCCAGTTTTCTATCCCAAGTAGAGCCAAAGAAGTTTGAAGAAGACATCCTAGGCCCTCATTGGATTGAGGCAATGCAAGAAGAGCTGAATCAGTTCAAGAGATGCAAAGTCTGGGAGCTTGTTCCTAAACCAAAAGACCACAATATAATTGGAACCAAGTGGATCTTTAGGAACAAGATGGATGAACATGGAGTAATTGTCAAGAACAAAGCAAGATTGGTTGCTAAAGGATATAGGCAGGAAGAAGGTATTGACTTTGATCAAACCTTTGCTCCAGTAGCCAGACTGGAAGCCATAAGGATGTTTCTAGCCTATGCAACCTTTCAAGGATTTAAAGTATACCAAATGGATGTAAAGTCAGCCTTTCTTAATGGTAATCTAAAAGAGGAATTCTATGTGGAACAGCCATCAGGTTTTGTTGATTCAACTCAACCTAATTATGTCTATAGACTTAGGAAAGCTTTGTATGGGTTAAAGCAAGCCCCTAGGGCTTGGTATGAAACCCTGTCTAGTTTCCTCATTGAGAATAAATTCACAAGGGGGAAAATAGACAAGACTCTATTCCTTAGGGAATCCAGAGGCAAGATAATACTAGTCCAAATATATGTAGATGACATAATATTTGGGTCTACTGAAAGTATTCTTTGCAAAAAGTTTGCAAAACTAATGCAAGGACAATTTGAGATGAGTAGTATGGGGGAACTTAAGTTCTTCTTGGGTCTCCAAGTTAGACAGACTGAGAATGGATTATCCATATGCCAGTCTAAGTTCACCCTAGAACTCATAAGGAAGTATGGTATGGATTTATCCAGTACCATGAAGACTCCTATGAGGTCAAGTATGTCTCTTAGCAAAGATGATGCAGGGAAACCTGTAGATGAGTCTTTGTATAGAGGGATAGTTGGATCCCTATTGTATTTGACTGCAAGTAGACCAGATATCATGTATGCTACATGTGTCTGTGCTAGGTACCAAGCATGCCCTAAAGAGTCTCATTTGACAACAGTCAAAAGAATACTGAGATATCTAAAGGGCACTCCTCATCTAGGCCTTTGGTACCCTAGGAATGGAGATTTTGATCTAACAGGTTATTCAGATGCAGACTTTGCAGGCTGCAAAGAAGATAGAAAAAGTACAACTGGAACCTATCAATTCCTAGGTGGAAGACTGATTTCATGGAGTAGCAAAAAGCAAACAAGTGTGGCTATCTCCACAGCAGAATCAGAATATGTGGCTGCAGGAAGTTGCTGTGCTCAACTTCTATGGATACAACATCAGCTTGAGGATTATGGTATTCAAGTAAGTAGAACACCACTGTTTTGTGATTCTACTAGTGTTATATCTATTGCTAACAATCCTGTTTCCCATAGTAGAACTAAACATATTGAGATAAAATATCATTTTCTAAGGGAACATGTAGAAAAAGAAGATATAACACTTGAGTATGTAAATACTGATAATCAACTGGCTGACATATATACTAAGCCCTTAGAAGAAACAAAGTTTAATAGGTTTAAAATTGAACTAGGTATGATAAACTTAGAATAAGTTTACATAAATGGCTAAGTAAAATAGTGTCGACACACAGAGTTGTCTGTGTCGAGACAGAAAAGTGGTGTCGACACTTCAGGGAAAGGGTGTCGACACATCTAGGACGTTGGTGTCGACACTTCAGAAAACTAGTGTCGACTCATACAGGGTCAGTGTCGACACAACCAAGATGGTGTCGACACTTAGAATTTACTCAGAATTATCTAAGTAAAGTCTCGACGAAGTGTCGAGTTGAGTGGTGTCGACACATAAACAAGTGTCGACACTTATATTCTGTCGACTAAACTTGTGTCGACATAGTGTGTCGAGACATTATAAGTCTGTGTCGACACTTATCGACAGTGTCGACACAATTTGAGTTACTTGACGCGCCCTTTCATCTTCAAACCTAGAAAGGTATAAATAGGATTTCTCCATTGCATGTCGACACGCTCACTAAAGTTTCGAGACCAAACTTGTGTGTCGACACCTCTCTTCTCTCAATTCAAATTCTTCAAACCCTAATGGCGCCCAAGCTAGAGGAGAACGTGAACGAAGGCTATGAACTGGTGCGACATGCGTTTGATGACGCAGAACAAGAGATCAAGGATGTGGTAACCCTAGTCGCAAACTCAGGGTTAGATTTTCTTGTTTCAGAGCCAACCAAAATATGGAAGAAAGAGGTATTGGAATTTCTAAGTGGAGCAACCCTAGACGACTCTGGATTCAAGATCAAGTCAAGGGTACATGGAGAAAAGGTGAAGGTCTCACCTAAAAGTTTGAGAAAGGTCCTAAACCTACCAAGGACTAAAGAAGAAGATGAAGGTACTGCTTCTAAGACCAGAGAAGCTTTAACTTGGTGTGGACTGGATTCCAAATTGAAAATCGGATCAGTGTTCAATAGAAAGGTGATGAACAACCAGGGAAAATTTCTCTCAGAAATTGTTGGCAAGGTGATCTTGAGTAAGCCTGGAGGGCATGACAGGGTATCAGCCCATATGTTCAATCTTATGACAAGGATTATCTTCACCCTGCAAACTTACTGGTCTGTTGTTGTCTTTGATAAGATTAAAGAGAGTATGAAGAAGCCCAATTTGGGTAGGATATTAAGTCTTTACTTGGCTGGTAGTATACCAGAAGTAATGAGTCAAGCTGCTGGATCTAAGATCAATCATATGAGGAAAATGGACATGAGATTCTTCTCCAGATGGGATAGGGTCTTGTCTAAGGAATTGCCTACTCCTGAGAACATAACTCCACAAAATAAGAAGAAGAAGTCAGCCCCAGTGGCTTAGGATTCATCTAGTAGCTCTGGTAGTGAAGAGCAAGTTGTCTTTACTCCTGATGAGGATGTAGAAGGAAATGCTGGGAAGTCTCCAGCTCAACAAGATGCTGCAGAGAGGCAGGGGGAGCTACCACCAGCTAGCCCCATACACTAGGATCAAATCCAGGGGGAGCCTCTAGTTGTGGAAGAGCCAACTCCTCTTGAAAGTGAAAGAGCCACCCATATCATTCTTGAGGTACTCACTGAAATCAATAACTTAGTTTTCCCTATAGAGGATAATGTTTTGTCTGATTCCTTAAATAATGTTAATCAGCAAACTCAGTTTGATAGCCAACTCCCAGATGTTGTCATGGAGGACACATCTGTTGTAGCTCAAGTTGTTGATGAGCCAAGGGAATCTCCTGCCCAACCTCAACAAGAGTATACAATGGAAGATCTTTTCCTTAATCTAGATCAAACAGACTTTGAGAAAGAAAGTGCTGCTGCTGAGGGGGAGAAGTCTCAAGTTGAGGGGGAGCCAGTGGACATTCTAGAAGAACTTGCAAGGCAAGAATCTGAGAAGCCCAAGGATGTTGAGGAGCTACCTAAGGAGAGGGTATACATAGCAAGCACATCATAATCTGAAGATGAGGAGGCTACAGGAGCAAAGAAAAAGAAATTTTAAGTTTTCAAGAGGAGAAGCCAGACTTATAAGAAAGATCTGCAAACTATAGCACCACAGCCTGCACTACAGCCAGCACCAACTATAGATTACAGTGCTCTGATGGTTGCTATGCAACTTAAGCTTGATGAACACATGAAAGCCATAGAAACATATATTGATGAGGGTCATAAGTCTCTACAATTTGACCTAGCTCAAGATATTAAGTCTATAAGATTTGAAATGAATCTAAATAAGAAGGAGATGACTGACTGCTTCCACAAGGGAGGGAATGCAGTAGTCTACTTAGCTACTCATCAGAAGAAAATAAAAGCTCAAGTGGATGAACTAGAAGTAAAACAAGGGTATGTTCTTGAGAACCAGATCAGAATGAATGACAACTTAATAGCTTCTCACAATGCCATTGTCACTGAGATCAAGAATATAGCCACTGCACAGTCTGCAGAGAGTGCCACAACCAAAGAAACATTTGATAAGCACTTGCAAGAGAGCTTAACTGCTGTTACAACTGCTATACAAGACTCTCAGAAGTTGATAACTGAAAAACTCCAAAGGTTGAAACCTTACTTTAAAGATGGAGTAAACTATTTGGATGCCCAGGTAAGATTTCAGAAAGATGATTTAAGAGATCACATGGAAAGAGAAGTCATAAAGGGGGAGAGGGTGTTAGTCAAAGCCAGATCTGATCATGCTAAGTGGATTTCTAATTCTATCAGAGCAACTCTTGGTTATCCTCCTTTATGTGATGATGATAATGTGGCAGAGTTTGGGATACATCCTGCATATCTAGGAGGGGAGCAACCTGAAGTGGCTCAAGTCATCTACCCTCCTCCAGACTTTGATATGATACAAGCTGATGTCCAGACAATGTATAGCCCACCTGAAGATAAGAAAAATGTTATCATAGAGAAGGTGGTTCAGCCAGTATCTGAGGCTATGCAAGAATCTTTGCTGAAAGAGCAAGAAGCTAGATTGTCTAAGAAGAGGTTCAGATAGCAAGCTGAACAAAGGTCTGATTTTGAGCAGTGGAGCCCCACTTCAAGAAATATTATTTTAACTGCATGGAAGGCTGCCAAAGACAATGTTCCAGATAGAAACAAATGGTTTTCTGAACTAGAATGGAGGAAGCATGAGACAAGGCAAGAAGCCATAGTGCAATATAGAAGAAAGGCAAAGATGGGAAAGCTACCTCCTACTGCCCAGGAGCCTAGCAAGTACTTTCCCAAGCCTTATCATTACTTTGAGAGGCAAAAGATCAAAGCTGAAGAGCTAAAGAAGAAGGATCTGAAAGGCAAGAAGCCTGCTGATACTGAAGATGCTGAAGCCCCTGTACAAGCCAAGATAAAGTCTGGGAAGGGCATAGTGATCAAGGAGGCTGAGCAGAAATAGAATAGCATTATATTAAGTTTACTATGTAATCACTTGTATTAAAACACTTTGTAAACTTTTGTATAATGAATATGACAAGTTGATTAGAACAATGTGCTGTGTTATAAATCTATTTCATAATTGTTCTGAGATGATATCTGTGTATACATGTTTGTTTGATACATGTTTATGTACTTTCCCTGATTGCATAATCCTGTTTTACATCATTCTGTAATTTTGTTATGAATGGTGTATATCATTGACTAAGGGTTATGACTTCTCCAAATAGGGGGAGATTGTTGGGTACATTGGTTTAAATGTACCTGATTTGAAGAAGCCTCACCCTACTCAATGATATACATCAAAATGTATTTGATGTATTTTGAGTTAAGTTGTGCAGGTCAAGTATTTACAGGGAAAGCTGAAAAGATTCTAAGTCCATGTGTCGACACCCAGGAGCAAAGTGTCGACACTTAAGAAGACTTGTGTCGACACCCAAGCAAGCAGTGTCGACACTTGGAGTACTTGTGTCGACACCAGGGATGCAGAGTCGACACCAGACAGAAAGTGTCGACACAAGGAGCTGTGTCGACACTCAATGAAGAAAAGTCCAGTGAAGCAGTGTCGACACTTAGCAGCAGTGTCGACACCTAGAGGAACTGTGTCTACATCAGAAAGTGTCGACACTTGGAGGCTGTGTCGACACTCAGCAAAAGTCAGCAGAGTCCAAGTATAAGTGTCGACATAATGAAGAAAGTGTCGACACTCAGCAGAAGACTCAACACTTGAAGAAAGTGTCGACACAATGAAGAATGTGTCGACACACAGCAGAAGACTCGATACTTGAAGAAAGTGTCGACACAAGGAGCTGTGTAGACACTTAGCAAAGTTCAACAAAAATTCTAAGTACAAGTGTCGACACAAAGGAGATGTGTCGACACTCAGCAAAAGTCTCAGCAGAAGAAGAATGTGTCGACACAAGGAGCTGTGTCGGCACTCAGCAAGTATCAACACAGAAGGCATGTGTCGACACCAAGAAGATGTGTCGACACTGAACAAGTTCAACACATGAAGATGTGTCGACACAAAGGAGTTGTGTCGACACTTATAAGAATTCAACTAAGTGCTGAAGAACAAGTAGTTGTGTCGACACACATTATCAGTGTGGACCCATGATGAAGAAGCAGTGTCGAGAAGTAATTTCTACAACACAAGGAGTTATGTCGACACCTTGAAGGCTAGTGTCGACACTTAGTCAACTTGTGTCGACACTTAGTCTATAAGTGTCGACACTTAAAGACAGATTGTCTCGATACTTTCAGACAGTTACAGTTATTTCAAGAACTGACTGGATGACTTGACAGCTGCCATTCCAGCCGGTCTGCTGCACCTGTCAGAGTTGTCAGAAATCAGTTATGAACCGGACCAGCCGGTTACCATGAAGAAGGCCTATATATAGGCTTATACTGTCAACAAAAAGTGATGATCATTTACAAGAGAAACACATAAGAAGATCTAGCTATTCCTTGAAGAATAAAGTGAAGATCTAAGTAGTTGGAGAGAGAGAGCTCCATCCAAGAAGACAGCCGTTGGAACCAAGCTGTGAAGAAGGATTCAGACCTTGTTCTGAATCTCAAGTTGCAGAGATCTAAGATCAGCTGCAGAGAAGATCAACCCTATTGTGTTCTACATTCAAGAATCTTTAAAAAAAGCCAAGTCAGGTTGATCTCAGCTGAGTTCTTCCAAGAACTCATCAAGAACCTATCAACTCATCTCTCTTCTCTCTGAGTTGTAGGTATAATCTCTGTAATCTAAATTTCTTGTAGGATCCTTAGGGATCTGAGTTTGTAAGCCTGCAATTATAAAGGCTGAGTGGTAGGGCCTGTGTGCCTGAGTGTAGGAGATCTAATTCTTTGAGTGTAGGCCTATTGTGGCTGAGTGTAGGCCTGTTGTGGCTGAGTGTAGGCTTTGTGAAGAAGCTGAGTGTAGGTCTTTGAAGAAGACTGAGTTGTAGGGCCTTGGGCCTGAGCTGTAGGAACCTGTGTTGGGGTTCTGAGTGTAAGATCTGAGGATCTGAGATAGTGAAGGAGTTTGGCCGAATCTAGTACACTACTAGATAGGTGAAGGGGGAAAGTGGATGTACCCAAACCTTGGGGAACCACTATAAATCTGTGTGTCCACTGTGTGCATGTGTGATTCTGTGATTGCTGCTTGATTTCTGTGTTAACGTAATTATAACTCTGTGATATAATCTGAATTCTGCCTAAAAAGTGTAAAAAGAGTTAGTCACATATTCACCCCCCCTCTAGGTGATTATGCACAATTGCTTTCAGTGCCCATATGAGGGATCACATGTAAATTGTCCACTTTTTATTAGGGATTTAGTCAATTACCTAGTAATGTAGTTCGTTTTGCAGCCCCCAGCTCAGCCCACCCCACAAGGTGGAGCTCAGCAGACTCCAGACATTGCACCACCTCCCATGGTCCCCACACCTTTCCTTCAGTCAGACATGGGGCAAACACTTACAGCTATCCTTAAGGCCTTCCGGGCTCAACAAGCCCCGACCCAGCAGCCAAACCCAGGGGCCAACTGGATGAGAACCTTCCGAGGACTCTCTCCCCCGTCATACTTGGGGACAGAGTCGGCAGTATGGACAAAGGAGTGGCTGGATGTTATGTACGAGATGTTGACCGGGATACGATGCCCTTGGGAGGAGAGGGTGGCTTTGGTGGTATCTTGATTGGAGTCCTATGCCAAGAGGTGGTGGAAGACGCTGTTGGACACGACGTTTGCCGATAGGGAGATTACAGAAATTACTTGGGAGGAATTCAGGGCCACGCTGCTGGAGCACTTTGTTCCGCAGTCGGCCAGGGACGAGTTGGAGGAGCGGTTCTTACAGCTGAGGCAGGGCACCAGGACGGTGGTGGAGTACCACCGAGAGTTCGACCATTTGGCTCGATATGCAGGTTCTTACCAGCTGGACGAAGCAGGATACGTCAAGAGATTCTATAAGGGCCTAAAAGAGGAGTTGAGGGAGGCCTTGTTGTTTGTATCTGATGGGCTGATCTCCCGGATTTTGGAGATGTCAAAGAGGATTGAGGCTGATTGGCACACCACTCGGGGCCGAAAGCGGCAAGCGGAGGATCAGGGGCGGAGGGCCCGAAATGATCAGCGGCGAGGCACCATACCAATGGGAGAAGTACGGAGGAGCAGCCTCGTCAGGAGGTGAGGCAGGAGCCGAGAGAGCAGGTGGTTTTGGCCCCTCAACCTCTTCAGATACAGGAAATGCCGAGACCTGGGGGTATGGCGTATCCCCCGCCGGAGTGCTTCCATTGTCATCAGGTGGGACACCTCCGGAGAAACTGCCTCATGAGGGGGGCACCACATCCAGCACCACAGGGTGGCCCACCTGCCCAACATTTCGGAGGCCGAGGACGCGGCCGAGGACGTGGTTACCAGGGAGGAAATCGAAGGCAGGAAAGGGAGCAGACATATGCCTTGGATCTGGCACAGCCTCGAAATCCAGAGCGGGTCATCACAGGTAAGTCAAGATGTTTAAATTGTTTAAATTAAATTCCCGTTCTCAAGTGCCCAACAAGTAGAACTGCCCCAATTAGAATAAATAGGAAAGAAAACGCGTTATAAAATACTAAGACATTTAATCGTCTCAGGTATAGTCTTCATCAGCGGCAAGCCCGCCTATACTCTGTTCGACACGGGTGCCTCGCACTCGTTTGTGTCGGAGGCCTTTCTGGAAGGGCTGGAAGGAGTGAACGGTTCACAGGCCAGATGAGGAGGGTGCGTCTACCCGACGGATCGGAGGTACTCACCTCAGCCCACTGTAGTATGGAAGCGGAGATTGGTGGAAAGTCGTTCGAAGTTCCGGCAATGGTCCTGAGGATTGCAGTCTTCGAGCTGATCCTGGGCATGACTTGGCTATAGTGGAATCATGCCCAGATTGATTGTCAAGCGAAGAGGATCACCGTGAGGCACGGGGACTCTACCATCATCATCGAAGGTATAAGACCTGCCTCATGTATACCCTTATCTTCAGTATAGGCCGTTAAGGCCTATTTACAGGGGGAGGAGGTCTACGAGGTGCTGTTTGAGATGGCGGAGGCCACGAGTTCTATATCGAATATCCCGGTGGTGCGGGAGTTTGAGGACGTCTTTCCAGAGAAATTACCCGGATTACCCCCGCGCAGGGAGCAGGACTTCCAGATACAGCTTGTGCCGGGGGCCAAGCCAGCGTCCAAGGCACCTTACCGAATGGCCCCAAGGGAGTTGACCGAGTTTCGGAGCCAGCTTCAGGAGTTAGTGGAAGCCGGATTTGTTCGGCCAAGCTCTTCACCATGGGGAGCCCCGGTATTGTTCGTCAAAAAGAAAGACGGGACTCTCAGATTGTGCATCTACTACCGAGCACTAAATCGGCTGACGGTCCGGAACACCTATCCACTGCCAAGGATAGACGAGCTGTTCGACCAGCTACAGGGAGCGCAGTTCTTTTCGAAATTAGATTTGAGGTCGGGATACTACCAGCTTCGGATTCGAGAGGAGGATATTCAGAAGACTGCTTTTAGTAGCAGATATGGATTATTTGAGTTTACGGTGATGTCCTTCGGGCTCACCAATGCACCCTCGGCGTTCATGACTCTCATGAACCAGGTTTTCAAGGAGTACCTAGATGTGTTTGTCATTGTGTTTATCGATGACATCCTCATCTACTCAAGGACGGAGGAGGATCACACTCGCCATCTGACACTGACTCTACAGAGGCTGCGGGAGAACCATTTATATGCAAAGTTTAGTAAATGTCAGTTCTGGCTGAAGGAGGTGTGCGTCTTAGGCCATATTGTCAGTGGAGCTGGATTGGCAGTGGATCTGGCAAAGATTGAGGCTATTCGGGATTGGCCGCAGCTGAAGACAACCACCGACGTACGAAGTTTCCTAGGACTTGCCGGTTACTACCGGAAGTTCGTGGAGGGATTCTCTCGAATCGCCCTCCCGCTCACATCATTGATGAAGAAGGAGGTACCTTTCGTGTAGACCCCGCAGTGCCAGGCAGCTTTCCAGGAGCTGAAGGATCGGCTAACCTCGGCTCCCATTCTTACTCTCCCCTCAGGGAGGGAAGGATTTCAGGTCTACACTGATGCTTCCTACCAGGGTATGGGAGCTGTACTGATACAGAAGGGCCATGTGATTGCATATGCATCTCGGCAGTTGAAGAAGCATGAACAGAACTATCCGGTGCACGACCTTGAGATGGGGGCGGTCGTTTTTGCTTTGAAGGTCTGGCGCCATTATTTTTATGGAGTCCACTGCGATATCTATTCCGACCACAAGAACCTGAAATACGTGGACACGCAGAAGGAACTGAACATCAGGCAGAGGCGCTGAGTGGAGTTCCTTGCAGATTATCAGTATGAGATGCACTACCATCCAGGGAAGGCAAACATGGTGGCGGACGCATTGAGTCGGAGAGCTGCCACTTCCGAAGTCGAGCCTCAGGTTATGTCTATGGAGCTGGTGAGGAGATTGGAGGATATGCACATCACACTGGTGTCATCCGAGGAACCCGAGCTTTACACGGAGTATTTAGCAGCGGTGAGTGCTACAGACGATATCCGGGACAGAGTCAGAGAGGGACAGAGGCAAGATGTCAAATTGGAGCCGATATTCTGGGCCTTGGAGAACGGTGCAGCAGGAGATTACACGATGAGGGACGGCGTGGTATGCTTCAGAGGTCGGACTTATATACCGGAAGGAGGCCAGGTCCGGGAAGATATTATGGCGGAGGCCCACCACAGCAGATACTCGGTGCACCCGGGTATCACGAAGATGACTGCGGATTTGAAGAAGACTATGTACTGGCCTGGCATAAAGAAGGATATCACTCAGTTTGTGACCCACTGCGAAGCTTGCCAGCTAGTGAAGGCAGAGTGCAAAAACCCTGCGGGTTTGTTGCAACCACTCCCGGTACCAGAGTGGAAGTTCGAAGACATCGCGATGGACTTCATTCACGGACTTCCCCGATCACGAATAGGAAATGACTCGATTTGGGTCATCGTCGATCGGTTGACAAAAGTAGCCAGGTTCATTCCGATCAGGAAGGACGACGCTGTGGGAGTATTAGTACGGAGATTTGTGGAGCAGTTCGTTCGATATCACGGGGTGCCCAAGACGATCGTGTCGGATCGGGATGGCCAGTTCACTTCCAGGGAGTGGAGATCCGTGCAAGCTTACTTAGGCACGCTATTGACCTTCAGCACTGCATTCCATCCCCAGACGGACGGGCAGACAGAACGCACCAACCGGACGCTGGAAGATCTTTTGAGGCTATGCGTTTTGGACCGCGGGGAACTGTGGGAGAAACTCTTACCCCTGGTCGAGTTCTCCTATAACAACAACTACCAGTCCAGCATCAGGATGGCGCCTTACGAAGCCTTGTATGGAAGGAAATGCCGGACCCCGCTTTCTTGGGTTCAGGACGAAGATCCGAAGGTGTTGGGATCAGAGTTTGTTGAAGACACCGAAGCTCAGGTGAGGCTGATCAGAGACAGGATGCTAGAGGCGCAGAGTAGACAGGCTAAGTACTATGACGCCCGGCATCGGCAGGTGGAGTTCCAAGTGGGAGACCGTGTGTTTTTGAAGATTCGGCCCATGCATGGAGTCTCGCGGGTGCGTGGTCGGAGGAAGAAGCTCAGCCCTAGGTACATGGGCCCTTATAGGATCCTGGAGCGGATCGGGCCCCTAGCCTACAGGCTGGAGTTACCACCAGAGCTGGAAGCTCTGCACGATATCTTCCATATTTCTTCGCTGAGGAGGGCTCTGCTACGCCCGGAGCAGCAGATTTTGACCACCGAAGGGCCGGTAGCTTCAGACCGGTCAATTCATTTGGAGCCGGTTAGGATCGACGACCGAGGAGTACGGGTCTTGCATCGCAAGAAGGTCCCACTAGTCAAGGTCCTGTGGAGGAACCACAGCCAGGAGAAGCATACCTGGGAGCCGCAGGACCTGATGCGACAAAGATACCCAGAGCTGTTCAGTCAGGTATACCTCACAAACCCCTCAAGATGTTTTAATTATTTTCCTACTTAAAACTAGCAAGGGCTGCTTTAGGCATATAGATGCTTATCTTTTGTTTATTGGGGGCTTATCTTTTGTTTATTGGGATCTTGGCTTCATCAATTGGGTGAATTGGGCATAGATTAAGCTTCCCTTAAAACCTAATTTAGCAAACATGGCGTCGTGATGGGATGTTACAAGTTTCATTTCTACGATAGGAATTCCCGTAGACTTAACCTTGATTTCGGGGACGAAATCTTTGTTTTGTTTATTGGGATTTGTAACATCCCATTTCCAAATAGACCCCTAGGAGTGGTTTTGTCCATGACTAGGTCATGTCATATCCTAGGAAGCCAGAAATGGGCCAAGAGTTAGGAGGCATGAAGTTGGAAATCATCATGGTCTGCATATAGTAGAATTCTGAACAATGGTTTGGGATGACCATGGGGCTACACCTTGACCCCAAGACCCTACCACAACACCCCCTAATACCTTGGGAGGCCCATTAGAACCATAAGGACTCACTGGGGTCAATCAAAGAGACTCAGTTGACCAAAGTCAACCCTAGCCCAAAATGGGTCAAATTGGCCTACTTAGGGTCAATTGACCTACTCCTAGCCTAGAGAACCCCACCTATGCCCCCCTAACTCTAAAGTGAAGTCAAGGGTCACCAAGGACACATTGGGGTCAGCCCTAGAGGCCAAGTTGACCCAAGTCAACTCAAGCCCCTGATCTGGTCAAAGTGCCCTTACTAAGGGTAGGTGACCTCTAGAGTGCAAGGTAACCCTACATAACCCTTACTAGACCTTAGGGGAGGCCAATGGGTCACCAAGGACCCATTGGGGTCAACCCAAATGGTCATGTTGACCCAAGTCAACTCTAGCCCTAAAATTGTCAAAGTGCCCTTACCAAGGGACATGTGACACCAAGATGCCCAACCAACCCTATTCAAGTCTTTCTAGACCTCAAGGGAGTCCAATGGGTCACTAAAGACCCAATGGGGTCAACTCAGATGATCAAATTGACCCAGGTCAACCCTGACTTAAACCAAGTCAAACCTAGCCCAAAAGGGCTAACCCAAGCCCAAGCCACTTCTTCCTTAGGCTAACTTCACTTTCATGATCCTCATGACTAAGTGGGCTGCACTTAGCCTATGGGGTTGACCAGTCAACCAGGGGTGACTAGGAGAGATAAGAGAGCTTCCCCCCATGTTAATGGTGGAGAGAGAAGATGGGGGAGAGGAAGGGGAGAGTCGAGCCGGCCAAGGGAGGCTAACAGCCACCTTTAATGGCTTCAATCAACTCCTCTAGGGAAGAGGAGTTGATTCCAGACATTTCCCGGCCACCAAGGGGTGGATTCAGCCCCCCTCCACTCAACCCGAGCCTCACCATAAATGGTGTTGATGGGCATTGAAGAACCAGCCGCCCCCCATCCCCAATTGCCATTTAAACACCATCAGTGGGCAGAGGGGAATATTTTCGAGATTTTACCTGGAGGAGACAGGCCGTCCCACTATACTGTTGCAGAAGCCGAGCGCCGCCGCCGTCAACAATGGCATCCCGCCGCTCCTCCCGCATTCAGGCCGCCAGGAAGGTCCTCCCCCTCTCCTTAACTCACGGGTAGATCATAGGTCTCTTTAGGTTTAAGTTTCGGGCTCAATTGAGCCCGATCAAAACCAAGATTTTCATGGTTTTTGGCAGAAAATGATCCTGCTAGAACCGCCGGAAAATGCCTCTCCGGTGGCAGAGCCACCGCCTGGCGATAGCCACCACCTCAACGGAGGTTGTGGTGGCGGTGGCCGGCCGGGGAAGGGGCTGGATCGCCGGCGGCAGGGCTTGGATCGCCGGCAAGAGTACGTAGGAGTCCGCTTCATGCACCAAGCATTAAGGCGTACGATAGGTCTGACCGATAGTGCTTTACTGGTTTAGAGGTGGGCGAGGCCCAACCCACCGCTTCCGTCTTCCACTACGGAGGTATCCTGGGAGGTTACGGCTCTAGAAAGGGGGAACTAAAGGTCTGTGTGCACAGAGTCGGGTGTGTGCGTTGCACTTGCATGTCCATCATACCCACTTGCATGTCATAGCATAATCGATTCATTTAACCCTGACACCTAAAGTATAAGTGGAATGGGACACTTATACTTTAGGCCCTGCAAAACGACCCCTTAGTCTATAAGCTTGTGTGGGCAGGTTTATAAATTAAGGTTAACTTTGATATATATATTCATACACTGCTGTTTGATAACCGACACCCCAACGTATAAATTGGTATGAGACTTTTTATACGATGGGAGCCTTGTAAAAGACCCCTTGGCTTATGTGATCTCACATAAGTGAAGGTTACTTTTCTTATTTAATCTTATTGTCAATATCTATTATAGAATTGCTAGTATAGGTCCGCTGCCATCTGTTCTGATTATTCTCCACCTTCAAGTCCTCCCCTTTCTTCCTCTTCGCTCGGTGACTAGGAGCCATGGGGGAAGGGGTGGGGGATGATAGGACTTAGTCTTTTAGACTAACGGTTTTCGAACCGCATCATTTAGGGGATCGTGGAGTCTAGCATGGAGGAGCAGCCCCAAAGACCGGTGCGCTTGGTGGTGGGGCAGTCTAGCTCCGGGGTTCATACAGCCGGGACCGTAAGTCTCGACCTTGAGTAGTTTTCTGCTTTTGCTTCCGCATGAGAGATTTTGTAGTGAGGACATTATGTACCGGGCATAAGCCCTTACTTTGCTACTCTGATGTAATCTTCTGTGGAGACTCCATTCGTGGAGATATATTTACTATGATATGTGATTTTCTGTGGACTGATAGTTTCCATTTACTTATTTATGCTACTTTTCTGTGATCGAATTGGCCGACAGAATTCGGCGCTTTGTGGTGATGACCCTCCAGGGCATGAAGGGGTCACCGCAAAATGGCGGTTCTGGGCCTAAGACCCCGTTGTCGATAAAGAAAAAAAAGGGGGGGGGGTCTTATATGCTGTGAAAGATAATAGAGACCCAACAATAGCCCTATAAGTTTTCTGATCAACAGGCTTGCCATGTTCATCAGAATCAATCACAGCATTAGAAGCCATAGGTATTTTTATTGCTAAGGAATCACACATCCCAAACCTTTTAATAAGCTCCTTTGCATACTTGGATTGGGAGATGAAAATACCATCAGGTGATTGCTTCACTTGGAGACCAAGGAAGTATGAAAGTTCACCCATGCTACTCATCTCAAACTTTGAATACATTAGATCAAAAATTCTTTTGCATAGTTTGGGATCAGTAGAGCCAAAAATAATATCATCTACATATATTTGAACTAACAAAATTTTATTTTTATGATGTCTAATAAAAAGAGTCTTATCTACTATGCCCCTAGAAAACTTATACTCTATAATAAAGCTAGCCAAGATCTCATACCAAGCTCTTGGAGCTTGATTTAAACCATAGAGAGATTTATGCAATCTAAAGACATAAGAAGGATGAGTTGGAGAGATAAAACCTGGTGTTGCTCCACATACACTTCTTCTTTTAAATTTCCATTTAAGAAAGCACTCTTTACATCCATTTAATAGACTTTGAATCTTTTATAGGCTTCAAAGGCTAAGAAAATTCTTATAGCCTCAAGCCTTGCCACTGGAGCAAAGGTCTGATCATAGTCTATTCCTTCCTCCTGTGAATAGTCTTGAGCTACTGGCATTACTTTGTTCCTTATAATAGTTCCTTCAGCATCCAGTTTATTTCTGAAGACCCATTTGGTTCCAATGACTGGATAGTCTTTGGGTCTAGGAACCAAATCTCAAACTCTGTACCTCTCAAACTGATTGAGCTCCTCTTGTATTGCAATGATCCAGTGGGGATCTTGCTCTGCATCTTTGATGGAATGTGGCTCAAGTTGAGAAATGAAACAAGCATGCATCACAATGTTGTTGAGTTGATGCCTTGTTTGCACACCAACTGAAATGTCTCCAATCACTTGAGATATATGGTGATCTCTAAGTATGACAAAATCAGTGAGAGGAGTTGGTTGAGCAACATCTTGTGGAATCAATTCCTCTTGTGGAATTATATTAGCTGTTAGAGGAAGTTCAGCCACTTCCAAACTATCTTTTTCACTTTCTTCTTCAACTTGTGGAGAAGGATGTGATGGAACCTCTTGGGTGAGGTTTAGATCATCCAATCTCTCACACAAGTGAGGTACCTACAAAATGTTATTGGTAGAAACTTCTTTCTCTTTGTAAAGCATGTTAGCCTCATCAAAAGTAGCATGAACAGATTTCTCAATTTTTAAAGAGATTTACTAAACACCCTATAAGCTTTGCTGACTTGGGAACATCCTAGAAAAATTCCCTCTGTAGGTTTTGCTTCAAACTTTCTAGTGTATTTCTTGTCATTATTATGAATATAACATAAGCATCCAAATACTTTAAAATAGGTGATTTTAGGCTTCTTCCCATTAAGTAGCTCATAAGGAGTCTTATTCTTAAGCTTGTGTATCAGACTTCTGTTAAGTACATAGTTTGCTGTGCTCACAGCCTCTGCCCAAAAAGATATGGGCATGTAAGCATCTACAAGTAATGTGCCTGTAGATTCAATTAGGGTTCTATTTTTCCTTTTAGCAATCTCATTTTGTTGAGAAGTTCTAGGAGCTGAGAGGCAGTGCCTGATACCTTCCTTCTCACATAACTCTTGCATAAGAAGAGACTCAAACTCAGTTCCATGATCACTTCTGATCAATGCAGCTGGAGTACAGTACTCAATCTGTATGTTCTTGAGAAAATATGTAAGAACCTTGAAGTTATCTAACTTAGATCTCAGAAAGAATACCCAAGTGAATATTGAGAAGTCATCTACAATCACTAAAGTATAAGATTTCCCTCCTACACTTTGTACAAAAATAGGGCCAAAAAGGTCCATATGTAGCAAGTAAAATATCCTAGGCAAGTCATTTTTATTTACAGATTTAAAGCTATTTTTAGTTTGCTTGCCTAACTGACAAGCCCTGCAGAGGCTTTCCTTCTTGTAGGGGCCAGAAGACAATCCTCTAACAAGGTTGTCCATAGATAACTTAGCAATATTTTTAAGATTTACATGTCCTAATCTTTTACGCCAAAGTTCATTTTGATTGCTAAGCTGATTAAATAAACAAAGTTCTGAACTAGCTGATTGAAAATTTACTACATATATGTTGGCTTGTCTAAGTCCAGTTAAAATAGGTTTGTTTTCTTTACAAGAAATAATATAGGAAGATGAGTTAAAAGATACCTGATAACCTTCATCACATAATTGACTTATGGAGATTAGGTTATGCTTTAAGCCACTCACATAAGCAACTTTCCTGAAGGTGACTGCTCCAACTTTAACATCTCCTAGCTTGGGCTTGTAGTTTGTTAGATTATCCTTACAACCCGTCATATTTTTTGAGCATCCACTGTCCAGATACCATTATTGATTAAAGACTGGACAGTCCTTCACCTGTATAGAAAGGGATTAGGTGTTCTTGACCCAGGTAACCTTGGGTCCTTTTTTCTTTTGATAAGAGAAACTAGAAATAACAGAAAATTATGGTTGATTTTTATATCCTAAGGGATGGTATCTTCTAGGTGGTATTTCCCATTGAGTAAAATGATTTATAGATTCTCTGAGTTGATTGAAGTTTCTAATAGAATTATAGTTTTTATTAAACCTGATTGGGTTCGACGAATTACTATAAGTTCGTCGATCTGCGTTCGACGAATAGGTTTGAGTTCATCGAACTCTGCTTAAAGAATGAACATAGTCATTTTTTGTGCCCCACGTTTGTCGATCGCTACTCGAAGAACCATATACAGTTCGTCGATCGCAGTAAGACGAATTATTATAGATATAATTGACGTTCATAGATCATCGATCTGGGTTTGACGAACTATACATATTTCGTCGATCTGAGTTCGACGATATCTGTTGAACATAGTTTTTATTTAGATTCTTATTCTTTTTCTTTTTACTTACAGATTTTTGAGATACATTTGGTTGAGTAGTTTCTTCTATTTTCTCTTTGCCTTTTTCAGAGATAAATTTAATTGGTGTTGACAAAATATTTTTCTTTAATATGAGGGGTAAGCTTGATGAAGCACCTAAGCCTAGCTTGCCATTTAATCTGGCATTGAATGTGCTTGTGATGTCCATCAGCTTAAGGCTTCTCCCATTAAGAGATTCCTCAAGTTTCTTTGCCTCACATAATTCAGTTTTTAATGAAATGATTTGTTCATTAGTCAAGTCTAAATCATTTTTCAATTGTATATTTTCAGCAAATAGGTTATCAAATTCGACCTGTCTATTTCTAAGAACTTTTATTTCCTTTTCTGACTTAATTAAATCATTGCACAAGGATTTAAATTCAGTTTTAAATTCTTCTGAATTGAAATCAAATGAAGAAATTACCCGATCTTATTCAGATTCTGATTCCTCTTTTGATTCTTCAGCTTGTTCCTCGACATCAGAATTTCTGCTGGAGGCATTAATAGCCATAAGGCAAACTTCCCTTGCCGTTGCCTCCTCTTCATCTTCACTAGAGCTGGAAGATGAGGATTCTTCATCCGTGTCACTACATGTCTCAACAATGAAACCTTTCTCCTTTCTCTTGTGTTTGCTGGAGGAGTGCTTGTTATAGTGCTTGCTTGAATGCCTTTAATTCTCCTTTTCTTTTCTTCTGTCTTTCCTCCGAGCCTCTGGGCATTCAGGTAGAATGTGCCCAGGTTTTCTACATCCAAAGCACACAATCTCCTTGGTTGGAGTCTTGTCATATCTTGGCTTGTCATCATTCTTGGATGACCTTCTTCTAAAGTCTTTCTTGGACATTTTATAAAATCTTTTAGCCAATAGGCTCAGTAATTCTTCATTGGCTGGAAGAGCTTCTGATTCTTCTGTTGCCTTGAAAGCAATGCTGTGCTCCTTCCTTGAAGATATGGAAGCCTTCTGTTCTGCAGCCTCCCTTTTATTGATCAACTGCTCATAAGACTTGAGCTTGCCAAGGAGAGATTCTATAGAAATCTCATTTAAACTTCTGGCCTCCTTAATTGGCCATATCCTGGAATCCCAAGTACTGGGGAAGCACATTAGGATTTTGTCATTTATCTCAGTTAATGAGATGTCCTTGTCCAGGGTTCTCAGTTCATTTATGATGACACTGAGTCTGTTATACATCTCAGCAACAGTCTCTGATTCCTCCTTTTTGAACTTTTCATACTGTGATATGAGGAGGGATCTCCTGTCTTTTCTTTCATCTGATGAGCTAGCAACTATTTGGTTCAATGATTCCCAAATAGCCTTTGTAGAGGTTCACTCAGCCACATTCTGAAAGATGTCATCTGACATTGTCTGTGCCAGAATGTTCATTTCTTTAGCATCAGCCATCTTGGCTTTCTTTTATGCATTAGTCCACTCAGGTGGTGGAACTGCTGAAGTACTTGTTGAAGTAGCACCTGTAGGTTGAGGTGGACCTGTCAAAATAGAATTGAAAATGTCCTCATCAATAGAATTCTTATAGAGTTTGATTCTTGCCTTCCAGAGTGCAAATTCATTCAAATTGCACACAAGAGGTCTGGTGCTAGAATATTCCTTATCCTGTGTCATGCTGTAAACAAGATGCTAGAGAAAAAAAGATCTATCAAAGGATCTTGGTTCAGATGTAAGTTTATGAAATCAAAGCAACCTCCCTTTAATACCAATTGAAGGATGGTAAAAGCTTTACCACCTGATGGGATATATCTGTTTAACTCTAGAGGGGTGTGAATAGAGTATTTTAAAAACTTAATTAGTTTTTATAGCGGAATTAAACTAGTGATAAATGTATCCAAAGAGAGTGCAGGAAAGAAAAACTAACTACCACAGCACACACCACACATCAATAAGAAAATAGCAAATAACTAGACGACACAAGAAATTTATAGTGGTTCCCCTAAACTTGAGTACATCCACTCTTCTAACACCCTCGTAGGAATCCACTACAGATTTGTGATCAGGTGCCCTGCCACCAATAGGTTTTTGCTCATGTGCCCTGTCACCACAAGATCTATTTGAAGGGAGATCTCACAACCCTTTAGGCTTTTAACCAGGTGCCCAAAAACCAATTTAAGTCTTTGATAAGGAGACTTAAGAATCAAGTTGTTAACTTTTGAAGAGAGTTAAAACCCTGTGTACAGTGGGAATAAGAAAGTTGATGTTGTCTTCTCTTTCTCAAAGCAACTGAGAAGACTAGTGGATTTAATCTTGTCAAAGCTCCCCCTGAGAATATTATTGTTCAGGAATTTTGCTGGAAGCTTTGCAGGATGTGGGTCTTCTTCGATGGAACTATCTTCAGAAGCTTTCAGACTGATATTGAATAGTTGTCTCTTGAAAGCTTGGTGAAGAGTTGCAGATGATGAAGACTGAGTAAATATGCAGACTAAATATCTTTCTTCTCTGTCTGCCTGTGTGTATTTCTTGTGTGTCTGTGTATCTATATCTGTCTGTATGTATGTATATCTCTAATCCTTTTACAAACTCTTTTTTATTTTTCATGCAGAAATTCTATCTCTGAATTTGAATTCTTCTCCATGATTAATTGCTGAAATCTTGGAACTTGGACAAACGGCTAGAAGGACAATAAATCAATTCCTTAACTGTCTCAGTTATTAAGCCGAATATTAACTCTATGAAATCTAGTAATTAATACTGCCAATGAACGACTATATTCATAAGAATATATGCAATTAATTACTCAGAGCAATATAAAAAATAATATATTATATAAGCCTTGGTTAATCCCGAAATTAACTGTAGTGAAGTGAAATAAAGAACTGCCAGAAATCGTCGAGTTCAGAACAGAATTCATCGACCTGAACTCCAAATTAGTCGAGCTGAGAAATCGTCTTCGTTGAGCTGAGATCAGAGAAAATTGATCTGGAAGAATAAACTGTCAAAGCTGGGCTGTAAGTTCGTCGACCAGAGATTGAAGTTCGTCGAGCTGAGACCTTGATAGAAGAGAGAAGATCGTCGAGCTGAGCTCTGAGTTCGTCGAGCTCAACTCAGAGTAGGGACTCTGAGTTTGTCGAGCTGCGATCGACGATCGTCGAGCTGAGTTCGAAGAACTTCGAACTGATTCTCTCAACACTTAAAAACTATCATTCTTCTAAGTCTGTAACTCTGATGTCTTCTGGGGGCTGGATCAAAGATTGACTAACCTAATCAGAATGACCTACACCTTAGAACTAACAACATGACCCAAGACTATACATGAAGAGTCAACAACCTAATATTGAACCTAGCCCAAATCCAAACTAGGGATCCAACACATGCCTTTATTGATTGCAATTCTAAGGAAGTTACTCTGGGGCAGAACACCGAACGAGAGACTAAATTCGCTGGTATACGAAGATCGAGCAGGGTATTGATGTCTGCTATCCAAGTGGTCAAGGCAGTTCGAAAGGGCGTAGAGTTGTTCTTCACGCTGTTGGAGGCTATTGACTCGAAGCCCAGTGTGATTGATGTTCCAATTGTTTCGGAGTTTGCGGATGTGTTTCCGAAGGAGCTTTCGGGGTTACCACCACAGCGGGAGATTGACTTCTCTATTGAGTTAGTACTAGGTGCAAAACCTGTGGCCTGCTCTCCATATCGTGTAGCGCCAAAGGAAATGGCGGAACTGAAAGTTCAACTACAAGAGTTGTTGGAACAAGGTTATATACGCCCAAGTATGTCACCTTGGAGCGCACCTTGCTGGATCCTTAGTAAGATTTGGGCTAGGTTCACTAAGTTAGGATCATTTGACCCAACATGTATAGCCAGGGTCATAATTGTGTCCTAGAGTCTAGGTCAAGTCTTTATAGTCAACAACATATGGACCAGCTATCAACAAGACTGCCTGAGACTCAAGACTGCCAGAGACTCATGACTTAGAAGAATTCAAAGACTGTAAAATGAGTTCGACGTTCATCGAACTCAGGTCGACGATTGTCGTGCTCAGCTCGACGATCTCCGAGAAAATTCTCTGAGCTGAGATCGATGAACTTGGTGCTTAGGTCGACAAACTTTGGGCACTACACTTCAACACTTCAGAAAGGCTGTGTCGACACACAGAGGAATTGTGTCGACACACAGAATAACTGTCGACACCAACTGTGTCGACACCAGAAGCAAGAATATGTCGACTCACAGAAGACTTGTGTCGACACACAGAATATCTGTCCACACCAACATCAACTGTGTAGACACATAGGATTTATGTCGACACACTCTAGATTTCTGTCAACACAACAGCTATGTCTAAACAAGAAGTAATTGTGTCAACACCCAGGATTTGTGTCGACACATTCCCCAGAAGTTCTGTCAACAAGTTATCAGCTCGACGAACTTCATTCTCAGCTCGACGAACTTAATTATCTGGTCGATGATTTCTGGATCCTTTACTTCAACCAGAAGATTCTCAATTTTTTTATGTCTAGAATCATCTCCAGTCGACGAATTCCAGATTCTCAGCTCGACGAACTTTGACCACTTTGGCTAGAGTTATCCAGCAACAATTAGTGGTTCTCAGCTCGACGAAATCAAATTCTTAGGTTGACGATTTATGGATACTTCAACTCTTTCATTTTAGAAGTATCTGTGAATATTCTTAAGTCCAAAATCAACTCCAGTCGACGAAGCCAGTTATCAGCTCGACGAACTTCAGACACAGAAAAGGCAAAGTTTCTGAAGCATACAGTTCTGTTATCAGATCGACGATCTTGAAACTCAGCTCGACGAATAGAAGTTATCTGATCGACGAACACAACAACTCAGCTCGACGAACTGTGGACTCAGCTCGACAATTTCTGTCATCTGTTCGACGATTCCAGACTTAGTATTTCTTTCCTTTGTCCTGACTCTATGGCAATAATTTCTAAATGATTAATGATAAAATATTCTCTGAATATTACTGTTGGACGGTGCATTGATCACGACTTTCATCAGAATTATTACTTTCCATTTTTCCAAGGGCCAGTTGAGGAAATAAATCAATGCAGTTTATTCTCTAGGCCGTCAGCATTGATTGCAGCAGAGGAATTCAAATTTCGAAAGACAAATTCCTTCAAAAAATATAAAAGAGATTTTTCTCTTTTCCAGAAGAACAGAGTATACAGAAGAACACAACATACACAGAGACACACAAACACATAGATAATTACAGTCGGTCTATCTTCAAGAGTTTCTCTGCTCCATCATTCTTTCACAGCTTTCTGATACAGAAAAGAAGCCCTAGGCCAGAGACAGATCAACTATTGAAGAAGAAGAACAATCAATCTAAATCAAGAGTCTTCTTTCTTCATCACTCCAGGAAACTTCAAAGGACAACAACTACTCCATCTGTCAAGAAGTTCCTGCAGATTTCTCTGATAAAGGCTTAAAGACTGAAGGCTTATCACCCTGCAGCAAAGCTCCAGATTTCCCTGAACTATTCTACATCTCAGGGGGAGCTACTTGCTAATATCATATCCACTTGTCTTCTCTCTGATTGTTGATAGAGAAGACACCGTCACCTCTCACCCCTCTCTGTATAAAGGGTTGTCATCTCCCTTCAAAAGTGATTCTTGGTTACAAGTCACCTGACCAAAAGACTTGAGATTTGGTTTTTGAGCACCTGATCAAAAGCTCATTGGTGTCAGGCACCTGATCAAAAACCTGAGTGGATTTCTACCAGGGTGGTAGAAGAGTGGATGTACCCAGGTTGGAGAACCACTATAAATTTCTTGTGTCTTCTGGTTGCCCTTTCTTTTATTTCTTACTGTGGCTGTGATTGTTAGTTAGTTGTTGCTGTGTTTTATCTTTTAATCTATTTCTTATAGCACTAGGATTTGTCTGCAATAGCCAGAAAATTTTATAAGCTTTAAATACTATATTCACCCCCCTCTAGAGTATTCCTGATCTAACAGCTCACTTTCACACCTGTTCTCTTTGTGAAAAAGAAGGATGGTAGTCTGCGGTTGTGGATCGATTATCGCGAATTGAATAAGCTGACGGAGAAGAACAAGTATCCAATACCTCAAATTGATAACTTGTTTGATCAACTAGTGTGATCAACTGTCTATTCGAAACCGAACTTGAAATCTGTTTAATACAAGTTGAGGATTCGGGAAGGTGACATTCCCAAGACAACATTTGGAACACGCTACGGTAACTACGAGTTCACTGTAATGCCATTTGGGCTAACAAATATGCCATCGGTGTTCATGGACCTAATCCACCGAACATTTCGAGAATACTTGGATTTGTTTGCAATCGTTTTCATCGATGACATTCTAGTGTACTCTCAGTCTGAAGAATATTATGCGAACCATTTATAGTTGGTGTTGCATACCCTGTGGAGAAACAAGCTCTATGCCAAGTTCTCAAAGTATGAGTTTTGGATTTCGTCAGTGGCTTTTATTGGTCATGTGGTGAGTGGGGAGGGCATTGCACTGGATACTGCAAAGATAGTTGCCATACGGGAGTAGCCTGTGTTGTCTTTTGTAGCCGAAGTCAGGAGTTTCCTTGGACTAGCGGGCTACTATAGGCTCCTCGTAGAGAATGTTTCGTGGATACTTTTCCTCTTAACACATTGACGAGGAAGGATCAGAAGTTTGTCTGGAGGCTAGAGTGCGCACGAGATTTTGAGGAGCTGAAGAGTTGCTTGACCACATCGCCAATCTTGATGACGCCATGTGGTTCAGACGGCTTTGAAATTTATAGTGATGCATCAGGGAGCAGCTTAGTCTGTGTTCTTATTCAGTTTGGAAAGGTGATCGCTTATGGCTCATGCCAGTTGAAAGTGCATGAGCGGAACTATCCTGTCCACGACTTGGAGTTGGCGGTGGTGATTTTTGCACTTAAACTATGGCGTCACTATTTATATGGCGTGAAGGTGGATATATTCACGGACCATAAGAGCCTAAAGTATTTGTTGGATCTAAAGGATCTCAACATGCGACAACGTAGGTGGATGGAGTTCCTCGGGGACTACACATTCCAAATTCATTATACTCCAGGGAAGGGAAACGTCGTTGCAGATGCCTGGAGTCGTAGGACACTGGCAAGATCAACTTGGTTGCAAATGCATTATGAGCGTCTGATTCAGGAGTTGGAAGCGTTAGAGATTTCTTTTGTTGACAAGAAATCCACAGCAAATGAGTGCATGAACTGGACGGAGGTACAATATGACCTTGCAGACAGGGTTCGGCGAGCAACAGAACTTGATGAAAGTTTGCAACACTATGCAGTGGATGGGTCAAATGGCCAATTCTCCTAGGTTGACGGCCTTTTGTGGAAATATGGTAGTTTGTGCATCCCGAATATGGGTAAGCTACGAGATGAATTGATGTATGAAGCACACTTCACAAAATATTCAATTCGCCCCGGGAGCACAAAGACGTATAAAGACATGAAAAAGTTGTTCTGGTGACCGGGTTTGAAGAAAGACATAGCACATTACGTGGCTAAATGTCAGACTTGTGCCTTAGTGAAAGCTGAATGCCAGAAGCCTGGAGGTTTCCTGAAGTCGCTACCTATTCTGGAATGGAAGTTTGATGATATTTCTATGGATTTCATGCATGGTTTTCCGAGATCTCAATGCGGTAATGATTCAGTCTGGGTGATCGTAGACAGGTTGACTAAAGTGACTCACTTCATTCTGAATAAGAGGGACGATTCAGTGGAAGTCTTGGCTAAGATTTATGTTGAGCAAATAGTACGATTGCATGGTGTTCCCTATAGCATCGTAAGTGATCGAGACGGGCGCTTCACTTCGAATGATTGGAGGCTAATCCATCAGTTGTTGCGGACAAAGTTAACACTCAGTACGACCTTTCATCCACAAACAGATGGCCAATCTGAGAGGACCAATATAACGATGGAGGACATGCTTAGAATGTGCACCTTGAATTTCGGGAAGAGATTGAAAGATCATCTCTATATGGTAGAGTTCGTCTACAATAATAGCCATCAAGCTAGTCTAAATATGGCGCCTTTTGAAGCTTTGTATGGTAGGAAGTGTCGTACACAATTAGCTTGGGCAGAAACATGCGATTCTAAGTTATATAAGCGTAAGGAAGTCGAAAAAGCTAATTCAACGATACGCTCTATCCGGGAGAGGCTATTGATAGCCCCAAATAGGCAGACAAAATACTATAACGCCAAGCACCGGAACGTGGAATTTGCGTTGGGCGATTGTGTATATTTAAAGATCAAGCCATTCAAAGGCATGTCCAGGATTCGGCGCTTGAAAAAGTTAAGTCCGAGGTATCTTGGTCTATTTGAAGTGGTGGAGCGAATTGGAGAAGCTGCCTATCGGTTAGCTCTGTCTGCGGAGCTAAGTGGTTTGCACGATGTGTTTCACGTATCGGTACTATGAAAAGCTATGAAAGAACCAAATCAAGTGGTTGATGTAGATCAAGTACCGGTCGATAGTAGGCTAACGATGAAAGTGAAGCCTATTCGGATCGAGTATACGAAGATCACACGACTACAGAACAAGACAATCGGGATGGTCAAAGTCCGGTGGGACAACTGTGTCTATGAAGAACAAACATGGGAGCGTGAGCAGACCATGCGTAATGAATATCCCGAGTTGTTTGTGTAAGTTGTTATAACATTATTTGTATGAATAAAAATTTGTTGTAACTTTTAAGTTGTTGTCTTCCTTATAGCTGTATGTAAAGTTTGGGATAAAAGTTCTGTAAGGAGGGGAGGGTTGTAACACCCCAAAAAGGTGTTGGCGAGAACAAGATAAAAGTTGACCTGGGATCGACAAAAATCATCGAGCGGAGCTCAACGAAAATCGTCGAGTGGGGCTCGACAAAAATGTTGATCGTCGAGCGGAGCTCGATGATTATGGCCTGTTGTATGAAATCTTTCATGTTCGACGAACTTACTCGATAGCGGCAAGCGTTGAGGCATCACTCGACGCTCTCGACGCACCCAATGCCTGAAAGCGTTGAGTGGCTTGATATCGCGGGCGACAGTGGATATAGCCGAGCGATAGTGTTGTGTGACATGAGACACGTGTCCGACTGGCTGTTAAGCGGCCAATAAGCGGTGGTTGACCTAGGTCAAAGCGGACAAAGCGGTGAAGTCGATATCACCAAGTGGTGATAGTCGATATCGCTAAATTTGATCAATCAACTCAAATCCTGGCCTTTGCTTTATTTTGATTAAGAGATCATGTGGCTGGGATTATTCCCGAGTCCACTTAACCAGAGAAGAATAGGAAGGAGGTTTCTTTCTCTTTCTCTCTCTCTGTCTCTTCATCTCTTGAGTTTCCTTGAGTGAAAAGGAAGAAGAAGCTAAGGAAGTGCTGGGCTGAGCTTTGTGAGCTCGTTGAAGGAGATCTTGTGGTCGGAGGCCAGATCCGAGGACAGATTCGAGAAGAGGAGTGCGACATACTCCTTTCCATCAGCTTAGAAAAGCTTCGCCATGGTTCCGAAGAGAACTACAAGGGTAACGATCTTCTTCCTTTGACATGTGAAGTCCTTATTTGGCATACGCATGGATTTCCCGCACCAAAAGGTGGAATGTTGAGGGATTTCTGTTGGGTTGATTATTGAAATCCCCAAGAAGTCTTGCATATAAATCCAGAAATGTGTAGTATGGAATAGGCATACGATATGAAGCCTATTTGGATAGGTTGGTTTGGATTGATGATGTTTTTTTTTGTGCACTGGAGAAGACTCCGCGTATAAACGAGTGTTGTGTGGAGTCGGTGGGTTGTGCCTGTGAAGTGGTGTTGGGTACATTGGAAAATATGTACCTGATTTGAAGAAGCCTCACCCCACTCAATGATATACATCAAGATGTATTTGATGTATTTTGAGTTACCTTGTGCAGGTTAAGTATTTGCAGGGAAAGCTGAAAAGTTTCTAAGTCCATGTGTCGACACCTAGAAGAAAAGTGTCGACACTTAAGAAGAAGGAGGTCCTGGAGTTTCTGAATGCAGCAACAATAGATGAATCAGGACTCAAGATTAAGTCAAGAGTTCATGGGGCAAAGGTGAAGGTCTCTCCTAAGAGTTTGAGAAAAGTACTACAACTACCAAGGACTAAGGAAGAAGAAGATGTTTCTGCTTCTAAGACTAGAGAAGCATTAACATGGTGTGGACTGGACTCCAAAATGAAAATTGGATCTGTTTTCAACAGAAAGGGAATGAATATGCAAGATAAGTTTCTATCTGAGATTGTGGGCAAAGTCATCCTGAGCAAGCCTGGAGGCCATGACAGAATCTTAGCTCACATGTTTAGCCTTATGACAAGGATAATATTCAAACTAAATACTGATTGGGCTACAGTTATGTTTGATAAGATTAAAGAAAGTATGAAGAAGCCAAATCTGGGTAGAATACTAAGTCTTTACCTAGCTGGCAGTATACCTGAGGTAATGAACCAAGCTGCAGGTTCAAAGATTAACCACATGAGGAAGATGAATATGAGAATTTTCTCAAGGTGGGAAAGAGTACTGACCAAAGAACTGCCATCTCCAGTAAAGGACACACCCCAGAAAAAGAAGAAGAAGTCAGCTCCTGTGACTCAAGAATCCTCAAGCAGCTCTGAAGAGCAAGTTATTTTTACCCCTGATGAGGAAGAAACTGGAAATGCTGGACAATCTCCAGCAGGACAAGCAGATGCACTAAGGCAGGGGGAGCTACCACAAGCTAGCCCAATTCACCTGGATCCACTCTAGGGGGAGCCTCGACTGGTGGATGAGCCAACTCCACTAGAGAGTGAACAAGCTACTCAGACCATACTTGAGGTAATAACTGAAATCAACCAATTAGATTTCTCTATTAAGAATGATGTTTTGTCTGATTCATTACCTCATGTTAATCAGCAAACACAGACACATAGACAACCCCAAGATGTTGTCATGGAGGACACATCTATTGCTGATCAAGTGGTTGATGATATAAGAGATACTCCACCCCATCCTCAACAGGAATTTACTTTAGAAGAACTATTCCATGACCTTCTACAAACTGACTTTGAGAGAGAAAAAGCTGCCGCTAAGGGGGAGAAAGTAATTATTGAGGGGGAGCATGTGGAGATTGAAGTAGAAACTACAAGACAAGAACCTGAGATGCAACAGCATGCTGAGGAGTTACCTAGGAAGGATTTACCTCCTAGCCCAAAGGAAAGAGTTGAAATAGCCAGCACATCTGCCTCAGAGGATGAAGAGGCTGGAAGAGTCAAGAAGAGGAAATTTCAAGTCTTCAAGAGGAGGAGCCAGACATATAAAAAGGCTTTGCAAATAATTGCACCACAGCCTGCCCCATCTACTGACTACAGTTCATTGATGGTGGCACTACAGATTAAGCTGGATGAGCAAAGGCAAGCTCTGGAAAAGTATGTGGATGAGGGGAATAAATCTCTGTAGTTTGATCTGGCCCAAGACATCAAGTCAATCAGATTTGAAGTAAATCTGAAGAAGAAAGAAATGACTGACTTCTTCCATAAGGGAGGGAATGCAGTAGTCTATCTGGCCACACATCAAGAGACACTAAAGACAAAACTTGATGAGCTAGAAGTGAATCAAGGCTATGTCCTGGAGAATCAGCTGAGAATGAATGATAATTTAACAGCTTCTCATAATGCCATAGTCACAGAAATGAAGAATATAGCTTCTGCCCATACTGCAGCCCTGACTACAGCTAAGGCAGAATTTGATAAAGCATTACAAGAAGGTATCACTACTGTTACTTCTGCACTTCAGGATTCCCAGAAGCTAATAACTGAAAAGCTCCAAAGGTTGAAACCTTTCTACAAAGATTGAGTCAACTATCTGAATGCACAGATAAGGTTTCAGAAAGATGATCTTAGGGATCACATTGAAAGAGAAGTCATAAAGAGGGAGAGGGTATTAGTCAAAGTAGGCTCTGATCATGCCAAATGGATTTCAAATTCCATCAGAGCCACCCTTGGATATCCACCCTTATGTGATGATGACAATGTAGCAGAGTCTGGAATCAATCCTGCATATCTTGGAGGGGAGCAAGTTGAAGTGGCTCAAGTAATATACCCTCCACTAGACTTTGACATGATACATCAAGAAATACAGTCTATGTATAGCCCACCTGAGGGAAATCAGAATGTCATCATTGAAAAAGTGGTTCAGCCTGTGCCAGAGGCAATACTGAAAGAACAAGAGGCCTTACTAAAAGAACAAGAGACTCAATTGTCTAAGAAAAGATTCAGAGAGCAAGCTGAACTTAGGCCTGATTTTGAACAATGGAGCCCCACTTCCAGGAATATCATCTTGAATGCATGGAAGGCTGCCAAGGACAATATCCAAGATAGAAACAAGTGGTATTCTGAACTGAAGTGGAGGAAACATGAGAACATGCAAGAGGCTATTGTTCAATACAGAAGAAAGGCTAAGATTGGAAAGCTACCTCCTACTGCACAGGAGCCTAGCAAGTACTTCCCAAAGCCTTATCATTACTTTGAAAGGCAAAAGATCAAGGCTGAAGAATTGAAAAAGAAAGATCTTAAGGGGAAGAAACCTGCTGCTGCTGAAGAAACTGAAGCTGCTATCCAAGCAAAGATACAATCATGAAAGGGCATTGTGATCAAGGAGCCTGAGCAGCCTTAGGATAGAAATTTTTCTTAAGTTTACTATGTGTAATCAGTTGCATTCAACTTTCTGTAAACCTTTGAATAATGAAAATGTTGAAGTTGTTAGAATAATGTGATATATGTTAAATCTATTACATTACTGTTCTGAGATATTTGTGAAAACATGTTTTGTTTATACATGTTTATGTACTTACCCTGTTATATAATCATGTTTTACATCATACTGTGAATTTGTTATGTATGGTGTATATCATTGACTAAGGGTTATGACTTCTCCAAATAGGGGGAGATTGTTGGGTACATTGGAAAATATGTACTTGATTTGAAGAAACCTCACCCCACTCAATGATATACATCAAGATGTATTTGATGTATTTTGAGTTACCTTATGCAGGTTAAGTATTTGCAGGGAAAGCTGAAAAGTTTCTAAGTCCATGTGTCGACACCTAGAAGAAAAGTGTCGACACTTAAGAAGACTTGTGTCGACACCCAGAGAAGCTGTGTCGACACTTGGAGTAATTGTGTCAACACCAGGAATGCAGAGTCGACACCAGAAGGAAAGTGTCGACACATACAGGCTGTGTCGACACACAATGAAGAAATGTCCAGAGAAGCAGTGTCGACACTTAGAAGCAGTGTTGACACCAAGAGGAACTTTGTCGACATCAAAAGTGTCGACACTTTGAGGCTGTGTCGACACTCAGCAAATTTCAACAAAGTTCAAGTACAAGTGTCGACACTAGGAGGCTGTGTCGACACTCAACAAACTTCAACAGAGTTTAAGTACAAGTGTCGACATAATGAAGAATGTGTCGACACACAACAAAAGTCTCAACACATGAAAAAAATTTCGACACTAGGAGGTTGTGTTGACACTCAGCAAATTTCAATGAAGTCTAAGTACAAGTGTCGACACAAAGGAGATGTGTCGACACTCAGCAAAAGCTCAACACAGAAGGCATGTGTCGACACAAGAAGATGTGTCGACACTTATCAAGTTTCAACACAAGAAGTTATGTCGACACAAATGAGTTGTGTCGACACTTAGCAGAAATCAACTAAGTATTGAAGAAGAAGGACTTGTGTCGACACACAGGATCAGTGTCGACACATGTTGAAGAAGCAGTGTCGAGAAGCAGATTCTACAACACAAGGAGTTATGTCGACACCATGAAGGTTAGTGTCGACACTTAGTCTACTTGTGTCGACACTTAGTCTATAAGTGTCGACACTTAAAGACTGACTGTCTCGACACTTTCAGACAGTTACAGAAAATTCAAGAAGTGACTGGATGACTTGACAGCTGCCATTCCAGCCAGTCTACTGCAACTGTCAGAGCTGTCAGAAAGCTGTTAGGAACCGGATCAGCCGGTCACCTTGGAGAAAGTCTATATAAAGACCCTTCTCCTTTACAGAAAAGAGATTGATCAAGCAATTCATTGAAGAATCAATAGAAGTGATCAGAAGATCTAAAAAGTTGGAGAGAGAGAGAGAGCTCCTTCTAAGAAGACAGCTGTTGAACCAGGCTGTGAAGAAAGTTTCAGATTGAGTTCTGATTCTTAAGTTAGGAGTGATTGAAGATCAGCTGCATAGAGACTCAACCCTATTGTGTTCTAAATTCAAGAAGCTTTGAAGAAAGCCAAGGGAGGTTGATCTCAGCAAAGTTCTTTCAAGAACTCTTCAAGAAACCAGACAACTCTTCTCTCTCAATCTGAGTTGTGGTTATATTCATTGTAATTTTAATTTTCTGTAGGATCCTTAGGGATCTGAGTTGTAAGCCTGAAATTATAAAGGCTGAGTGGTAGGGCCTGTGTGCCTGAGTGTAGGAGATACTTTTCTCTGAGTGTAGGCCTTGTTGAAGGCTGAGTGTAGGCCTTGTTGGCTGAGTGTAGGTCTTGGTGAAGACTGAGTGGTAGGGCTTTTGTGACTGGGTTGTAAGAGTGGGATCACTCTGAGTTGTAGGAACCTATTTGGGGTTTTGAGTGTAAGATCTGAGGATCTGAGGAATAGTGAAGAAGTTGGGCCGAATCTAGTACACTACTAGATAGGCGAAGGGGGAAAGTGGATGTACCCAGACCTTGGGGAACCACTATAAAATCTGTGTGTTCTCTGTGTGTGCTTTATTCTGTGATTGCTGTGCGGTATTGCTGTGAAGAATTGTTTATAATTCTGTGATTCTGCCTAAAAGTTTAAAAAAATTAAGGTCACCTATTCACCCCCCCCTCTAGGTGATTAGGTACAATTTCTTTCAAGTGGAGTAGCAGGAAGTACTGGAGTGGAATCCCAGGAAAATACCATCGAAGTGCATGTGTTGTATGCTACGAAAGTCCAGTGTTTCTGGCACTGCAGGTAGCTGCAGAGTTTTCTGGATAGTTAGTCCAAATATGGTTTGGGTTTGGTATAGAAAGAGAGTTCTATCGCTAACGACAGACGACCGTGGTTGTCGCTGGCAATAGCTCCTAGCTAACCTATGATTGTGAAGCTAGTCCTTCGAGGACAGTGGGGATATTGTGTGTAACACCCCCTATCCGTCGCATAGTATATAGCAGTAGGTCCGGCCGGGGCCCGACGCCATATACCACAGACAGACCGGGTGGTTACGTATGGAAACCATCCAACCAATCTCAACGTCCTACACAGAGCATTCTAGCGGAAGCAGTTTATAAGAGTTGTAAACAAGAACCCAGCATAGGAGCATGAATGTCCACTAATACAAAAAGGAATGTTATACAAAAATACCCAAAACCGGCCTTAAGGCCTTACAAAGTGTTTCACTTGAAAATTACATGTTTTACAAACCACGACACGCAGGCCGGTCATACATGAATAAAGCAGTAAACACTTCTACTTGGGCCTTCGAGGGCCAGCTTCGCAAAAAGGGCTTTAGCCCGCTATTGACCGCTTGGTCCAGCTGCACCTGCAAGCAACAAACCACCGCATGGTGGCAAAACAAGGCAACGGTCAGCAATGCTGACCAAATTATAACGATCCCGCCCCCAACTCGGGGCGGCGATGCTCCTTCCCTGCATTTCATTAGCATAAGCGAGCCATATATATAACCATAGCCATTACATCACAGACGTTGGCTCATACGGCCACACGTCCCGTGCACTCAGGGCACATTCTTGGTGAACCGGTCGATGTCACGTCAATTAAAGCCATTAACATTCCGGACTCACCACCGCCACTTAGACGGCCAAAACTATGAGCAATTTGTCTTCCTGGCCTGGGTCACGACAATTTAAGCCATTGACCGCCGAAGACTCACATCTATGCCAACGGCGAGTGCCACGTAACCTTAGGTCTCTCTAACCGAACGACATAAAGCGGGTACGGTTCCATCTAACCCGTGCTCATATCGCAACGACAATTTAAGCCATTTGCGCGGGTCAAACTTCCTCCGAGTCCCATTCTATCGCAAGTCACATAACCCCGTTATGTTCAAGTTGGCTCTCAGGCCACCAAGTTGGCAAGATCTCGTATCCGCCCAGTTTTCCGGGTGCACCTTTGGGTTAGTCCCCAAGGCTCCCTGCTGCAATCTACCGCGTAGAAAACCCGAAAAACAACCAATAGCACGGAGTCTTCTCCGGCCTTATGCAATGCAACATCACCGATCCAGACTAACATGTCCGGGTAGGCTTCACACATCATGCCTATGTCCGTTCTCGCATACGGACTCTAAACAACGGGGACTTCACATATCTACCCGAAGGAACGCCTCCAACTCTCCGCAAACTCGCGAGAGCGGGCTTCCTATGCTAAGAAAGAGAGCGACTCATGCTCAAGATGAGGATCGTTGCCCTTGAGTTCCTCTTTGGCGCCATTGAAAAGTAATCGGATGGAAATCACCGCACTTGCGTTGCCTCCGTGGATCCGGAGTCGGCTTGCGATTCGGAGCTCCGAAGCTCCTCCAATGGCGGATCTAGCTCCTCTTCCACTCTTGGCTCTCCTCTTTCTCTAAGGACTTAGAGAGATGAAAAGTGAAGGAAAGTGATGGATTTTTAAGTCAACTCACGGGTATATCCTCTCAGGAACAACCCCCAGCCGTTGGATCTCAACCTAAGAAAACGAACGGCTTTGATTCGAGGCTGAAATGCCCAATCTGGACCAAACACGGCCTGGCACACGCCCGTGTCCAGGGCCGTGTGCCGCATTCGCCGTCAAAATCGAATCACCTGGAACCTCACACGGGTATCGAACACGCCCGTGTTCGAGCTGACACGCCCGTGTTCCACCTGACACGGCCGTGTAGCCGGCCGTGTACACCATGATTTTCCCCCCATTTTCAACCCGAGCACTGCACGGGTTCTAGGACACGCCCGTGTCCTTGCCCGTGTCACATTGACATGCCTGGACCCCAGGCCGTGTACACGAGACATTTCGTCGAGGGAAGATCGACGACTTGATGACACGGCCTTGGACACGCCCGTGTCCTAGGCCGTGTTCCTTGTCTCGACGATCGTCGAGTGAATCTCGACGACTCCCCGGGACGATCGTCGACACGGGTCGACACGCCCTACGACACGCCCGTGTCGCAGGCCGTGTGCCCATTCTCGACGAATCGTCGAGTATAACTCGACGACTTCACGGCTAAGTGTCGACACACGCTTGACACGCCATGGGACACGCCCGTGTCCCAGGCTGTGTGCCTTCAGCCAGAACCCAAACTGGCCCAAAACGTCCCCCTTCGCTCCTTTGAGTTTCGGGGTGTTACAACTCTCCCCCTCTTAAAAGAATTTCGCCCACGAAATTACATAAAGGAAAGACATACAAAAACAAAATTTGTACCTGAGCGGAACAACTCCGGATACTCGTCAAGCATCGTCTGCTCTCGCTCCCAAGAGAGCTCCTCACGACCGCAATTGTCCCACCGGACCTTGACCATCCTGATCTCTTTATTGCGTAGCCGCTTGACCTCCGAGTCCTCAATCCGCACGAGCTTGACCTTTATCATTAGCCCACTATCCACCGGCACTTGATCAACCGCGATCACTTGCGTAGGCTCTTGCACCGCCTTCCGAAGCACCGAAATATGGAATACATCATGTAAACCACTTAGCTCCACTGAAAGCTTCAACCTATAGGCCGCTTCACCCACTCGCTCCAGAACCTCAAACGGTCCAAGGTACCTCGGGCTTAGCTTTTTCAATCGCCGCACCCGCGAGACACCCTTGAACGGCTTGATCGTTAGGTATACATAATCGCCACAGCGAACTCCACGTTCCTGTGCTTGGCATTATAGTACTTTGCTTGCCGGTCCTGAGCGATAAGCAACCTCTCCCGAATGGTTCTCACCAAAGAAGTAACATCATCCACTTCCGATCGCTTATACAACTTTGACTCACCCGTTTCTAACCAAGACAACGGCGTGCGACATCTTCTACCATATAGGGCCTCGAAGGGCGTCATCTGAATACTTGCTTAGTAGCTATTGTTGTATGCGAACTCCACCAAATAAAGGTGGTCTTCCCATTGCTTTCCAAAATCCAAGACACACATGCGAAGCATGTCTTCCATGGTTCTATTAACCCTCTCGGTCTGCCCATCCGTTTGTGGGTGGAAGGCTGTGCTAAACTTCAGCTTTGTTCCCAACATTTGCTGCACCAGCCTCCAATCATTGGACGTGAACCGCCCATCTCGGTCACTCACGATGCTGCGGGGCACACCATGAAGCCGTACTATATTATCCACATAAAGCTTTGCCAGCTTCTCCACCGGATCGTCCTTCCTATGCGGAATAAAATGCGACACCTTCGTTAATCGATCAACAACCACCCAAATGACGTCGTTCCCCTTTTGCGACCTTGGCAAACCGTGCACAAAGTCCATAGAGATGTCGTCAAATTTCCACTCCGGAATAGGCAAGGACTTAAGAAATCCTCCCGACTTTTGGCACTCCGCCTTTACCAAGGCGCAGGTTTGGCACTTCGCTACGTATAGCGCCACATCCTTTTTCAAACCCGGCCACCAAAATAGTTTCTTCACATCACGGTACATCTTTGTGCTCCCCGGGTGAATCGTGTACTTGGTATGGTGTGCCTCGTACAACAACTCCACCCGTAAATTGCCCACACTTGGGATGCACAATCGACCGTCTTTCCAAAGCAATCCGTCCTCCACGACGAATTGGGAATTTGACCCATCCAGAGCCTCTATCATGAACTGCTTCATATGAGCATCCATATCCAAAGCCTGTCGAATCCGATCAGCCAGGTCATATTGGACTTCAGTCCAATTCAGCACTGCTTCAGCACTAGATTGTCTATCCACACAAACAATCTCCAACGCCTCCAACTACTGCACTAACCGCTCATCATGCACTGATAGCCAATTTGCTTGAGCTGGGGCTCGGCGACTCAACGCGTCCGCAACCGCATTCCCTTTGCCAGGCACGTAGTGGATCTTGAATGTATAGTCCCCCAGGAACTCCATCCATCTACGCTGCCGCATATTCAGATCCTTCTGATCTATCAGGTACTTTAGGCTCTTGTGATCGGTGTAGATATCAATCTTCACACCGTACAAATAGTGTCTCCACAGCTTCAAGGCAAAAATCACGGCCGCCAACTCCAAGTCATGGACCGGATAATTCCTCTCGTGCACTTTTAGCTGTCTCGAGCCATAAGCTATCACGCTTCCGTGCTGCAGTAGCACGCAACCCAAACCGCTGCCTGAAGCATCGCTATATATCTCATAGCCTTCGGTTCCACATGGCGAACTCAACACAGGCGCCGTGGTCAACCGACACTTCAACTCCTCAAAAGCTCGCGCGCACTCCGGCGTCCAAATGAACTTATGCTCCTTCCTCGTCAAAGTAGTGAGAGGTAACGCTATCCGCGAGAAGTTCTCTACGAAGCGCCTATAATAGCCGGCAAGCCCCAAAAAGCTCCGGACTTCTGCTACCGTAGCAAGCTCAGGCCACTCCCGTATCGCAACAATCTTCGCCGGATCCACAGCAATACCCTCTCCACTCACTATATGCCCGAGGAACGCCACTGAGGATAGCCAAAACTCGCACTTCGAGAACTTAGCATACAACTGATTTCTCCTTAGCGTCTCCAACACCAAATGAAGATGCTTGAAGTGATCTTCCTTACTTTGCGAGTACACCAAAATATCGTCGATGAAGACGATCACGAAATGGTCCAAGTACTCCCTGAATGTCCTGTTCATCAAATCCATGAATACTGACGGTGCATTAGTCAGCCCAAACGGCATGACCGTAAACTCATAATGCCCGTATCTCGTACTAAACGCTGTCTTCGGGATATCACTCTCCCTTATTCGCAGCTGATAGTACCCAGCCTTGAGATCCAACTTCGAGTACATCGTCGACCCGACTAACTGATCGAAGAGATCATCAATCCGAGGGATCGGGTACTTGTTCTTCTCAGTTAGCTTGTTTAGCTCCCGATAATCAATACATAATCTCAAGCTTCCGTCCTTCTTCTTAACAAAGAGGACCGGTGCGCTCCAAGGCAAAGAACTCGGGCGCACATACCCTTGATCCAACAACTCTTGCAGTTGAACTTTCAGCTCCGCCATTTCCTTAGGCGCTAGCCGATACGGAGATCGTGACACAGGCTTTGCACCTGACACTAGCTCGATCGTAAAATCTATCTCCCGCTGAGGCGGGGCTCCAGGAAGATCTGCGTGGAACACATCAGGGTATTCCGATACCACTGAAATACAATCCAAAGCGGGCTTCGGCTTTGCAAGCTCCACTAGTGTAAAGAACAGTTCTGCTCCGGCACGAACCGCCTTCACCACCTGAAGAGCAGACATCAACGTCTTGCTCGACCCCTTTAAGCCCGTAAAAGTCGTCTCACGACTTGCTCCCAGCTTGACTTCCTTGCTACCGCAATCTATATGGGCCTGCTGCTCCGAGAGCCAGTCCATGCCAAATATGACGTCAAACTCCACTAATGGAAGTAAAGACGCCCGCAGGTCGAACTCCTGCTCCCCAATACGAATCTTAACATCGCAGATCTTATCTGCTCGCATCGAACACCCGTTGGGCAACAACACATCCAACTTGTCCTTCGCCATCGAAGAAGGGACTCTGATGCGTGATATAAATCCTTCAGACAAGAAGGAGTGTGAAGCTCCCGTATCGAAGAGTGCTCGTGCCGGATTTTCACAAATCAATACAAATCCTAAACAAGTAGTGGTAAGGTAACATGTGCATAACAAGCATATAAAGAAATTAACTTGCTATAAATTAAATCGTACCTGTCACCACATCAGCTTGTTTAATGGCCTCCTGTTGTCCAAGATTGTAGACCCTTGGTTGGGCCGGAGCATAATAGGACGCGGTCGACTCCACCGCCTTTCCCTTCTCTTCATATGTAGCTCCTGGCCTCCTCTCGGACTTAGGACGTCCGCTCCAACAATCACGGGCAAAATGCCCCGTCTTTCCACATGTAAAACACGCACCCGGGGTCCGACCCGTAGTCGCCCCAGAAGCGCCAGAAGGAGCTGGACCCGAAGTCCTATGCTTCTTGAAAGACCTCCGATAGCCGGACTTTGAAGCAGTCGGCACTCTGAACTCAGATTTCTTTTCACCCAAGCTTTTCTTCGCTTGCACGCTCTTCATGTCCTTCTCCAAGGACCGGGCAGTATTGACCAAGGTTAAGAAACCCTGCGTCATTGGCCCCGACAGTAGCAGTCTCAACTCATCCCTCAAGCCTTCGTAGAATCGATTAGTCTTGCGCTCCTCATCCATGATGGTGGAGCTAGCATAACAACTCAACCGCGTAAACTCGTGGAGATATTCATCCACGCTCCTCTCACCCTGCACCAACTTCAGGAACTCATTCTATATTGAAATCCTCTGAGTAGAAGGGAGGTATCTTGCTAAGAACAATCCCGAGAACTCTTCCATCGGAACGTCTATCAGTTGTCTACCTCTCAAATGATGCAGCTCCAATCCTTCCCACCACATCCTCGCTTCACCGTCCAGCAGGAACGTAGCGATGGTGGTCATTTGCCACTCCTCCGTCTCCGTCGCCGTCATGACTCTCTTCACCCTAGAGAGCCAGTCTTCAGCCTGAGATGAGGTTCCCAACCCCGAGAATAATGGAGGGTTAAAGCTCATTACATGCTTTAGCTGCCTCTCATTTACCCTCCTTGGCACTACCGGTTCTACGACCACTTGCTCCACCCTCCTCGGCTCAGCCTCTCGCAGAGGTTCTTGCTCCATCACGGGAGCGGGCTGCTGCGCTTGCCTTCCAGGCTGCGCATTAATCACGGCCAACACCGCTTCAACCACCAATCGTATATTTTCAGCCGACAAAGGTGTTGCAGGAGCAACATCCGGTGCACTACTAGCCTCAGAAACTCGGCGTTCTGACGGCCCAACACCACTTCTGGTCACCTATAGTGGTACAAAACACCGTTAAGCGACCAAATAAATTGCAAACAGCAATTATAGGAACACGCAGATTCCTCAAACACGAGTATTTTCATTCCTAAGTGGACATTCATGGGTTCTTTTTACCATTATAACGATGACGCACACAATGTGCTCACCACCCCTTAAAAAGAATTCGCCCACGAATTCACTTAAAGCCCGACCAAAACCAGTAGTCTGATACCAAATTGTAACACCCCCTATCCGTCGCATAGTATATAGCAGTAGGTCCGGCCGGGGCCCGACGCCATATACCACAGACAGACCGGGTGGTTACGTATGGAAACCATCCAACCAATCTCAATGTCCTACACAGAGCATTCTAGCGGAAGCAGTTTATAAGAGTTGTAAACAAGAACCCAGCATAGGAGCATGAATGTCCACTAATACCAAAAGGAATGATATACAAAAATACCCAAAACCGGCCTTAAGGCCTTACAAAGTGTTTCACTTGAAAATTACATGTTTTACAAACCACGGCACGCAGACCGGTCATACATGAATAAAGCAGTAAACACTTCTACTTGGGCCTTCGAGGGCCAGCTTCGCAAAAAGGGCTTTAGCCCGCTATTGACCGCTTGGTCCAGCTGCACCTGCAAGCAACAAACCACCGCATGGTGGCAAAACAAGGCAACGGTCAGCAATGCTGACCAAATTATAACGATCCCGCCCCCAACTCGGGGCGGCGATGCTCCTTCCCTGCATTTCATTAGCATAAGCGAGCCATATATATAACCATAGCCATTACATCACAGACGTTGGCTCGTACGGCCACACGTCCCGTGCACTCAGGGCACATTCTCGGTGAACCGGTCGATGTCACGTCAATTAAAGCCATTAACATTCCGGACTCACCACCGCCACTTAGACGACCAAACCTATGAGCAATTTGTCTTCCTGGCCTGGGTCACGACAATTTAAGCCATTGACCGCCGAAGACTCACATCTATGCCAACGGCGAGTGCCACGTAACCTTAGGTCTCTCTAACCGAACGACATAAAGCGGGTACGGTTCCATCTAACCCGTGCTCATATCGCAACGACAATTTAAGCCATTTGCGTGGGTCAAACTTCCTCCGAGTCCCATTCTATCGCAAGTCACATAACCCCGTTATGTTCAAGTTGGCTCTCAGGCCACCAAGTTGGCAAGATCTCGTATCCGCCCAGTTTTTCGGGTGCACCTTTGGGTTAGTCCCCAAGGCTCCCTGCTGCAATCTACCGCGTAGAAAACCCGAAAAACAACCAATAGCACGGAGTCTTCTCCGGCCTAATGCAATGCAACATCACCGATCCAGACTAACATGTCCGGGTAGGCTTCACACATCATGCCTATGTCCGTTCTCGCATACGGACTCTAAACAACGGGGACTTCACATATCTACCCGAAGGAACGCCTCCAACTCTCCGCAAACTCGCGAGAGCGGGCTTCCTATGCTAAGAAAGAGAGCGACTCATGCTCAAGATGAGGATCGTTACCCTTGAGTTCCTCTTTGGCGCCATTGAAAAGTAATCGGATGGAAATCACCGCACTTGCGTTGCCTCCGTGGATCCGGAGTCGTCTTGCGATTCGGAGCTCCGAAGCTCCTCCAATGGCGGATCTAGCTCCTCTTCCACTCTTGGCTCTCCTCTTTCTCTAAGGACTTAGAGAGATGAAAAGTGAAGGAAAGTGATGGATTTCTAAGTCAACTCACGGGTATATCCTCTCAGGAACAACCCCCAGCCGTTGGATCTCAACCTAAGAAAACGAACGGCTTTGATTCGGGGCTGAAATGCCCAATCTGGACCGAACACGGCCTGGCACACGGCCGTGTCCAGGGCCGTGTGCCGCATTCGCCGTCAAAATCGAATCACCTGGAACCTCACACGGGTATCGAACACGCCCGTGTTCGAGCTGACACGCCCGTGTTCCACCTGACACGGCCGTGTAGCCGGCCGTGTACACCATGATTTACCCCCCATTTTCAACCCGAGCACTGCACGGGTTCTAGGACACGCCCGTGTCCTTGCCCGTGTCACATTGACACGCCTGGACCCCAGGCCGTGTACACGGGACATTTCGTCGAGGGAAGATCGAAGATTTGATGACACGGCCTTGGACACGCCCGTGTCCTAGGCCATGTTCCTTGTCTCGACGATCGTCGAGTGAATCTCGACGACTCCCCGGGACGATCGTCGACACGGGTCGACACGCCCTGCGACACGCCCGTGTCGCAGGCCGTGTGCCCATTCTCGACAAATCGTCGAGTATAACTCGACGACTTCACGGCTAAGTGTCGACACACGCTTGACACGCCCTGGGACACGCCCGTGTCCCAGGCCATGTGCCTTCAGCCAGAACCCAAACTGGCCCAAAACGTCCCCCTTCGCTCCTTTGAGTTTCGGGGCGTTACATTGTGAGCTTTGCGCTCTTAATGGCCAATGAGCCAAATGGATAAGGGGATGTCGGCCCACGTTAGTCTAGACCTTGAACTGGCAATTTGAGTAATGGGTAAGGGTTGAACTGGCTTTGCGTGATGGATGTCTAACTTGAGTGCCTACGTGAACGGCTTCATTAGGATCACATCATGAGAGTCTTGGGATGTTTGCCATCAAAACTAAAGTCTCCGACCGTGGGACGTGGAGCATGAATGCTCAAGTTTTACCGTTGGGTTTGTGACCTGAGAACGGTGGTGGGACCCTGGTTTTCCGGTACACTGATAATGTGCATTGAGTGCACGAAGCGTCGGGCCATGTGGTCGATGTTTGTGATGTATTGATAGTGTGTGAGTGCACATCTTGTGATATATCTAGTTGTGAAATGTTATGCATGCAGGGAAGGAATACTGCTGCGCCGGGTAAGGGGTATGGTCGTTATAAATTGGTCAGCTGAATGCTGACCATTTCTTTGTTTGCCACCGTTATGGTAGTTTGTCCCCATGCGGGTACTGGAGAGCCGAGCGAAAAATAGTGGGCTGAAGCCCTTGCTGTTGCTGTTGCTGCTATGATGGCCCTCGAAGGCCAAACAAATAAAAGTTTTACTTGTTTTCATGTGTGGCCGGCCTGCGTGCCGATGTATGTAATCCACACTAGTGAAGAAAACCTGTAAGGCCTTAAGGCCAAATATTTTGTGTATTTGTAGACATTTCTTTGCGGGATATATATATTGATGGTTCATATATATATAGTGGACATTCGTGGTTGCTGAGTTCAGTATTAATCCCCTAATGCTTCTGCTAGAATGCTCTACGTTAGGATTCATGTTGTAACCTCTGATATTAATATGTGACCCCGCCGTCTGTTTTGTGGTATAAATGTGGGGTCCCGCCCGGACCTTCTATTATATGTCATTTAATGAATGGAGGTGTTATACAAGCTGCCACTAATGAACTCGTCGAACTCCATAAGTGTCCACCACTACCCGCGGATAGACATCTCTATCCGCCTGGTACTCCACCAGGGTACTTGTTGTTTCAGACTGGCAGAGAGAAACCACAGCCGAAACTAGCTATCCGACTAGACTATCTGCCAAAGATATCCGCCTAGTCCGCTGCGGACTCCACGGTCTGTGCGGTTAGACCAGTCTAATCGCCAAACTCCACTTAAACTACCACTTCAACAATTTCAACACTCTCCCTTGAAGTGGGAAGTAGAAATCTGCCCGAGCAACCCTTGTAACCGAATAGATGACCCCTTCGACAGTGGCTTCGTGAAGCTGTTAGTGACATTGTCCTTACTCCGTACATGCTCAACCATCAAAGATCCCTCCAGCATCTTCTCCCGAATGAAGTGATGCTCGAACTTAATGTGCTTCGTTCGCGCATGACAAACTGAATTGTTGACCAGTTTGAGAGCATTCTCATTGTCACCGCAAGGCAGAGTAGGACAACGCACTTCCTTATAGATGTCATCCACTAACCTCCTAAGATAGATGGCTTCCTGAGCTACTAAGGCCAAAGCTTTGTATTCAGCTTCTATAATGGAGACAAACACCGAATCTTACTTCTTACAACACCACGGTACAGCCGCTGATCCCATAAAGAATACATAACCAGATGTCAACTTCTAATCATCTATATCTCCTCCATAATTAGCATCCGTGTAACCATACAGACTGAAGCTCGTGTCCCTCTTATAAAAGTGACTCATCTCTGAGGTAGACTTGACATACTTCATAATTCCTTTAGCCGCCACCAGATGAGGTTTTCGAGGCTCTGCCACATATCGACTAACCCAACCCACTGCATAAGCAATATCCGGCCTAGTAATAGTCAGATATATAAGAATCCCTACGTGAGCTCGGGAAACCAAAGGGTCTTGAAGAACCCATCCCTCATCCCGCCGAAGTTTTACCTAACTTTCAGAGGATTAGAACTGCTCTTGCCTTCCCCCATGCTGAATTGCTTGACAATCCTCTCCATATAGCCCATCTGGGAAACGAACATGCCATTCTTTTGCCTCTCCACCTCGAGTCCAAGAAAATGGTGGAGCTCACCCAGATCCTTCATCTCAAACCGAATAACTAGCTCAGCTCGGAGCCTAGCTACTTCCTCCTCCGAGTTCCTCGTGACGATCATATCGTTAACGTACAACTAAATGAGGACCTGAAAATCCCCCTGCTTCTTAACGAATAGACAGGAATCTGAGTCTGAAGCAAACTAATCGCAGAACTAGAGATATTCTGCGATCTTCCAATGCTATGCCTGAAGCGCTTGCTTCAGACCATAGAGGGACTTCTTCAGCTTGCGTACGTGCCCAGGATGTTCTTCAGATACGTAATCCGGTGGTTGCACCATGAAGATGTCATTGTCAATTTTTTCGTAAAGGAAAGCATTCTTCACGTCGAGTTGCCAAATCTTTCACCCTTGGCAAGCTGCCAAGGCAACCACCACCCATACCGAAGTCATCTTGGCCATTAGGCTAACCATCTCCTCATAATCTTTCTCGTACTGTTGAGAGAACCTGTGAGCCATAAGGCGAGCCTTGTACCGCTCGATGCTTCCGTTAGCCTTTTTCTTCATCTTTTACACCCACTTGCACGTCACAGGAGTGATGTCATCAACTTTGGGCACAAGATCTCATGTCTCATTCTTCCTGAGGGCAGTCATCTCCTCATTCATAGCATCCTCCCACTCCTTGACTCTAGTGGAGTTCTCAAAGAAGGAAGGCTCATATTCATCCAAGGGACCTGCAAAGAAACATGAGAAGAAACTTACCATGTTTCCACCCCTATACCGAGCTGGTGGAACAATCGTCCTCTTGGACCTCCGCAGGGCTTGACCCTGATCCACCACTCCCGCTGCTTCTTCTGAACTAGCTCTGATCCCGGGCACACCAGGAGCATCACTCCCCATGCTTCCAGATCCATAGGCCTCCGCCCTAGAGCTAGATGTCATCGAATCATCTAGCGACACAGGAAACTCCACTAGAAGATCCCGAGCAGCTTCCCCTTGGCCCCCTCCTAACCTGCTCTCCTATAGCTCCATAGACGGGTTACCCTAGTACATTGTAAGTTCGTCGAATACAAAGTCTTTCGACACGACGAACTTCTACGTTGCAAGATCCATGCACTTCCATCCCTTCTTCCACTCATCATACCCGACAAAGACTAGCTTTCATGCTTTCACATCTAGCTTTGTCCTGAGAGCATCCAGAACGTGCACATAGTAGGTATAACGAAACACCCGTAGATATTCAACACTGGGCTTCTACTTGAAGATAAACTCATGAGGAGATCTCATGTTGTTCGGACTGAGGGGCATCATGCTGATGACATACGCCGCACAAGCCATTCTTTCATCCCAGAAGGCTCTGAGAATTCTTTGGCGTGAAGCCAACACTTGTAGGTTTCCGTCAGATGACAGATCTTTCGTTCTGCAATTATGTTATGTTGTGGACTGTGAGCACAAGTAAGCTCATGTTGAATGTCGAACTTTTTGCAGAAGTTGGAGAACTCATGTGAAGTGAACTCTCCGCCATTGTCAGTTTTTAACTTCTTTATCTGCAGACCGAATTGATATTTCACAAGCTTCTTGAACTCCACAAACATCCTGAATGCCTCTGACTTCTCTTTCAAGAAGTATACCCAAGTATACCAGGAAATGTCATCAACAAGAACAAGCATATACCTGCTACCATCAAGACTGAGAGTGACGGTAGGTCCCATTAGGTCACCGTGGAAGCATTCCAACGGCGTACTACACCTAATCTGTAATAGGCGATGTTGGTGCCGCCGCCCCGCTACCTCCACTTGATGACGATCCGGTTGCCGAGGCGCTACAACATAAAGACCTTCGGAGCCATGACAATGCTAACAAAAGACGACGCTACAACCTCCGCCCGCGGCGTGTTAAACCCGCTTGAAGACTTTTTATTTAATATTTCATGCTCTAATTAATTTCTATTTTTATATGTGCGAATATAAAATTATTCCAAGCTTGGTAATAATTTTATATTCATTATGAGACTTGTAATATTTATTTCCTGCATTTAGACAAATATTTTGGTGTGTATTTAGCCTTCCAGATGGATGAGATTTCATCTCCATCTTGGATGGTTAGATGTGTGTGTTGTAACTCCAATATATGGAGCCCCCCTTTATGAGAATGAGATTAGAGAATCAAAAAGCAATACCCTACCCTCCTTGTGAGAGTTTCGGCTAAGGAGAGACTCCAAGTCGCCGGCCATGGTGTGAAGCCACTGCCCCCTTGCTTCCTCTTCCCGACTTCGGTGCGACGCCGGCGTGGCTTCCTTCGGTGCGACTCCAAGGAAGAAGGATTGCAGCCCATTCGGTGCAATGCCGGTGGAATCGTGGAGAGAGTGATTCTCCCACCATATCAAGTGTGTTCATGAAAACGGGTTGGGTAACTTCTCTTCCCTAATATTTGTGATTTCTTGCTTAGTAATGTGTGGAGGATGAACAACCGCTGATTTTCCATGATTTTAAATACTCACGCTTGCCATTTACAAGATTGATTTCATCGTTTTAAGCTTCTACAATCCGGATCGGGTAGATCCTATTTGCTTGAGTGGATCTTGACCAATAGCCGAGATTTTACTCTCAAAAAGGAGTGGCAACCTTTACGTACTCTCATTTTGATCGGTATTTTAGAGTCGATCTCTCCTACTTGTAGTCTTAGTGCTGCGTTTGAGCCGATCTGTAACGAGACGATAGATGCTTGTGTAGGTGCGTTATGATTAAGGTGTGTTGGGCATGATAGACTACCTTGTGTCCGTTACGCTCTCCGAAAGTCAGACACCCGCTACGTCAATTTGATATCAGAGGGAGGTTGTCGCAACTTCTTAGTTGATGCGTCCTCACTAGAGTTTTCTACGCACGTGCAGTAAATAATTTTTTTTATATGGTCTACCAATAGCGCTCTAAAAAGTTTATTGTTCAGCAAAAAAATTACAAATTTTTTTTAACTCTCTATGGTTTAATCACTTCGGGAAACTATAAAAATAGGTACAGCCCTAGGAAAAATCATCTTCCAAAATATTTTTAGAAACCTGTATGCGAACTAGACTAGGAACGGAGTACACTACACCATCATCGTCTAGGATGGCTACAAATGAACACATGGATCCCAACGCTGAGGCCATAGAGGGATTGCGTAACGATATGACAGAGCTTAGGGCCATGTTAGCACAAATCCTGTTAAATCAAGGAGGCCCTCATCCACCAAACCATGGGCCGCCACCACCATCCGTTAATGTTGGGCAGCCTAACCGGCACCAACCGACCCATGATTCAGATTCTGATGGAGACTCCCCACGAGTGCCTCCTCGAGAGCAACGCCCCGAGCGTGACTTTAATATTGCTAGAGCCATTAAGATCGACGCCCCCACTTACGATGGATTGGGAGATCCCCAGATCTTCCTTACTTGGGTAATGGATATTGAGTGCTACTTCGAGTGGCACACTCTTACGGACCAGCAGAAGGTCCAGGTTGCCAGGATGAAATTAATTGGTCGTGCCAAAATTTATTGGTTGAACGAGGAGCGTAGGCTAGGAACTAGACACGGGGTCCCACTTGTTGGATGGGCCGTAATGAAGAACCTCTTGACCGATTAGTACGTTTCCGCATACCATCGCACACAGATGTTCAATGAGCTTGCCACCATTCGGCAAGGATCAAATTCGGTAGCTGAATATATGGGAGAGTTGAAGGACCGTATGGTGCATTGTGATCTTACGGAGAACCCCGAGGTCACCCTATCTAGATTTCATAAGGGACTATCTCCCGATATCCAACAGAAGCTCCTACGCTACGGACATACGGATCCGCATTCCAACGCAAAGGGAAAGTCCACGGCATCCGCATCCACATATCAAGACAAAGGAAATTTCGGTCCAACGAGTCTAAATCGATAGTTATCACGGCTAGGAATGCTAAGAATCCCGTCAGTGAGCGTATCCCTATAGGAAAGGTTAGTAAGTCCAATACTACGTGTTATGCTTGCGGTGTCCAGGGCCACTATGCCTTTGAATGCCCAATTAAGACCAAGGACATAGCCCTTTTAGATTTGGCTACCGATCCCGCTGATCTACTTTACGAGGCCGCTGAAGAGAGTGATCCGGATGGAGTCCCTAGTGATTTGGATGACGACTCCCCCCTTATGGTTATGCGTTGTATCTTGACCACTCCGCGCCTGCTAGATGACTGGAAGAGAACGAGTATTTTTTTCCTTGATTTTTAAAAGTGGTGAGAAGTTGTGCAAGTTGATCATCGATAGTGGTAGTTATGTGAACGTCGTTTCCGAAAATGCCATTACACGTATGACCCTGAACACACAACCCCACCCAACTCCATATCAGGTAGCTTGGATCAACAAGGTTACCGTTCCGGTCACCAAGCGTTTCCTAGTGCTCCTCTCCTTCAAATCCTACATAGATGAGGTGTGGTGTGATGTCCTCCCTATGGACGCTCGTCACGTGTTGTTAGGATGCCCTTGGCTTTACGACTGTGATGTGACACACTTTGGGAGAGCCAACACGTACGAATTTAAATTTAGCAACAAGGTTATTACGTTGAGGCCGGCCGTTCCAAAGGAGCCTGTAGGGCCGAGTAAGGACACCACTGTTCCGGTTGAGAGGAAGGTGCTGAGTCTTGTGGGTAGGAAATATTTTGTGAAGGATCCGTTTCTCGATGGGGTAATATTTGCTCTCATACCTATGAGCAAGAGGACTGATACGAGAGTGATGGGTGATTTACCTAGAGGGCTGCGGGTGTTGTTAGAAGAATATAAGGACGTTTACCCGGATGAGCTACCCTCATCCTTACTATCGCTTCGGGATATACATCATGCGATAGAGCTTATCCCCGGTTCGTCCCTACCCGACCAGCCCCATTATAGACTCCATCCCGCTGCCCATGAGGAACTACAGACCCAGATTGAGGACTTGGTAAGGAAGGGGTTCATTCGGCCTAGTCTGAGTCCATGTGACATCCCAGCCCTGTTTGCCCCCAAGAAGGACGGAACATGACGGATGTGCATTGATAGCAGTGCTATCAACAAGATTACCATCAAGTACAGGTTTCCTATCCCGCGATTAGATGATCTCTTAGATGTCTTATCTGGCCCCACCATCTTTTTGAAGTTAGATTTACGAAGTGGGTATCACCAGATTAGGATCCATGAGGGAGATGAGTGGAAGATGGCGTTTAAATATAAGGATGGATTATATGAGTGGCTTGTGATGCCCTTCGGGTTATCCAATTCCCCCAACACCTTCTCCCGGATGATGACACACATCTTTCAGCCATACATGGGGAAGTTTGTGGTAGTTTATTTCGACGATATCCTAGTCTATTGCACCACTATTGCCGAACACATCTCCCATATACGGGTGATTCTTTCCACCTTGCGGAAGGAAACATTATTTCTGAACTTTAAGAAGTGCAAGTTCAATGTTCCTGAGATAGAGTTTGTAGGATATATTGTCGGGACAGAGGGTATACGAGTTGAACCTGGAAAGGTTCACGTGATACGGGACTGGCCCGAACCCACTAGCCTATGGGAGGTGCGTAGTTTTCATGGATTAGCTACGTTCTATCGCCGTTTCATACGTGACTTTAGTAGTATTATGGCACCTATTAGTGATTGCATGAAGAAGGGTGAGTTTACATGGACAAAGTCCGCCACCTCTGCCTTCCAACATATTAAGAAGCTTATGACCGAGGCACCAGTGTTACGTCTACCTGACTTCACCAATATCTTTGAGCTTACTTGCGATGCATCTGGGGTGGGAATAGGAGGTGTCTTAAGTCAGGAAGGTCACCCGATCAGTTACTTTAGTGAAACGTTAGTGGGCGCCAAGTTGAATTATTCAAACTTCGATAGAGAATTTTATGCCATTGTGCGTTGTTTGCATCATTGGAGGCACTATCTTCTCTCCAAAGAGTTTGTGATCCTCTCCGGCCATGAAGCTTTGCGCTTCATAAACAGTCAACACAGAATCAGTCCGCGTCACGCTAAGTGGGTAGCCTTCTTGCAAGGATACATGTTTACTCTCAAGCACCTTAAGGGGTCCGATAATCGCGTTGCCGATGCTCTTAGCCGCCTTACCCTTTTGCTCTCCACCATGCAAGTCCACATTATAGGGTTCGATCACATTAAAGACGAATACGCCACATGCCCGAATTTTCAAGAGATGTATTTATCCACCTAGGACAGCTCTCCCACGACTATTTCAGCCTATACTATCCGGGACGGTTATCTCTTTAGGCACGAAAGGTTGTGTATTCCGCGTTCCTCATTATGACATCACAATATTTGGGAATTACATAGTGGCGGTTTGAGTGGGCACTTTGGGCGAGATAAAACTATTGCTCTCGTTGAGGAGAAGTTTTATTGGCCTAAACTTAAGGCAATGGTTGGAGGGGTAGTGAGTAGTTGTCATACATGTCAAGTCTCTAAGGGCACTAAATCTAATGTTGGGTTATACACCACACTACCCATCCCTTCCGTACCTTGGGAAGATGTTAGCATGGATTTCATTTTAGGCCTTCCCATCACCTTCCGATGTCACGATTCTATTTCCGTAATTGTGGATAGGTTTTCTAAAATGGCGTATTTCCTTCCGTGTAGTAGGACTAACGACACGTCTCATATTGCAAAATTATATTTTACTCACGTTGTTAGCCACAATGGAGTACCGAAGACAAAAGTCTCGGATAGAGATGTCAAGTTTACGAGTTGTTTTTGGAAAACGTTATGGATTTTAATGGGTACCAAATTATTGTTTTCCGCCGCCTATCATCCCCAAACCGATGGGCACACGGAAGTGGTTAATCGGAGTTTGGGAAATCTTTTAAGATGTCTTGTAAGCGACCATAAAGGTACATGGGATTTACGTCTTCCCCATGCCCAATTAGCCTACAATAATTCCAAAAATAGGTCCACGAGTATGTCCCCAAACGAGATTGTTCACGGGTACATGGCCCCGGTGCCACTTGACTTGGTTCCATTTCCCCCAGCGTATAAAGCAAGTCAGTTTGCACACTCTTTCTCCCAACACATTTAGGACCTACATGCACAGATAAGGGCTACCTTATCTTCTCAATACGAGTCTTATCAAGCGCACGCTAATCTACATCGGAGAGTGTCACACTTTAAGATTGGCGATCTGGTCTTAGTCCGGTTAGTTCCCGAACGACTGCCATCTGACACCGTTAAAAAGTTAGCACCAAAGCACGCCGGTCCCTTTCGGATTATAAAGAAGTTAGGAGACAATGCTTTCGTTTTGGATTTGCCTGCTGATTGGAGTATCTCCCCCATTTTTAATGTCGCGGATTTGGCGCTGTTTGTTTTGCCTCCGCCTGAGTTGGATTCTTTGTCGTCTTCTCCTTCCACTGCACTTTCTCATGGGTTGGGGAGTGGTAGGTCGGATGATCTCTCTCTTACGGTCCCCACAGGTATCTCCTCGGATGGTGAGTTGCATTCCTTTATTCCTACTGCTAATATGTTTCCCAGGTTTCCCAAGACATTCCTTAGTCCAGATAGTATCCTGGCGGCTGTGCCACTTGTTACTCCTGATGGTGATACAAACTGCTTCCTCGTCCGTTAGCGTGACCGCCCCCCTTCGGACGACTCTTGGGTCCTCGAGACGGAGCTTCGACGCTTGGATGCCGCTCTTCTCCATCACTATCTCTTGGACCACGCATCAGAGATACGTGATTTTGAGCAGGGGAGGATTGGTGTCGCCACCCCGCTACCTCCACTTGATGATGATCTTGTTGCCGAGGCGCTACAACATAAAGACCTTCGGAGCCATGACGAGGCTAACGGAAGACGACGCTACAACCTCCTCCCGCGGCGTGTTAATCCCGCTTGAAGACTTTTTATTTAATATTCCATGCTCTAATTAATTTCTATTTTTATATGTGCGAATATAAAATTATTCCAAGCTTGGTAATAATTTTATATTCATTATGAGACTTGTAATATTTATTTCCTGCATTTAGACAAACATTTTTGTGTGAATTTAGCCTTCCGGAAGGATGAGATTTCATCGCCATCTTGGATGGTTAGATGTGTGTGTTGTAACTCCAATATATGGAGCCCCCCTTTATGAGAATGAGATTAGAGAATCAAAAAGCAAAACCCTACCCTCCTTGTGAGAGTTTCGGCCAAGGAGAGACTCCAAGCCACCGGCCATGGTGTGAAGCCACCGCCCCCCTTGCTTCCTCTTCCTGACTTCGGTGCGACGCCGGCGTGGCTTCCTTCGGTGCGACTCCAAGGAAGAAGGATTGCAGCCCATTCGGTGTGACGCCGGTGGAACCGTGGAGAGAGTGATTCTCCCACCATATCAAGTGTGTTCATGAAAACAGGTTGGGTAACTTCTCTTCCCTAATCTTCGTGATTTCTTGCTTAGTAATGTGTGGAGGATGAACAACCGCTGATTTTCCGTGATTTTAAATACTCTCGCTTGCCATTTCCAAGATTGATTTCATCGTTTTAAGCTTTTATAATCCGGATCGGGTAGATCCTATTTGCTTGAGTGGATCTTGGCTAATAGCCAAGATTTTACTCTAAAAAAGAAGTGGCAACCTTTACGTTGATTTGGGGAATCATCCGACTCTCATTTTGATCGTTATTTTAGAGTCGATCTCTCCTCCTTGTAGTCTTAGTGTTGCGTTTGAGCCGATCCGTAACGAGACGATAGATGCTTGTGTAGGTGCGTTAGGATTAAGGAGTGTTGGGCATGGTAGACTACCTTGTGTCCGTTACGCTCTCCGATAGTCGGACACCCGCGACGTCAGATGTGCCTTTTCAAACTGACAACCCGAATAGACATGACCATCACCGTAGGATAAAAGACTAGGTGTAACATCCCGACTTTTATTAGGCCACCAGAACCCTAGTGGACCCAATAAAAGTTACCCGAACCTCTACCCATGGCCCGCACTCGGGCGAGAGGTAACCCTAAGCAAGGTATATAGAGCAAGAAAACTCCAAATTGAGTTTTGTACATACCTATGGCTTCGTATAATCAATACAAGTGCATTGGAACTCGTTCAGTTGAACTTCAAGGTCATATGGTAAGTAGAGTCATTCCTCGTAAAACGACGCGAAAATGAGATTTTCGGATGACCTAGAGAACTCTGATTTGAGTTCTGTAAGTTCCTATGGCTTCGTATAGTCAATACGAACCCACTGGAATTTATTGTGTCACAATTCAAAGTCTAATGACGAATAACCACAATTTGACAGTTTTAGTGCGCCGCGACGCGCATATTTTGGATAATTAGCAAACAAACTCATATTCGACCCCGGTCAGTGGCATTGGACCCGTGTGGTCAATACGATGTCAACCGAGTATGTTGCAATCAATTTCAATGATAGATAGTCAACCTGTGGTCAAATCAAGCATAGTGATGCACCAAAAAACGCGCACACACAAATTATGACACGACACCCCAACTTTGACCCAATTCCCAATGTCTTGGACCTACTTTCACTTTGACCAGCATGGGGACCCACCCTACGGTTGACTTTGGTCAAATCTTCCTTTTTTCACATTTTTGGAATTTTCCCAAAAGAGGAATGCACCTCCTCTCCATGAATTGCCTAGGGCCCTACTCCCCTTACTCCTTGGGCCACCAAACCAGCAAACTTGATAAGAAATGGGCCTAGGGAAAAGCTCACCATCTTTCCCCTTCCCTCTTTCCTAAGCCCAAAAGCCCACATAGGCCCAACCCACCAAGCACTCCCCTTGGATGGAGCCATGTGGCCTGTACCATGGCCCCTAGATGTGTGACAAGTGTTCCAGCCAACTGGAGGGGGAGGGGTTCTTTCTCTCCTAAATGAGATTAATCCCGCATCTCCCCCAAGCCAAATGGCTCCTCCTCCTTACCTATATAAGGCCATGAAACCTCAGCTACTCCCCTCACCTGCTCAGATTGAGCTTCCCCCACCTGGCCGAAACCTTAGCTCGCCGGGAAAGCCAAACCGAGACCTTCTCCTCCACCATCTTAATGGCAGCTCAGGCTGGCACCTCCCGAGACACACCACCACAGGTGGAAGCTTTCTTCCCCACCTTCCTAAGAGTTTTGACATCGTGCATGCGTCCCCCGACGGCCGGAGCGCCGCCGACGCCACCTGACCAAACTTCGGTCGAATGGTGGCCACAAGTGGTTAGCCTCTCTCAGCGCCAGTGGTGGCACTGAGAAAGGGCTAAACCATCGGGGATGTCTTACCCCGACGTTGGAAGGCCCTGGTGCCGCTAGAAAACACCGCTTCTTGGCACCCGAGATATAGGGGATTTCTCTGTCTGTGGCTCCGGCGGCGGCCGATGGCGGTAGGATGTCAGGCCACCTCCGAAGAGGATCTTTGCCCCCGGTGCACCGACCGGGGGTAGTTTCGTGGTTGGGATAGTCACCGAAGAGGCAGGTTGGTGCGGTGGCACTTCGGGCAGAGCCGCCGCCACCTTGTTCTCGGTTTCACAAATTATGGCCGTAGCCGGCGGCGGCAGGCCACCAGACCACCACCCAGAGTCCCGCCAGCCGCCGACGAATCGACCGGGGGTAGTGCCAACAACCCCATCCGTTCACATAGGCTATACTAGAAGGTCCGGCCGGGGCCCTACAACATAGACCACAAAACAGGCAGTTACGGAGTGATACCGGAGTAGCGCCGCGCACCCTAACACATTGCATTCTAGCGGAAGCATATAACACTACACTTGAACTCCACACGTGAATGTCCAACATATAAGAACTCCACATTTTATACATGATAGGAATGTCTTACACATACAAGTAGTTGGCCTTATGGCCTTACAGGGCTGTCAAAACAGTGGCCTCAATAATGGCACGCAGGCCGGCCACATCAAAAGAAAACATAACACTTCCATTTTCTTTTAGCCTTCGAGGGATAGCAGTGGCAGCAGCAAATGCAGCAGGGACTTCGTCCCTTATGCGTCCCGCTCGGCTCTCCAATACCTGTATAGATACATTCCACCCAATGGTGGCAAACAGAGGCAACAGTCAGCATTCAGCTGACCAAATTACAACGACCCTACGCCTTTCTCGGGGCAGCGGTATTCTTCCCTGCAGGCATAGCATATATCACAAGCATGTATATATATATATATATCTCATATAATGTGCTTTCACGTACACATGCCATCACAACTGTCAGCCATCCGGCCCGACGATCCGTGCACTTAGGGCACATTCTTGGTATACCGACGAACCAGGGTCCCACCACCGTATCAGGGTCGCAGCCCAACGACAAATCACTTGAGCATTTTCTCCATGGCGTGCATCCGGAGTTTCTAGTCTTATACACCGGGATTGGCCCGTAGCCCCCCATTGTGTCATAGCGCGCAGGCCTAAGACTCTTGCTATGCGCTCAACCAGACCACACTTTCAGGTCTTAGGTCGGACGGACATAACGCAGGTCGGATCCTCCACCCCCCGTTGCTCAAATCTCCTTGTCATCACCGAGTACGGCGTACTCGCGGCTACAAAAGGCGCGGGTCAGTCTCACCAATCCTGTTCTGGCATTCAAGCCTGAACACCCATTTCATATCACAGCATTGCGGATCTTTCCTGGGCACACCAGTACTTCCTACTACTCCTCTTCGCAGGTATGATCCCGCACCTATCACACATGTCAAGGGTCTTTTCTGGCTTACCACGCCAGTACTTTCTGTTACTCCTCGTCACAGGTACCACCCAAGAACATCAAGCATCACAAAGGGTATTTCCTGGACTTCCAATCCAGTACTAACTGCTACTTTCCTTCACAGGTAGAACCCAAAAGCACAAACATTCTATGAGTATTTTTCCTGGACTACCACTCCAGTACTTCATGTTACTTCCCTTCACAGGTCCAACCCGTCGACTCCTAAACTACGCGTTTATCACGGAGTCTTCTTCGGTTCATATGCAACATCACCAATCCAGACCAACATGTCCAGATTGTCTTCACACAGCATGTCTATTCCGTACTCAATTTTCGGATCTATATGTCAACCAATTGGGGATTCCATGAATCAACCAAAGGACTCCCACAACAAGCCAACCTCTGGTGGGGGAAACACATGCATATGCCAAAAAGAAAGCCTTCACATGGCTAGGAAGAAAGGTCGTTACCCTTGAAGACTGCTTCGGTGCCATGAACTCCTAGCTGGCTAGAAAGAACCGCAACAGCTTTTCCTCCGCAAAGATTGCCTCGGATCTCAGCTTGACACTCTCAAGCTCCACCAGAGATCAGCCCCTCTTCCTCTTCCTCCTTCTTCCTTTCCCTTTCTCACTCTATAATTGTAGAAAGATGAAGGCCAATATAAAATGAAACTTTCCTTCTCAGTTTTCGGCCTTAAGGAAGCAGGAAGGTCTCTCAGCCCTTAGATCCTAGCTGAAGAAAATGAACGACCACGAAAAAGCTGTAAAATCACTTGTCAGGTCCGACACGCCCTGTGACACGCCCGTGTCACAGGCCGTGTTCTATAAGGGGTGCACAAACCGTCTTATCTCGAAACAGGTCACGCCTAGGGTACACGCCCGTGGCAGCCCAGACATGCCCGTGACATAGGGCGTGTCCCTCACTCGAGTCATACTCGCGACCTACTCGAGAGGACTACTCGAGTAGTTAATCATGACACGCCCGTGTCACATGACCGACACGCCCGTGTTCCTTAGGTACTCGAGACATTTCTACCCACTCGAGACATTTCCTCGAGATCTACTCGAGTCCTCAACATAGAACAGGACACGCCCGTGTCCGAAGGATGACACGCCCGTGTCACCACTACTTGAGTCCCACTCGAGACCTACTCGAGAAAATCACTCGAGTAGTCGTTTGGGTCGGACACGCCCGTGACATGCCCCATGACACGCCCGTGACACGGGGCGTGTTCCTCCCGAACACTTCGTCGAACGCATTTTCGTCGAACTCTTGATGTCTCTGCACCTAAGCAGGACACGCCCCGGGACACGCCCGTGTCCCAGGCCATGTCACCCAAAATTTTCCCATTCTGAACTTTGGGCTGTTACAAGCCTCCCCTCCTACAAGAAATTTCGTCCTCGAAATTTGTACACAGGAAGAAATCAGTAAGCAAAAAGGTATAACATCAAAATTTTGCTGTTACAACAAACGTTTCACTACTCAACCGTTTACAGAAATAGCTCGGGAAAATTCGCTCGCATGGTTTGCTCTCTCTCCCATGTTAGCTCCTCACGACCGTAATTATCCCATCAGACTTTAACCATCCCGACCGTCTTGTTTCGCAACTGTTTCTCGGCTCGATCTTCGATCTGAATGGGCCTAACTCTCATTGTTAGCCCATACTCCACCGGCACACGATCATCTGCGATCACTTGAGCTGGATCTTTAATGGCCTTCTGAAGCACCGAGATGTGAAACACATCATATAATCCACCCAAGTCTGCCAAAAGAGCTAGCCGATATGCAGCTTCTCCAACTCGCTCGATTAATTCAAACGGACCAAGGTATCTTGGACTCAACTTTTTCAGGAGTCGAATCCTGGATACGCCTTTGAAGGGTTTGATCTTCAAGTATACCCAATCGCCTACCGCGAACTCCACGTTCTGGTGCTTGGCGTTGTAGTACTTTTCTTATCGATCTTGAGCGATCAAGAGTCGTTCCCGAATAGTATGTATTGTCGAATTTTCTTCATCGACTTCATTACGCTTATACACTCTGGCTTCGCCCGCTTCTACCCAAGCTAAAGGAGTACGACACTTCCGACCATACAGAGCCTCATACGGTGCCATGCCGATGCTCGCTTGGTAGCAGTTATTGTAGGCAAATTCCACCATATAGAGATGATCTTCCCATCTCTTCCCAAAGTCGAGGCCGCACATCTGAAGCATGTCTTCCATCGTTCAGTTGGTCCGTTCAGTTTGGCCATCAGTTTGGGGATGAAAGGCCGTACTGAATTGTAACTTCATGCCCAATAGCTGATGAACTAGCCTCCAGTCGTTCGACGTGAATCGCCCATCTCTAACACTTACGATTCTCCGAGGAACACCGTGTAGCCGCACAATCTGGTTAACATATAATTTTGCCAAAGTTTCCACCAAATCATCCTGTCTGTTCGGTAGGAAATGTGCCACTTTCGTTAACCGGTCGACAATCACCCAAATTGAGTCGTTTCCGTGCTGAGATCTCGGCAACCCGTGCATGAAATCCATGGAAATATCGTCAAACTTCCATTCTGGAATCGGCAACGACTTCAAATAACCGCCCGGCTTCTGGCATTCTTCCTTCACCATAGCACATGTTTGGCATTTGGCCACATAATGAGCAACATCTTTCTTCAGCCCTGGCCACCAGAACAGCTTTTTCATATCCCTGAACATCTTCGTGCTCCCAGGGTGGATTGAGTACTTCGTATAATGTGCTTCATACATCAGTTCTTCCCTCAATTTACCCAAATGCGGGACGCACAAACGGCCCTCTTTCCGCAAAAGACCATCATCCCAGGAGAACTTGCCCTCTAGACCATCTTTAGTATAGCATAGGAGATCTTCATCTAACCCCGTTGCACGTCGAATCCGCTTTGTAAGGTCACAATGCACCTCCATCCAGTTCAAACATGCATCGGCGGTGGAATTCTTGTCAACACACGAGATCTTCAATGCTTCCAACTCCTGGATGAGACGTTTATCATGCCTCTGCAACCATCTCGCCCTTGTCGGAACTCTCCGACTCAAGGTATCCGCGACCACATTCTCCTTCCCGGGAGTATAGTGAATCTCGAAGGTGTAGTCCCCGAGAAACTCCAACCACCTTCGTTGGAGCATATTCAAGTCCTTCTGCTCAAACAGGTACTTTAGGCTCTTGTGATCTGTATAGATCTCCACCTTCACACCATAAAGATAGTGTCGCCACAGCTTTAGTGCAAAGATCACCGCCACCAATTCTAAGTCATGGACGGGATAGTTTCATTCGTGCACCTTTAGCTGGCATGAGCCATAAGCAATCACTTTTCCATTTTGTAGAAGAACGCAGCCTAAGCCGCTCCCTGAGGCATCACTATAGATTACAAATCCATCGGTACCACATGGCGATGACAACATAGGCGTCGTGGTCAACCGAACCTTTAGCTCTTCAAAAGCTCGCGCGTACTTTGACATCCAAACGAACTTCTGCTCTTTTTGTGTCAGCGTGGTCAGCAGCAAAGCGATCGGCGAGAAATTTGCAACAAATCTTCGATAGTAGCCTGCTAGTCCAAGGAAGCTCCGGACCTCGGCCATGGAAGACAACACTGGCCACTCCTCTATGGCCCTTATCTTCGCTGGATCCACTGCTATGACCGCTCCACTCACCACATGGCCCAAAAAAGCCACCGACGATAGCTAAAACTCGCACTTCGAGAACTTGACATAGAGCTGATTCTGCCTCAATGTATTTAACACCAACCGCAAGTGCTTCTCATGATCGGCTTCCGATCTCGAGTACACCAAGATATCATCAATGAACACTATCACGAACAGATCCAGGTACTCGCGGAATATACGATGCATCAAGTCCATAAATATCGAGGGCACGTTACACAGCCCAAACGGCATGACCGTGAACTCGTAGTGCTCGTACCTTGTTCCAAATGCGGTTTTGGGAATGTCACCTTCCTGGATTCTCAACTGGTAGTACCCAGACTTCAAGTCCAACTTTGAGTAGATGGACGATCCCACTAACTGATCGAACAACTCATCAATCCGCGGAATCAGATATTTATTTTTCTTGGTCAGCTTATTCAGTTTGTGGTAATCAATACATAACCACAAGCCACCGTCTTTATTTTTTACAAAAAGCACAGGAGCATTCCAAGGTGACATACTTGGGCGTATATAACCCTGCTCCAGTAATTCCTGAAGTTGGACTTTCAACTCCACCATTTCCTTTCGCGCGACGCGATATGGCGAGCGGGCCACAAGTTTCGCACCTGACACCAACTCGATCGTGAAGTCAATCTCTCGCTGGGGTGGTAGCACAGGGTGATCCTTGGGAAATACATCTGTAAACTCCGACACGATGGAACATCACACACACTGGCCTTAGGATCAACATCCTGAATTAGCGTGAAGTACAACTCCGTGCCCTTCCGAACAGCTTTGACAACTTGGAGTGCAGACATCAACGTCCCGCCAACTCCTCGCATACCCGCGAACTTTGTCTCCTGCTCGGTATTCTGGCCCAACGTGATCTCTTTGGCATTACAATCAATCAAGGCATGTTGCTCCACGAGCCAATCCATACCAAATATCACGTCGAATTCCTATATCAGCAATACAGATACAGTCAAGCAGAAGTCCCGACTTCCTATTTGCACCGCCACATCGCAAGCTTGATCCGCAAGCATCATACAATCATTCAGCAACACCACTCTGACGCTATCTGTCTTCACACGACTAGGTATCCCAAGCCGCGCTATAAACTCTTTAGACAAAAAATAATGCGACGCACCCGTATCAAACAGTGCTCGCGCCAGTGTGTTTCTAATCATCACAAATCCTGTGACCATGTCACCCATACAAACCGCATACATATATGCAATAAACAAAGCATATAAGCAATATAATACGCAAAACTAACTCGTACCTGTGAGGACGTCACTCTGCTTGATGGCCTCCTGCAGGCCAAGATTGTAGACCCGGGGCTGCGCTTGCGATGCAGAGGATTCCACCACTGTCTTGCCTTTTTCCGCATATGACGCTCCCTCCTTCTATTCACTCTTTGGCGGCACCTGACAATCACGGGCTATATGCCCCACCCGGCCACAATGAAAGCATGTACGAGTATACGGCTTTGAGGTGGCCCACGAAGTTGCTCCCGATGCAACTGAAGAAGGAGCTTGTCCCGTCGTCTTGGGCCTCTTGCCCCATTTCTTCTTATAAAATGACTTCGTCGGTCGGGGCACCTTAAATTCCGGCTGTGTGACAGCCAAGGCCCTCTTCCCTTGCACCCTCTTCATAACTTTTTCCAGCGCGCAAGCAATGCCAACTAACGCCTGGAAGCCTTGGTTCACAGAACTAGAAAGCAGGAACCTCAACTCGTCCCACAGTCCTTCATAGAATCTATTTGTCTTCCTTTGCTCATCAGCAAAAAAATCGAACCCGCATACCGCCCCAAGCGTGTAAACTCATGCAGGTACGCGTCCACACTGCCATCTCCTTGCGTCAGCCTTTGGAATTCATTCTGCATGGCTATACGCTGTGCTGCCGGAAGGTGCTTCGCCAAGAAGAGCCGAGATAATTCCTCCATGGACACTTGTGTCAACGGTCTACCCGCCAAGTGATGTAGTTCCATCTCATCCCACCACAAACGAGCCTCTCCTTCCGGCAAGAAGGAGGCTAAGATGACTTTCTGATGCTCCTCCGTTCCAATCGCCGTCATAATCCTCTTGACATGCGATAACCAGTCTTCAGCCTGCGCAGGAGATCTCACTCCCGAGAATGTAGGCGGGTGAAAACTCATGAACTGCTTTAACTGTTTCTCAGCTGCTCGAGGATTCACAGCCGCTCCAGGTTCAGGCCTTGCCGCAACCTGTTCTGGCCTCACGGGCTGTTGTGCCTGCCTAACCAGTTGTCCTTGCATCATGGCAAATACAGCCTCAGCAACTAATCGTACAGTTTCCGCAGAAGGCGGAGGTGTAGGCACCTCGGCTAGTGCCGTACTTTCATCAGACCGCTGGGGCTCTGATTGCCCCGAAAAACTCTGCGTCACCTAAAGGTGGACAAGACACACACAATAGTGATCGTACACAAGCAATATCAACAGGTTAGGAACGCGCAGGTTCCTAAAGCACATGTATTTGCATTCCTACCATGGACATTCAAGAGTTCAATCGTGTTTACTTGGTTCGCACAGACACGTGCTCGCCACCCCACAAAAGAAGTCGACCACGACGTCGAGAGGGAAAGACCAAGACAGCTGATATAAAAAATGTAATAACCTCATCCGTTCACATAGGCTATACTAGAAGGTTCGGTCGGGGCCCTACAACATAGACCACAAAACAAGCGGTGCAGTTACGGAGTGATACCAGAGTAGCGCAGCGCACCCTAACACATTGCATTCTAGCGGAAGCCTATAACACTACACTTGAACTCCACACCTGAATGTCCAACATATAAAAACTCCACATTTTATACATGATAGGAATGTCTTACACATACAAGTAGTTGGTCTTATGACCTTACAGGGCTGTCAAAACATTGGCTTCAATATTGGCACGCAGGCCGGCCACATCAAAAGAAAACATAACACTTCCATTTTCTTTTAGCCTTCGAGGGCTAGCAGCGGCAGCAGCAAATGCAGCAGGGACTTCATCCCTTATGCGTCCCGCTCGGCTCTCCAACCCCTGCATAGGGACATTCCACCCAATGGTGGCAAACAGAGGCAATAGTCAACATTCAGTTGACCAAATTACAACGACCCTACCCCTTTCTTGGGGCAGTGGTATTCTTCCCTGCAGGCATAGCATATATCACAAGCATGCATATATATATCTCATATAATGTGCTTTCACACACACATGCCATCACAACCGTCAGCCATCCGGCCCGACGATCCGTGCACTCAGGGCACATTCTTGGTGTACCGACGAACCAGGGTCCCACCACCGTATCAGGGTCGCACCCCAACGACAAATCACTTGAGCATTTTCTCCATGGCGTGCAGCCGGAGTTTCTAGTCTTATACACCGGGATTGGCCCGTAGCCCCCCATTGTGTCATGGCGCGCAGGCCTAAGACTCTTGCTATGCGCTCCAACAGACCACACTTTCAGGTCTCAGGTCGGACGGACATAACGCAGGTCGGATCCTCCACCCCCGTTGCTCAAATCGCTTTGCCATCACCGAGTACGGCGTACTCGCGGCTACAAAAGGCGCGAATCAGTCTAACCAATCCTGTTCTGGCATTCAAGCCTGAATATTTCTCTTACACCCATTTCATATCACAGCATTGCGGATCTTTCCTGGGCACACCAGTACTTCCTGCTACTCCTCTTCGCAGGTATGATCCCGCACTTATCACACATGTCAAGGGTCTTTCCTGGCTTACCACGCTAGTACTTCCTGTTACTCCTCGTCATAGGTACCACCCAAGAACATCAAGCATCACAAAGGGTATTTCCTGCACTTCCAATCCAGTACTTCCTACTACTTTCCTTCATAGGTAGAACCCAAAAGCACAAACATTCTACGAGTATTTTTCCTGGACTACCACTCCAGTACTTCCTATTACTTCCCTTCACAGGTCCAACCCGTCTACTCCTAAACTACGCGTTTATCACGGTGTCTTCTCCGGTTCGTATGCAACATCACCAATACAGACCAACCTGTCCAGATGGGCTTCACACAACATGCCTATTCCGTACTCAATTTCCGGATCTATATGTCAACCAATTGGGGATTCCATGAATCAACCCAAGAACTCCCACAACAAGCCACCCTCTGGTGGGAGAAACACATGCATATGCCAAAAAAGAAAGCCCTCACATGGCTAGGAAGAAAGGTCGTTACCCTTGAAGACATCTTCGGTGCAATGAACTCCTAGCTGGCTAGAAGGAAGCGCAACAGCTTTTCCTCCGCAAAGATGGCCTTGGATCTCAGCTTGACACTCTCAAGCTCCACCAAAGAATATCCCCTCTTCCTCTTCCTCCTTCTTCCTTTCCCTTTCTCCCTCTAGAATTGTAGAAAGATGAAGGCCAACATAAAATGAAGCTTTCCTTCTCAGTTTTCGGCCTTAAGGAAGCAGGAAGGTCTCTCAGCCCTTAGATCCCAGATGAAGAAAATGAACGGCCACAAAAAAGCTGTAAAATCACTTTTCGGGTCCGACACGCCCTGTGACACGCTCGTGTCACAGGCCGTGTTCTCTAAGCGGTGCACAAACCACCTTATCCCGAAACAGGTCATGCCCAGGGTACACGCCCGTGTCAGCCCAGACACGCACGTGACTTAGGGCGTGTCCCTCACTCGAGTCATACTCGTGACCTACTCTAGAGGACTACTCGAGTAGTTAGTCATGACATGCCCGTATCACATGACCGACATGCCCGTGTTCCTTAGGTACTCGAGACATTTCTACCCACTCGAGACATTTCCTCGAGATCTACTCGAGTCATCAACAAAGAACAGGACACGCCCGTGTCCGAAGGATGACACGCCCATATCACCACTACTCGAGTCCCACTCGAGACCTACTCGAGACAATCACTCGAGTAGTCGTTTGGGTCGGACATGCCCGTGACATGCCCGTGACACAGGGCGCGTTCCTCCCGAACACTTCGTCGAACGCATTTTCGTCGAACTCTCGACGTCTCCGTACCCGAGCAGGACACGCCCTGGGACACGCCCGTGTCCCCGACCGTGTCACCCAAAATTTTCCCATTCTGAACTTTGGGCTATTAAACTGCCGGCGTCTGACAGTGGCCGGTCGGCGGTGGCAGAGGGCCACTGCCTTCTTCTTCAGCGGGAGAGATCATCGCCATTAATCTCACGAATTGAGATGAATGGCTGCGATAGCCTTAATTCCCTCCCCCGCCTCCTCTTCTATGCCCCCCACAGCGGATCTGTGGCAGATCTGCTGCGGGGAAGTGTTGGCGGTTTTTCCGGTCTTGCGCGATCCTGGCCGCAGGATCAAGCTGATTTGCTATATGTAGACCAAATTTCATTCAGAACTTTAGATAATTTTATAAAAAAATGTTTGCTCCTAGGGAAAAAGTGTTGAACATAAAATTTGTTCCCCTCAATAAGGGATTTCTCCACAAAATCTTGAGAATTATTTTAATTTATTTGGTATTTTAAAAATCCCAAATAAGTTTTAATTGACATATTAGAGGCTCAAAATTAATAAAAAATTTTGAGAAAATTATGTGCTCATTTTAGGCTTCCCTAAGGGTTGTGTTAAAAATTTGAGGACCATCAGATACAAATTGGAGTCTTTTAAATTTAATTGAAGCCTAGGGTTGCACTCAAAAATTAATACGTCTGATTTCCTCAAAACGAAAAGTTGAGCGCGCGACCATCCTTTTGAGTTTTATAATAAGTTCAAATTATTTTACTAATGTGAGTGTCCGAGAAAAATGCCCAAGCTCTGAGTATCAAGGTTTCGTGGAATTACTGAGCGCCTCGTCTTTATCCGATGTGAAGCTCTCAAAGTAATTTGGGCAAGTTTGAAAAATGAGAATACGAACAATCATGCTCAATGAATAATAAAGCTGTAATCCTTAAATCTTTCAAGTCTGATTAAGTCACAACAATAAATGATGTAACAGAACTATTATAAGACCTAAATAATGGGTGAACCCACACTAAATCTCCTAAGAATGAAGATGGAACTAAACTTGCATCCTGAGAATGAGGATAGAACTGAACTTGTCTCTTGAGAATGGAGATAAGACTGAAGTCTGCTGAATGGAGTGATTGGACTATTGACCATTTTCTTTATATTTTATTTCTGTCTCGTATAGGTTCAATTCAATTAAGTTCAGTATTTTTGTTTCAGCACTCCAGTTTTGTGTTGGTCCTATTTATTTCAGTTCAGTTCTTTAAGTACTATTCCAGTTTTGTACCAGTCAAGTTCTTTTTAGTACTTACTTTCAGTTCTTTCAATTCAATATTACTCTATTTTCATACTGGTCCCACTTTATTTCAGCATTTCAATTCAGCATATTATACTAACAACAATTTCTATTACCGCACTTCTATTTATACAATTTACTATTCTAAGCATGTGTCATATCCTGACGGGCAGTGATTTGATAGGTTAAGCCTTAGTTGGGAATAACGAGAGTCGAGCTATTCCTCCTTAGTTAGGCCCAAATAAGTGCTCTCGTGCTACTTGTCAAAAGTCGAGCTAAGTGTCGTTTGCCCGAAATATTGAAGGCATAGTAGGGTAAACCGCTGGGAACCTGGTGCATGCTAATGAACTATCGATTGTGCACGGTTATGAATGCCTACGATTGTGTGTGGCTGTGAATGCCTTCATTGTGTGCTCTACTTGAAGGCCCGCAGAGTTCGTTCACGTTTTGTATACCTACTGTGTTGATGTGCTAGTGGAGCCGAAATTATAATTGACGTAAATTAGTGTTATTAGTCCAGTTATATCATGTTGTACATCTTTTGATTGCTCCTAGCCTATTTATGAAATGCTGTGCTAACCCTCTCTTGCTTCGGCTATCTTATTTTGTTGGGTGTGTGCACTCGTCCCCAGGATATAGATTCGGGGAGGAGATTTGATTCCACTTAGCTCTGTGACTAACAGTTATCTTAATAACCATTCATAGGAGATGGAGCACCATAAGGATCAGTCACTGCAGGACGACACTCCAACTGATAGGACTACCCAAGAAGATGCACCCTCATCGTCTCCCGAGTTTTGAGACATGAGTACTAGAGAGCAGAGTTGAGAGAGAGAGAGTTGTTAATTGTAGTATTATTATAGCCTACGGGCTCCATGTATAAACAGTGGCTACGACCTTTTTGCGGTTTCTGTTAAATATATATTGTTATATATATTTGTTGTGATTTCCTGTTAATGTTTACGCAATACTCTGTGATGTGATGTGAATGTTGTGATTCAAGATGAGCAAGGCGGCCCATGATCGCCGCCTAAGTGAGTAGCCCATGAGAAGAGATTTTTCATCATCCCGGGCACGTGATACACACTCCGCAAAGTGAGTAGCCCATGATCACCGCCTAAAAAACCGATCCCTCCTACTCTACCTCATGTACAGTATCATCAGCTGTAATAATAGTAGCATTATCTTTGTATTCATGCAGAGAAGATAATTTGGACTCGTCCTCGGTGAGGTGATGACCGTACCCGGAGTCCCCGATCTAGTCCTCCTGATAGTTGATGGAGGAGAGCAGCCGAACACAAGTTCCCATCTTGAAGGCACTCCCCTACCCTCCTTCCTCAGCCTTGGACTCGGCCTCCTCCTTCCCTACAACATGCCTTGGCTGAAGATTCACCCTGCAATCCTTACGGATGCGACCAAGCCTATTGCATCTGTAGCACCAAGGTTCACCCCACTTCTTCCTGTCATCAGCTTTAGGAGGCTTGCTCTTATCCTGCTTTGATGAAGAAGATGGACCTTCGCAAACACGTGTCAACTTCTTATTGTCCCACTTCTTCTTGCCAGTGAAGAGAGCCTCTCCATCTCTCTCTGAGATTGAGACTCCAGCCACCTACTTCGTCAAGCTTTCCTGTATAGCTAACAGATTCTCCAGCTCGAGCGGCGATGGATGATTTGCCCAACCTTGCACAGACGTCACGAAGGTGGCATACTCCTTCCACAAACTGCAGATGGTGTCCCTTTTCAGCTTTTACTCTAAGATCGGCTCTTCCGGGTCCAATGCTGTAATCTCGGAGCAGATATTCTTCATCTTCAAGAAGAAGGAAGAAACGGACAAATCACATTGAGTGACTTTCGCCAACTCATTCTCCAAGAACTATAGCCGAGCTACGTTCTTCTTGTTCAGCATGTCATCCAAGGTCATCTAGATTTCAACTGCTGACCGACACTCAATAATGTGCTCAAACAGCTCCTGTGAAACCGCAAGTTTCAGAGCGAAGACAACCTTTGTATCGTTTCACTTCCACGCCTTCACTGCTTCAAAATTTCCCCCGGTAACGACCACTTCTTGTCAGATGTCACCACCAATAACTTCCCAAGGATCCTCGTCAAGAAGATAGTTCTTCATGCACAACCTCCATCGCTTGAAGTTGGTCTGTGTCAAGAGCTCAATTCCAATATCTCTTGCCAACCCAGCTTCCATTGCAGTCAATTGAATCACTTGATCTCCACGAAGGTATAATAACCTTAGATTGGTGAACAACTAGTCTTCAACACCCCTCCGATACTATGTAAAAATCCTCTATGGGAAGCTGAAACTGAGGTCACAGGAACACTCAAGCACAACAAAATACAAGTAAAATTCAGATGCAATAACAACACAAGAGTTTCCAATTGAAATTAACTTCTTTTACAGGATGAGGTATACATTGTAAGACATGATTTTACAATATAACCAAGGGAATAAAAAACTGCAACAAAAAGTTAACTGCGCCGATAGAATCTTGTAACATCACAAACTGCCTAACCACCAGATGTGTCCATCGAGACCACCGAAGCCGCCTATCTGCGGCTAACCGCACGGACAGCCGTTATTGAATGCTGAAGGAACACGAATAGAACCCGCTGATAGATCGGGCGAACTGTTTTGCTTATCCGCAACTCCGAGGAAGAGATCTAGTCGCTGAGACCGCGACTAGCTGCTAACCGTTGACTGTATCCGCAAACTGTTCCACACCAAGCTTCCAATAGTCGCATAGCCGTCTGGTGTTAGTCGCACAGCCTGCACAGAATCAACTTTCTTAGACACAGCAGTTAGAAAACCGTAACCACAAAAATCAAGCGCGAGCTCGTTCTTACTGTTCACTGCTTGTTTATGACGAGCCGAGTGGTCCTATTTGTAGGTGTGGGGAGGAGTGTCATCGTCACCCATACCGATAGGATAACTGCCTGTCAACCTGTCAGGTGACACCATAATACACAGACACAAAAGTTAGTTTGTCGCTTAAAGAAAACCGCAATAAGCGCGGACACTGATCTTTTCTGCAAGAATGTCCAGACCGTCAAACCCTCGGACTCCATTCCAGTCCGCGTAAAGCTCCGGCCCACGACAAGCATGCCGCCATATTGTTGAGCTTGGCGAACTCAAGAGCTGTCCGCCACAGGCGATACAGGCGGACTAGGCAACAAAGCTGGACTTATTCAATTAAGACCAAGTTCACCAAACCGCGCGATCTCCGAGAACCCACGTCACCTGATACTGAGATTGTGCTAACCTGAATCAGTCCATCACATTGCAGACTGTTTCATCAAACCACGCGACCTCCAAGCAAGACCAGTCCGCGCAACTGTGCTAACTCCACGATCCAACATCCAGACCGCAAGCACAGACACATGTCGGACACTGGCGAGCTCTAGAAGAGTCTGCAACACCAAACATGTCGGACTCGTCGAACTCCAAACTAAGTCCGCCACACCTGCAGCCTGGAATTATCAAAACGACTAAGTCCACACCAATGATCTCTGAGCTATCTCACTCGAGAAGGCACCAGTGACATGGCGGAAAGCCACCCAGTCCGCGATATCCGTCTACCTCCTTGCGAGCCAGAGAACCTGAAGAGTCTGCGGTCAGTGCGATCTCACATCCAAAGCGCCACTGACGAACTCGGCAAACTCCATAAGTGTCTGCCACTACCCGTGGATAGACATCTCGATCCACCCGGTTACTCCATCAGGGTGCTTGATGATCCAGACAGACAGAGAGAAACCACAGCTGAAACAGGTTGTTCGACTAGGCTCTCCGCCAAAGCTATCCGCCTAGTCCGCTGCGGACTTTGCGGTCTGTACGGTTAGATCAGTCTAATCGCCCAGCTCCACTTAAACTCCCACTTCAACAATTTTAACACGGACTTCGAAGTCTCTCTTTAAAAAAAATCGAACAAGTTTATATTTTTCCCTTCGGTGTTTTATTTTTGACCTTCCTCATTGATCCAGTTAAATTTGGTATTGGTTCTGGCTAGAACCGATTAGAACCGTCCGAACAGCATAGAACTGAACTGAACCGTTAGTGGACGGTTTGTTTTGGTTCTTATTGAACCGTAATCGGAACCGTTGACACGTCAGTTCCAAAAATTATGTTGAAACAATGAAACCAAATAAGATTTTGGCTCAAATTTTTAGAAATGTACGTTAACTTAGCGGTTCGGTTCACGATTTTAGTAGAATCAGAACCGAACCGGAACCGAATCAGAACCGAACCGGAACCGAATCAGAACCGTGACAACTTTAGTTGCAAACAATAAATTAAAAAGCGAAGAGAAAAATCAAAGTGTTGGGCTTAGTATTGAAAGATTTAGGCTTCGTTTGGCGTGGTGGTGGCGGTCGTAAACACAAGGGTCATGAACGACTATCATTCGTGAATGTCCGACCTCACCTAAAATTTTTCATGCATTTTATGCTCAAAACTAATTTATTTTCTTGATAGCAGTCATAACTTTTGTCTTGCAAAAGATACATTCTATGACAATAATGCACCGAAGCAAACAAGTCGCGCCAAAGGAAAACCTTGGTTTTTTTATTTATTATAGCAGTTGTCCCAACATTTATCCATTGAGCGTCCTTGTATGTTGAACTTCTTTTGCAGCTTGAGCATAAAGACGCTTAAAAATTGGCTTGGTTACCACTTTATTGTTTTTTTGCCTTCTATCGATTGTGAATTTGTGATGGCTGTCATGGTCCTCATGGAGCTCTGTTAAAAGTGTATAAGACTTCGTTTGAGGGGACTTATTTTCACCGGTTCATGCGGTCGTAACCGCTTGACCGGTGAAAATAATTCCTTTAAACGAAACCTACGTCTAATGTTAAGGCTCAAAATTTCATCAGACAAAGATATATTGTCATAGTTTTTATGTTTCATTATGTCGGGATATGGCATCAAGTTAGAGAACAAGTTACAAGCTTCATTACATTCAGAAGATCCCTCTTGTCTGTGGCTCGCGCGCAAGCTCTGTTGCATGAGGAAGTTTGTCTAAGGCTCTGTTAATTAAGCTCCGGTTCATGCGGCCGTAACCCCTTGACCGATGAAAACAAGTCCCCATAAACGGAGCCTAAATATGACGCCGAGCTGCATGTTTCTGCACACTGGAAAAATTCCTCCATGTCTAGGTTCAGATGTAACCTGTAAGCATGTTGGCAAACTGCCAAAGTTAAGGTGGAGCCAGTATGTATAGTAGAAGGGTGGTCAGTATGGTGGCCATGATGCTGGAAAAAATAAGATGGGGCCAAAATTTTGAGGAAACTTCAATCTAGTCAAAATGAGTTGTATGATTGCGACACTATTGTGATCCGTTCTTTGTCAATCAAATTCTAGAATATATATAAGTATGGCGAAATTAGAGGTCTTATTGAAACTCCTTGAAAACCTTTGATTGAAGAGTCTACCATCCTGTGTAATTTTTTGAATGCGAGTTCAATGCTCCTTTTCAATTTAAATTTCAATTAGCTGTTAAGGAGAAAAGAAATATTAATGTTTCTAATTAGTATGTGTAAATATCCTATATATTTTTTCTAAGAAAATTAAACTCAGACATGTGCCCATGAATAGTTCTGCCTGACTCATACACTAATTCTATTTGGTATTCACATGTTAGCTCATGGGCCCTTAAGACCCAAAAATGTATTACATAAATGCAATCGCTTGTTTATGTGCGAGACTCGCGAGGTTATTGGGGCCGGATTAAGATTTTGTTTGGGAGAGTTGATGGTGATGGACAGGGGAGGATGGTGTGCGGTTTATAAATTATTTTGGAAGAAATGAATTTATTTGTTATGTTTTAAAAAAGAAATAATTAACAGAATTTTAATCTATGTATTTTTTGAGCATTTTAAGTACTCATGTATATATGTTTGGGATAAAAATATGTAAAAATATAGTTGTTAGGAAAAATGTGTTTTTAAAACTATTTTACGACTGTATTTTTGCGGGGGAAATGTCTATAAATACAGTCCACAGAATTAATATTATTGCTATATCTAACATGTCATCTAAACGGAGAATCGAAAAGCGATGTTTGATGGTAATTTTATTTATCGCTCGATTTTATACACACATACGCCAGATCTCATCTTTCTTGGAAACTAGCAATGCAGGGACGATGCATGAACTTATACTCTCTCAAACGCGGACCTTCGAAATTCGCTCGGTCACATGCTTATGTAGCTCCTCATGCTCTTTCAGACTCATACAATAATGGGGTGGATAAGTTAAGCTAACTCATGAAATGAGATAAATGCAGTGTTGTGTGTCTCTCATCGGGGTTAGCTGAACGGGCAACTCCTCTGGCATTATTTCAGAGAACTCGTCAATGAGAGGTCGCACTATGCTGGGGATGTCTAACGTGGTGGGAGTCATGGGTAGACCTATTAAAGACCGAGTGTGGGCAGCCACCCACACTTGATTTTAATTCGCGATGCTAGGGTTACAAGTATTGCTCAAGACGAAAACGAAAACAACGATTCATCTTCCTCCGCGCTCCCGCTGCTCGACGAAGACCAAGGGTTTTCCTCCCACCCTCCTCCATGTTCCTGATGGGCTCGATGAAAACCCAAGGTGACTCCTCCCCCGAGCTCAACAAACGCAGGCCATGACTCCTCCTCTAGTCCTCTGGGCATGATTCCTCTTCAGGCTGCGACTTTGAATTCCCCTCGGTTCTTCTTCTTCCTAATCTATAAGTTTAGTTCAATACTTCAATCACAGATTTCTTCAAGTCTTCTTCTTCCTAATTTTATTCCTGATTTGATTTCAGATTCCTTATTTGATTTTTCAGTTCTTCATTGCCGGAGCAACTTAGCAAGTTCTTTAGATTTCTTGAAGAGATTTGGACTCCTAAACTTTGATTCCCGAGTTCCTGTTCAATACTCATATCCTGGTAATCTCTTGCAGCCCTACTCCAGTTCTTTGGATTTAGTTCGGTTAATATTCTAGCACATATTTTTTTAGTTCATTAATATTCTAATATGATGAAATTTTAGCTCCAGTTCTTTGGTAGATGCTAACATTTCATATACTCATATCCCAGTAGTTTGGTTCTTTCGTCGATGCTAAAATTTCATATACTTATATAATTTCATAATATCCTGGTAGATGCTCTGGTTCTTTGGTCATATACTATTATACTAACTCTATAACTAATATCTTACTAAAGAGGATATTGATTTAGGCTCCGTTTGGGAGGACTTATTTTTTCAGTCAAGCGGTTACAATCGCATGAACCAGCCTTTAATTAAGATCTGGTTCATGCGGTCTTAACCGCTTAACCGGTGAAAATAAGTCCCCCCCCCAAACAGAGCCTTAGTTCGGTTAGTATGATGAGATTGGTCATCTGATATTGATTTTTTTATGATTTATTTCAGTTAGTATGATGAGATGCTGCATTTTCGTTATATCATAAGCATATGTTCAATTTTTATTGTATAGATAATTCTGAAAGTTATGGATAGATATTTTAAAAGAAAAGTCATTGATCAATCACAAACTCAGAATGTAAGTCCGCAAAGATTGCTCAATGTAGATGACCTTCCCACGGAACCAGAATTGCAGAAAAATATTAATGATTATGATCCAAATGATAGAAAAAAAGTTAGACGCTGTTATTTGCAGAAGAAAGCATTTCAACCTAAAGATCATAAGTTTCCAACAAGAGTTTTTGACAATGAGTCGCGCAAATTTATTTGTTCCTGGTTTCAAGAGTATAGCTATTGGTTCGAGTACAACACAGTAAACGATGATGCATTTTATTTATGTTGTTACCTATTTAAGCCCGAGCATGGTGACCAAGGCTGTGGTGAGGATTTTGTTAGTGGAGTGTTCTCAAATTGGAAACATAAAGACAGATTGGATGTTCATGTTGGGAATCATAACAATGTTCACAATCAATGTTTGAAGACTTATATAGACTTGATGAACCAAAAACCACACATTGAAGTTGCTTTGTGTACTCAATCCGACCAAGCTCGACTGGATTATCACACACATTTAAAAGCGTCAGATGATAACATTAGATTTCTACTAATGCAAGGTTTAGCTTTTTGTGGTCATGATGAATCTTTTGAATCAAGCAACAGAGGAAACTTTCTTGAACTTCTTCAATCCCTTGCAAATCATAATGAAAATTACCAAAGTTGTATTACAAAATGCTCCTGAAAATCTTAAATTAGTAGCACCTAGCATTCAAAAGGATATTGTGTAGGCTGCGACAATGGAGACTACCAATATTATCATTAAAGCTATTAAGCAGGCAAAATTATTTTCTATTTTAGTGGATTAAGCTCGGGATTCCTCAGTCAAAGAGCAAATGACAATTGTTTTACATTATGTTGATGAAAACGAAAGTGTTAGGTCCATTGATCACAATGTCCTAGATTTGTAAAAGTCAAATAAGTCAATGGTATACACATAGATGTATTTGATACATGCTCTAAGTTCAATGTGTGCAGGATGTTCTTTGTCATAATGATTCGACAGGTTATCTAAGTGACAGTGATAGGTGGACACAAGGAAGAATGCTGGGAAGATAAAAATTTGTCTAAGTCCACAAGCGTTGAGTGAAAACAATTCACTTAACGCCAGATGTCAAAAGAGCTAAGTAAAGCATGGGTAGTCAAAGCCTGACTGTTGACAAAGCAGAATTTTGGTTAAGTCCACAGGGGTTGAGTGAAGGCAGTTCACTCAACGCCATATAACATGAGGCGTTGAGTAAAGCTCAGACAGTCAAAGCTTCAGCATTGGCAATGAAGATTTCTAGTTAAGTCCAGAAGCATCGAGTGAGGACATCTAACTCGACACCTAAAGAAAGAAGTGTCGAGTAAAGCTCATATTGTCAAAGATTTAGCATTGACAAGGAAGAAATCTAGTTAAGTATAGAAACGTCGAGTGAGGAAAGCTCACTCGACACCTGAAGAAAGAAAGCATTGACAGAACAAGCTTCAGTCAAAGCCTCAGAAGATGTAGACAAAAAATCTATCTAAGTCCAAATGCGTTGAGTGAGGACAGTTCACTCAACGCCAACTCAACAGAGAAATCAGCTAAGTACAGAAGCGTTGAGTGAAGACAGTTCACTCAATGCCTCATTGAGAAGACAGGTGAAGGCAGAAAGCGTTGAGTGAAGTCAACTCACTCAACACCTTTATACAGATGAAAATCAAGTAAGTACAGAAGCGTTGAATTAAGGTTGTTCACTCAACGCCTCATCATGATGACAGGAAAGTCAAGTATGCATTGAGTGATGAAGGCTCCCTCAACGCACTCAACGCCTATCAACAAAAAGTTTATCTAAGGACAAAAGCGTTGAGTGAAGGTCGTTCACTCAATGCTTCCTCAACAAAAATATTGGCTAAGTCCGAATGCGTTGAGTGATGAAGGTTCACTCAACGCCTAATAAGTTAAGACTATAAAAGTCTATAATTCGTCGAGTGATGAATGATCACTCGACACGTAATGGTACAGAAATTTGGCCAAGTATTTTGGCGCTGAGTGAATGCTATTCACTTAACTCCTATGATGAATCTTCTGTTTTTGACTAAGTCCATAGGTGCTGACGTCAGCAGAAATTCGAAATGTTGCGGTAAGTCTACAGTACATGAAAAATGACACCGCACGCCTTCTGTATTGCATTTAATGCAAAAACAAAGTTGCAGCCAACAACTACAGCGGGTCTCACTGCTCAAAGAGCCGTTGGATGGTGGAAGATAATAAAAGCATTCTGATCAAAAGGAAGAAAATAACTTTTGGATCGATTTTCTAAAAAGGTATGGACTTCATCTTCTTCCTCTAGACACCGTTACCGAGTTTGAAGAACAATTTCAAACTTCTGATCTAAGAGTTCAAGAAGATAGTTGTTTCCATTCTCACCTACAACAGCAAGTTCAAAGAAACTTTTTGAGAAAGAAGGAACAACAAGGGCTAACCCTAGATGCAGCAGATCAATTGATAAAAGACAGTTGTTGCCATTCTAACCTGCAATAGCAAGTCCAAAGAAAATCTCTGAGAAAGAAGGAAGAGCAAGGGCTAACCCTAGCTGTTAGAGCCCTTCTTGTGAGTTGGGCTAGGTTTACTATTAGGATTAATGACCCATCATGTATAGTATAGGGTCATTTGTTAGTTCCAGTTTGTTTTTAGGTCAATCACTTAGGTCAGAATACTGAGACCTGCCTTTAGAAGACTTCAGAAGACTTCAGAGACTCAAGACTTAAGAGACAAGATAGTTTTGAAGATAGCAGAATTAGTCATTCGACGATAGCTGAACTTAGCTCGATGATCGCCGATCTCCGATCGACGAACTCAGAATTCCTTCTCTGAGTTGAGCTCGACAAAAGTCTAGTGCAGGTCGACAAACTGTGAGCTTATATCAGGATCTTAGCTCGACGATGTACCTTCTCAGCTCGACGAACTTGATGCTCAGTTTGGCAAGTGCATTTTTAGCTCGACGATCTTGGAGCTTAGCTCGACGAAGAACTTTTATCAACTCGACGATCCTGGAGCTCGGGTCGACGGATTCTTTCCTGAGTTCGACTAACTCCTTCCAGATTCTGTTCTACTATCTTCTCTGCAGATTCTCAGATCGACTAAGCCAAATTGATTTCAAGTATTTAAACCGTAATACTATGATAATTAATGCTTAATATTCCCAAGAATATAGTCGTTCCTGGCAGCATTAATTAGGATTTCATAGAGTTATTACTTGGCATATTTACTGGGATAGTTGAGGAAATTCATTGAAGATAAAATACAACCGCTTCATTTCCCAGAGAATATGCAAAAGGATTTTGAATTTCAAATCTGCAGATATATAAAGGAAAATTTCAGAAGATTGTCAATAGACAATATACAAGAATACACACACTAAGTCAAGAAGAAGAAGAAAGAGAATATTTCAATCAGAGAACAAGAAACAGAGAAAGAACTTCTTGTTCATCATATTCTTCTTCCTCATGCTTTTCCTCCAGCAAACAATCACCAATCTGAGACCAAACGTTCAAGCACTCAGATACATATATTGGAAGGAGAAGTTCATCATTGAAGACATACACCCTGAGCAAAGCTTCCATTCTCCTGATCAGATCTATAACTCAGGGGAGCTTTGACAACATATCAATCCACTAGTCTTCTCTCAGATTGTTGACAGAGAAGAACATCATCATTCTTTTATTTCCAACTATGTACAGGGTTTTAACTCCCTTCAAAAGTTATCCCCTTTTGGTTGTTAAGTCTTCTGATCAAAAGACTCAGTTTGGTTTTGGGCACCTGATCAAAAGCTCAATGGGTTGCTAGATCTCCCTTAAAAAAATTGATCTTGTGGTGACAGGGCACCTGAACTAAAACCTGTGGTGATAGGGCACCTGATCAAAAACCTATAGTGGATTCCTACCAGGGTGGTAAAAGAGTGGATATACCCAAGTTTTAGGGGAACCACTATAATTTCCTTGTTGTTGAAGGCAGGAAAAATCCCAACCTCAGAATTCGGACCAAAGCCGCCTAAGGTTACTGGCTCAGAAGCTAGATCAGACGACAAAGATGACTAGAACGAAGAATCAGGTCAAACAGGACCCCAGATGTTGCGGCAGGAACGTCCCACCACGTACCCGGATGCTTGAAAGGAGCAGCCCCTTCTCAACCAAGGATGGCCGAACTGGGTACGAGGGAAGCTAGCTGGCGAGGTCGCAAGGTAGCGACTTGCTCTCCAAGGAAAAGGAATCCAAAGATTTAGCTAGTATCCGGAAGCTGAAGCGCGCGAGTATCCTGCCGAGGATTTCCAGTGCTCCACCTCGTACCCCTGTGATCCTATTTATAGGCAAATGCAAGGGGAGGGGGTCATATTTATACCCCACCCCCTGGCGACTAGGCGACTTTCAGAGGAACTCGCACGGGCTGGACGAGTATCTTGCCTAGTCGCCTACCTGGCGAGTATGCGAGGGGAGCTCGCCTATACTCGCCCAGGCCTTCCGCGATCTTGAGTGCTGACTTTTGACTCCTGGCACCTTGACTTGTTGACCTTGACTTCTGCTGACCTGGATGTGGTAGGACCCACTCTCGACGAATACGGGTTGTACACAATCCCGCTCTTTCTGAGCGACATCGGAGGCTCTCGGAAAGAAACATCCAACACTTATTCGGCGAGCTGATCTGCTGAGTATCTGGGTTGCTCGCCTCTTGTGACTGCCTGCCGATCTCTATAAATAGGGGGCTAGTTCTTTAGCCGGATCTTCAGAACTCGCGTATAATGTCGGACGCTGTGAAGTTTCTTCATGATAGTCTCGCCGCGCTGACTGGTGCTATTGGTGTCGCTAAGTCGAAAAGGCCGCGCGAGGAGGACGTCGTTGCTGACTTACCCCCCCCCCCTCAGGAAGAAGAAAGTTAAAAAGTCCAAGAAGAAATCCGCCTCTGGTGATGATAACTCGCCCCACCTCTTTCTCAAACCGCGCTTCCACTAGCAACCATGTGCGCTCTGCTAGGACGCAGCGACTGCTCAGCGACCTGGGCTTGACGACATCCCCAATGTCGCTGCATCTGATGCGAGCTTCCTCGACTCACTCTACATCCCTGAGCTCGCCACGACCCTGGCCCGGAACTCGCCTCCACTCCGGCGGCGCAGCAGGTTGAAGTCGTCGACCTGCCAGGTTGTCTATTTTGCTGGGATGTTTTATTGTTCTGACGGTCGTTTCCATTGCTTGCTAACTTGACCATGATACTCGCAGATTCTCCTCGGGGCGTTGGCGTGGTTCTGAATTTCGCCCTGTTGAGCTCCGCGTCGCTGGTCACCCTTCCTGCCGGGAGACCAGTAAATACCGCGCACACGGTGCAGATCAATATCGATGACAAAAAACATCTGAGGCCTCGTTCCTTGGCGAGCAAGGAACTGCCGTCGAAGAATCCTCCGCCGAGGAAGATGACCCTGGCGAGCAAGGATCCTTTGCCGAAGGACCCTCTGCCCAAGAAGGATCGCCGGTGAGCAAGGGTCTCCCGGTGAGTTCTGCGCTGCCCGCGAGGAGTTCTGCTCCGCCCGCGGCGAGTTCTGCACTGCCTCCAGCGAGGTCTTCTCTGCCCGAGGCGAGCTCCTCACTACCCCCACCACCGCCTCTTACAAACGTGGCAACCATCCAGTCAGTAACCGCATCCTTGCCGCTGTCGCCGCCTCTGGTCGCGCCTTCTCAAGTCGCCACGACGCAATTTCCTCCGCCTCCTCCGCTGAAGAATCCTCAGCCACGGCGAGTTTGTCGCTCCCTCCGCCTCTTTCATCACATCCCATGGTCAGTAAGCCGGTCAAACCGCGACCGAGCTACTTTCTGCCAAGAGGTGGAATTCTGGACAAGGGGGACGCGGGCAAGGCAAGGCGGCCGAGCACGCTGGTGGGCCATCTTCGAGCCGGCGAGATGAGCCAACTCGTGGATCCTCCCCTCGCGAACTAGATCTCCTCACGATCTAGATCTCCTCGCCGCGGTATGTGGTGCTATTGATGCTGTATAGGGTGGCTAAAATACCTTGTATAACCTGGCGACTTTCATTTGCTGTCAGATCGGCCGGCGACTTCAGGAGCGGCCTTCATCGACGCCATAGGGTTACCGGGCATGGAATATCGCCATGCTATTGCTCGTGCCTACTTGGAGCTGGAGTGCAAGTTCGATCAGCTGGCGATCTGCGAGCCTCATCGCCGAATATCATCGTTGGAAGTGCGGATGGCGAAGATGGAAGAGCTCAAGAGTACGTTGGAGAGCTATGAATCCCGCTTCCACATGGTAAAGGAGAATGATCGTCAGCTGGCGATTAACAACCATCGCCTCCAGCTTATCCACGAGGTAGCTGGCATTCGCGCGAGCATGGGCTCCGTCGCCGGTTGACGAGGATGGAGGAGCAGTTGCGGCTCGTTGATGATGACGATAACGATGGCGACGAGCACTTCCGACGGGCGCGCGAGATGGGTTGGGCCGGGCGACATCCCCATCCCCCAGAGAGGCCTAGGCCTTAGAACTTTTTCTTTTTTTTCTTATTTGAAACTCGCCAAGTGCGACTTTGTGGACATTTACTGATTTGTAATAAGCGAGCTTTGATCTCGCACCATTATTTACTTTTTCCTATTTTCAGTGTTTGTGATCTCTTGTCTGGATTGTGTCGAGTTTGTTCTGCAGGTTGCGGTAATGCTTTGTCTTTTTCGTGCGACCTCTGCAATCGACATCAGATTACTCGCTCAGGGCACGACTTGGTCTGATACTCGCTATAAGGAAGATATACCCCCCTTGGCACCTATAAATAGAGGGGGTAGGTAGGACATAAGTACGCTGTTGCGCTTTTGAACCCCTAGCTCGCGAGTATCTTTACCTACTCGCGCGCTGCGACTTTGCTTTGCTCCTCGCTCTTCTTTCTTCTCCCTTGTTAGAACTCGCAAGATGGTTGGAGACGATGCCAGTGCTCGCCGCCAAGCCCACGCCACCAACTTCGCTGATGCCGCTTTCAAAAAGTCAATTACAACAGAGCGGGACTTGGAAAATTTTAGGGAGCGACTTTTGCGGAGGGATACTCGGCCGACTTCCTAGTCGCAGCAAGCGACTAAACATATGTATAGAGGCACGCTTGTCCTCCCCCTTCGTCACTTAGACGCCGGTCTGCGACTTCCATTGTGGCCAGAGTATTGCGATATTCTCCGATACTTCGGCATAGTCCCCGCGTAGATCAACCCAACGACGTCGCCATCATCATGGGGTTCCTTTGTGTTGAAGTATTAGACCGGCGCTTAGCGGTCTGATCCAGCGGTTTGTTGACCGAGCGCTTAGCGGTCTGATCCAGCGGTTTGTAAACCGGGCGGTCTATCGGTCTACCTCTGCGGCCTGTTCTATCCTGCTGGGTTGCCGAGCGGTTATCCCATCTGTCTAACCGCGCGCCTGTGGGCGGTCTCCATATTCTAGCCCGATCTCTAGTCACTGTAAATGTTTAGTCCCACATTGTTTGTATACTCTCTTCTTATCTCCTCCATTCTATATAGGGAGGTCATACCTTTGTAAACGATATCTTTTTTTGGATAATAAAATTCAATTATTCAAAAGTTTATCGCTTGTTCTCTATTTTTTGCTTCTTTCCGCTACTTTCTAAATGGTATCAGAGGGCAAAACGTCATTTCCTCCTGATTCTGTGCGCTCTCTGTTGTTTCGCGGCTTGTTTTCCGCGTTCTGCGACTTGTTTCGCGCTTGCCTTCTCTTCTGTCTGCACGGCTTGTTTCTATCCGCGCACTGTGTCTGACGCGTGCCTGTTCGCGCCGCTTGCTTCTTCTTGGTTCTCTTCCCTACTGCTCTTTGTCGCAGCGACCTGTTTCTTGTCGCCGCACTCCTTGTTCTTTCCTGCCGCTGCGACTTCCTAGTCGTGCGGTCTGTCCGCGTGTGTTGTCTCTTTACTCGCGGATTGCTGCTTGATCTTCCTGACCGTGCGGTTGTTCCTTCTCACCCGCATCTTTGTCGCGGTCACCTGCTTTCTCCTATCTTTCTTCTGTTCGCTCGGCCTTTTCAGTCCGCGCGACCTTCTTCCCCGCTGTGCCTTTGACCGCTTTCTCGCAGCTGCTGTGATCTGCCTGACCGTGCGGTTGTACCTTTCTTACCCGCATCTTGGTCGCGGTCACCTGCTCTTCTTCTCCTCTCTTCTGTTCGCTCGGCCTTTTCAGTCCGCGAGACCTCTTCCCCGCTGTGCCTTTGACCTCTTTCTAGCCGATGCTGTTCGCGCGGCGCTTCTTCTATTTCCTAACCGCTCTGTTCGCGCGGCTTCTTCTGCTTGCCGGGTTCCATGACTACCTCCGGTCTCACCACTACTCTCTGCAGCTCCTTCTCCTCCTCCTCCTTCGGGCAACCTTGGCACCCTTTCCAAGCTTGTTGGCTCCAACTATCCCGATTGGAGCGTTTCTTTCACCTTTCTCCTTCGTTCTCAACGCAAGCGTCATCACCTCACCGATGACCCTCCTCCTCGCACCTCTCCTGAGTTTGATGACTGGGATGCGAGTGATGCTCTTGTTCGCACCTGGCTGGCTAACAGCCTCTCTGATGAGTGCCTTCCCGTCATTCGCCATGATGAGACGGTCAAGGCCGCCTGGCTTCACCTCGCTGCTCTCTATTCTAAGGGGGGCCAGACGTCTCGCATTTATACTCTCTATGCGGACCTCTTCGCCCTCCCTTCCATGTCACCGGCTGTGGCTTATCAGCAGGTTCAGGCTCTTGGTGCTGAAATCCTCCAGAATCGCCCCTTCTCCCGCGGACTTGGCCGACCAGCACAAACACTTACAGGAACTCCTGGTTGTTTGTTATCTTCTTCGTCTTCCTGACTCTTATGATATGATCCGCCAGCAGATCTTGGGTGAGGCGGAATCTCCTACTTTGGATGCCACTGCGGCTCGCATTGCCGCTGTTACTTCGCTCCTCCAGCGGCCTCTGTTGGCCTCCCCCCTTCCCAGGACTCCTTTGCTCACCAAGCTCAGAGGGGGGGCCCTAGTGGCCGTGGCTTCTCTGGCGGACGGGGTTCCTCCCGGTTCCTCTGCTCTCACTGTGGTCGTACTGGCCATACTGTTGACCGCTGCTGGCAGAAACATCCTCGTCTTCGCCCTTCCGGTGATGCTCCTTCTTCGGCCTCCGCCTCTTCTAGGCCGTCTGCCTCTGTGGCCACGACGTCAGGTAGTGCCCACGTCGTTACCCAAGGTAAATGGCTGATTGACTCCGGTGCCACCAATCATATGACGGGCAACCCTCATTGCTTCTCCCGTCTTGAGACCCATGACCGCTTACCCCCAGTTCGTGTGGCGGATGGTTCCCCGTCCCCGGTTCATGGGACGGGCATGGTTCAACTCACTCCATCGCTTTGCTTGGAGGATACCCTCTATGTCCCGAAGTTCCCGTGCAATTTGTTATCCGTTACTACTTTATGCCGGCAACTTCAGTGCTCCATCTTATTCACTCCTACTACTTGTTCTTTTCAGGACCCGAGGACCCAGCGGACGATTGCTACTGGGACTGAGAGCGGCGGCCTCTACTTCCTCGACGATGTTTCCGCTCTCTCTGCCTACTCCTCCTCCACCGATCTCCTTCAGTGGCATCTTCGTCTGGACATCCTCCTCCTCGGCTTATTCATCAGCTTCTGCCCCACTTACCTCCTACCAGTTCTCCGCTCAACTGTGATGCGTGTCAGCTTGGCAAACATCATCGCTCCTCCTTCCCACCGAAGCAAGGCCGTGGCTCCTCTCGCATTTTTGATCTTATTCATTCTGATGTATGGGGTCCTGCTCCTACCCTCACAGTTGGTCGGGGCAGTTCCTATTTTGTCACTTTTATCGATGATTTTACTCGATGTACCTGGGTGTATCTATTAAAAGATCGCTCTGAACTATTTTTCTGTTTGGCAATCATTTTACTTTATGATTAAGACTCAATTTGATATTTCTATTAAAGTCTTACGTTCTGATAATGCCAAGGAGTATCTCACTCATGAGTTCTCCGCGTTCTTTCACAAACATGGCCTCCTTCATCAAACGACTTGTGTTTACACCTCCCAGCAGAATGGGGTGTCGGAGCGTAAAAACCGTCACCTGCTTGATGTTGCGCGTACTCTCATGACGCAGATGCACGTCCCTCGCTCCTACTGGGGCTACGCTGTGCTCCTCGCCTGCTATCTCATCAATCGCCTTCCCTCCACGGTTCTCCACGGCCAGACTCCCTTCTCCATTCTCTACCCCCACCAGAACCTTTTCCTCTTCCTCTCCGTGTCTTTGCTGTACGGCCTTTGTTCACGCTCCCTCCCGCTACCCCGACAAGCTTTCCCCCCGTTCCACCAAGTGTGTCTTTTGGGGTACTCTACCACTCAAAAAGGCTATTGCTGCTTTGACCCCCTTCTCCGCAAGCAGTTTGTCTCCGCCGATGTGACCTTTTTCGAAAATGCTTCCTATTTCTCTCCTCCCGCTTCTCTTCCTTCTCTTCCTTCTGATATCTCCGTTCCTTCCACACCTCTCCACGTTTTCCACCTTCGTCTCCTCCTCCACCCACTCCTTCCAAGTCCGTCTCTCTACCCACCCCTCCACCATCCTCTCCGCTGCCGTCTCTCTCTAGTCCCGGGCCAGCCTTCTCCGCCACGGACGCTCCGGTCGCTGACGCTCCCGTCGCCGACGCTCCCGTTGACCTGGATGTTCCCATTGCCCTTCGCAAAGGGGTGCGGGCGTGTACTCAACACCCGCTCATGGCTGTTGTTTCCTATGATCTGCTTTCTCCTTCTCGCAGGTGTTTTGCCTTGGCTATCTCTGCTACTTCTACTCCCCGTACCTACCAGGAGGCTCTCGCTCTCCCTCATTGGAAGTCTGCCATGGATGAGGAGATGGCTACTCTTACTGAACGGGGTACCTGGACCCTGGTTCCTCCTCCCGTGGGCACTGATGTGGTTGGCTGTCGCTGGGTCTTCGTTGTGAAGTTTCGCCCCGACGGCACTGTGGATCGCTACAAAGCCCGGCTGGTGGCCAAGGGCTTTACTCAGACTTATGGCGTTGATTATTTGATACCTTCTCTCCGTTGCTCGCCTCAGCACCATCCGGGTTCTCTTTCTGTGGCTGTTAACCGGGCTTGGGCTATTTCCCAGCTTGATGTGAAGAATGCCTTTCTCTATGGCGATCTTCAGGAGGACGTCTATATGGAGCAACCTCCTGGGTATGTTGCTCAGGGGGAGACACGTGTCTGTCATTTGAAGAAGGCCATTTATGGCCTAAAGCAGAGCCCTCGGGCATGGTTCGACAAATTCAGTGGTATTGTGGCTACCATCGGCTTTCAAAGGAGTTCGGCCGATCACTCCTTATTCATTCGCAAAACGGCCTCGGACTGGTGGTTTTGGCTGTATATGTGGATGATATTCCCTTACTGGCGATGACCGAGATGGGGTGGACTTGACGAAGAAGCACCTCCGTCAGCACTTGGTCACGAAGGATATGGGCTCCCCAAATACTTTTTGGGGATAGAAATCTCTCGGAAACTTGACTCCTTGGTTCTCTCTCAACGAAGTATGCACTTGATCTTCTACGAGAAGCAGGATTGACAGGTGCCAAACCAGCTCGTTTTCCCATGGCTGTTGGAGAAGACAAAACGTGGACGATGATTCGCCTCTTCTATCTGATGTCACACGGTACAGACGTTGGTAGGCAAACTCATCTATCTCACTGACTAGACCCGACATCGCCTACGCTGTAGGCAAGGTCAGTCAGTTTATGCAAGCTCCCAGGGAGTGCCATCTTCAATCCGCCCTGAAGATTTTAGAGTATATCAAAGCAGCACCGGGCAGAGGGTTACTCTTTCAGAAGAATGGTCATCTGAGGGTTGAGGCCTACTCAGATTCAAGTTATGCGGATGACAAAGGCGATCGTAAATCCACATCAGGTTTTGTACCTTTGTTGGAGGTAATCTCGTGAGTTGGAAGAGCAAGAAACAGTCCGTTTTTCCAGATCCAGTGCCGAAGCAGAATACTGGAGTATGCGTCAACCACGTGTGAGTTAAAGTGGTTGCGGGCTCTCATGCTTGACCTGGGCGAGGTATATGACTGTCCTCTCCCTATGTTCTGCGACAACAAGGCCGCTATACACATATCCAGAAATCCGGTCTTCCATGAGAGAACAAAGCATATAGAGGTTGACTGTCACTTCATTCGGGAAGAGATTTTGAAGAAACAGATTTGTACTCCTTTTGTCACCTCTGACAAAGAGTTGGCAGATATCTTCACCAAGCCGGTTTCTACTTCCTTCTTCCGCATTTGTGACAAGCTGGGCATGATTGATAACTATGCTCCAGCTTGAGGGGAGTGTTGAAGTATTAGACCGGCGGCTTAGCGGTCTGATCCAGCGGTTTGTTGACCAAGCGGCTTAGCGGTCTGATCCAGCGGTTTGTAAACCGGGCGGTCTATCGGTCTACCTCTGCGGCCTGTTCTATCCTGCTGGAGTTACGAGCGGTTAACCCATCTGTCTAACCGCGCGGCCTGTGCGGTCTCCATTATTCTAGCCGCTCAGTACTGTAAATGTTTAGTCCCATATTGTTTGTATACTCTCTTCTTATCTCCTCCATTCTATATAAGGGAGGTCATACCTTTGTAAATGATATCTTTTTTTTGATAATAAAATTCAATTATTCAAAAGTTTATTCGCTTGTTCTCTATTTTTGCTTCTTTTCGCTACTTTCTAACAATTTGTTACTTGCGCAAGGAGAGGGATCATTTTGATCTTTCCGTCTTCGCAAAATTCTCCTTCGCCACGACTGCCGACGACGTGATATATTTCAGCAACCATTTCTATACTCTGGTGGAGACGGCGAATAAGGTACATCGATGGAGCGAGATGCTATCGTCGTGAAGGCGACTTTGGTGACGTCCAGGGAAGGCCGCACCAGCCTGCTAATGTCGCCTTCCTTCCACCGATATTGGAGGGTGTGCGTGAGCAGCTCGTCGAATCATTCCGAGGTCATCGGTTCGATGTTATTTTTTGGCGACTAAACGACAATACACTGTTCGAGGTCCACACAATGAAGGTAAGTCTTAGCGAGGAATGTCTCTTGCATACTCGTCGCGATAGCTGTTTGTTTACATTACTTGGCCTTTTGCAGAGCCGAACGAGCTCCCAGCGAGGCCGCTTCCTCCAGCCAAAAAACTCCACCTCTCTTCTTGAGCCTCACTCGCCGGCTGACATCGGCGAGAAAAGAAACTCGCCAAAGGCAAAGGCAAAGCCAGGTCTCCGGGTCCCGCGACCAAAAACAAAGTTCGTCGCCGCATCTTCACGACCAGGATTCGCCGCTCCATGCTCGCTTCCCCACTTCCACCCCAATTCAACAGGGGCTGGACGCGGTGGACGCGTATGGTCGCTCTTTGGTGACCTGGTCGGTGATGAGCATCTTGTGACGTTGAGCACCAACCTCCCCTCCTGGGAGGAGGAAGGGGAGGACAAGGGGGAGGCCTTTGTCGTCCTCCACGTAATGTACGGGCGAGGCGACGCCGAGTCAATGCTGGATCTTAGCGAGGAGGAACTCGCCCAGCAGGTGGCCTGCTCGCTCGCACGAGCCATCGAACTAAATCACTTCGCGGCGAGGAGGATGCTGGAGAGGACTAAAGCCTTGAAGATCGTCAGTAAGAAGGCGATTGATCTCGCGCATGGAATCCACTCGCTGGCGAGATTATGAGGTAAGTCGCCTCTACGCGCAATGTCAATCTTGCCACACGTGATTCTTTTTGCTGACTCCGTTCTTTGTCGCAGGCTGCCGAGGTAGAAACCGCCAAAAAGCTCTCTAAGTATGAGGCGGAACTCGCCAAGTCTCGGGCTGATCTAGAGGCAGCCCAAATCCACGCGACCGAGATGGAATCTCGTCTGGCCATTTTAGAAGCAGAGCGAGTTCCTCTGCTCCTCAGCCGCGGCCGGAGGACGATCCTCACTACACCATCAAGCGATCTCGCATCTTGTGGAGGAGAGGTCGTCGGTTCACCGCGAGATAGCCCGCGTGGCAGACAACGTTGTGCTCGCAAAGGCTGAGGACTAGCGGGAAGCTCGACGAGGGGGAGAAGGTGTTCACAATTGACGAACTCATCCCTGAGCTACTCGCCAAGACAGTCTCGCCAGATCGCCTGCCTTCACCATTGTCGGGCTCTGGCAGCAGCGGCAGCAGCAGTGGTAGTGGCAACGGCGAGGAGGAAAGCGATGAAAGTGGCAAGGAAGAGGATGCCGACATTGGAGATGAGGAATATCGCCTGATACTGGCGACGATGAGACCTAGTTGCTCGCTGATATTTCTCATACTCGCACAAGATAGTTATCATCTTTTTTGTAACAGATCTTTTGTAACTGTAATTTTGAAAAGAAAATATATATGTACAAGTTTAAGTTACCATGTTGTTGATTTCTTGCTCGTTTGTCTGCTGGTAATACTCGCTAGGCTCGTAGGCTCGGGAGGACGAGTGGTCATGATGCTTACTCGTATGTAGGCGTTATCATAATCGCGTAGTTGATACTCGCACGACCGTAGTCGCTCTTCATAACTTGCACCCAGTACTCGCGCGCAGCTACTCTCCATATCATATTCGCACTTTGTTATGTCATACTCGCATATTCGTCGATGCCTGCGCGCATACTCGCGCAATGTTGTTCACGTCATCCCAACGAGGAACTTGGTCTAACTCGAGGAGGTCGTTGGCAAATACGCAGGAGAGGGCTCGTGCAGGGATTTGGACTTACTAGGACCTGCCACTCGAGGACTTGAACATTTGTTGGAGTCAACAGCTCTCAGGAGCCATGCTCGACTGGAGTGGTGTAGGTCGACTCGGGGAGGAAAGTAGTTGGTCTGCAGGAGAGGAGCACTACAGAGGTCTCGGACTACGACATCACTCCAGCGAGGATCTCGATCTCACTCGAGGAGGTACGTGAATAATATGCACGAGAGGAGCTCGTGCAGGGATTGGACTTACGAGGACCTGCCACTCGAGGACTTGAACATTGCTGGAGTCGACAGCTCTCAGGATCCCTGCTCAACTAGAGTGGTGTGAGTCGACTCGGGGAGGCAAGTAGTCGGTCTGTAGGAGAGGAGCTCGTACAGAGGTCTCGAATACAGAATCACTCCAACGAGGATCTCGATATCACTCAAGGAGGTCTGTGGCCAATATGCAGGAGAAGATCTCGTGCAGGGACTTGGACTTACGAGGACTTGCCACTCGAGGACTTGAACATTTGTTGGAGTCGACAACTCTCAGGAGCCTTGCTTTACTGGAGTGGTGTAGGTTGACTCGGGGAGGCAAGTAGTCGGTCTGTAGGAGTGGAGCTCGTACAGAGGTCTCGGACTATGACATCACTCTCCAGCGAGGATCTCGATCTCACTCGAGGAGGTCTGTGGCCAATATGCAGAGAGGAGCTCATGCAGGGAGTTGGACTTACGAGGACCTACCACTCGAGGACTTGAACATTGCTGGAGTCGAAACCTCTCAGGATCCCTGCTCAACTAGAGTGGTGTGAGTCGACTCGGGGAGGCAAGTAGTCGGTCTGCAGGAGAGAAGCTCGTACAGTGGTCTCGGACTATGGTCATCATCACTCCAGCGATGATCTCGATCTCACTCGAGGAGTTTTCAGCCAATATGCAGGAGAGGATCTCATGCAGGACTTGACTTACGAGGACCTGCCACTCGAGGACTTGAACATTGCTGGAGTCGACAGCTCTCAGGAGCCCTGCTCAACTAGAGTGGTGTGAGTCGACTCGGGGAGGCAAGTAGTCGGTCTGCAGGAGAGGAGCTCGTATAGAGGTCTCGGACTACGACATCACTCCAGCGAGGATCTCGATATCACTCGAGGAGGTCTGTGTCCAATATGCAGGAGAGGAGCTCATGCAGAGACTTGGACTTACGAGGACCTGCCACTCGAGAACTTGAACCATTGCTGGAGTCGATAGCTCTTAGGAGCCCTGCTCAACTAGACTGGTGTGATTCGACTCTGGGAGGCAATATAGTCAGTCTGCAGGAAGAGGAGCTCATACAGAGGTTTTAGACTACGACATCACTCCAGCAAGGATCTCGATCTCACTCGAGGAGGTCTGTGGCCAATATGCAGGAGAGGAGCTCGTACAGGGACTTGGACTTACGAGGACCTACCACTCGAGGCTTGAACATTTTTCCTACTGCTTCAAGAATTTGAAAATGATTAAGCGCGTCGATATCTTTGATGGTGAAGAAATCAGAAATCGAACGACGATCTCGCCGACGTCGAGTTGGGAGGTTGGTGTTCTGCCCTGTTCCTGATAGTTCCTCTAGTCTGAGGAGAGATGCAATCGGGGGTGGCTAGGCCAACATGCAAAGGGGGAACTGATCTTGGCCATCAGTGCAGGGGTCCGGTCTCCACAAGGCGCTTATATCCCGCAACATTGTCCCATCGTCGAGCTAGGCTATCTACAAGAAACAGTTGAAGTCACGTTACCCAATCCAACCGCTGCAATCGCTCTCAGCTCTGCCAATTGGCTATGAGCGTAAACGCAAGAGTGAGGGGTTATGCTCTTTCGAGGGTCCTATAGGACGCACTCGCGTTTAACATATTCCTTGGGCCTATTATGGCTCCCTGGCTACTGGAGGGAAAGCCTGGCTAGGTTGATCCTTCCTCAAATCTGAGAGGTTGGGGTCCAGACCTATTCCCCTAGTCCTCCAGTCGGAGGAGAGATGCAGTCAGGGTAGCTAGGCCGACATGCAAGGGGGAGCTGATCTCGGCCGTCAATGCAGGGGTCCAGTTTTACAAGGACGCTTATATCCTGAGCATCGTCCCATCGCCGAACTGGGCTATCCAGGGGAACGAGGTTGACAGCCAGCTAGCTTCTCTTGCGATCGGAGGAACAGAAGTTGTTGCATTGTAAAGCATAAACCTTGATTGACCGCTAAGGATAGAACATCAGATCCCCGCTCCAAGAAACCTGATCCTGAGATAATAGCCCCCGGTGGCCAAGGCTTCCTTGACAATGAAGGGAAATTTT